>JAZKJV010009016.1:0-367500 GCA_037367405.1 Ottelia alismoides
TGCCTCGGGGAGCTTCAGAGGACGATGAGCATGCTCAGAGAAGTTCCCCCTCGCACATGTTCGTCCCAGTTCATCCAACGATCGTCTAAGCCTTTCGATCCCATTGTTCTTCTTGAGGTCGCAGGAGCCGTCAGATCTGAACCTTCTCTGGTCGTACGATCATCGAGTGCCATATAATCTTGGTCGTTCAAGGATGAAGCGGTATCCGGATATAGCAGCGCGACACGTGTCCAAGTGAGCGGCTCCCCGTCGGTCGATCGCCCACCTTCACTAGGTATTTTGCACTATTCACTCCATAGTTTTTGTATTTCGTAGTTAGCTCTTAAACTTTCATCTGCCATTTAAATAGTTTTGTAATATTCACAAAATGTCCCCCAAACCTTTGATTATTTCATTCCAGTCCAAGCCACGTCACCTCACGTAACTCCTCACGTGGGTGGTGATTTTATAGCAGGACCCCTAAGGTTTAGCATATTTCTGATTTATCCTTAGACTATTTTATTTAGTTGTAATATTTTGGGGAAAATTACAGAACAACCCTTGAGTTTTTGATATTCACATTTTGGTCCCTGCTAGTGGCTCATATGTTTATACATGTGAGTTGGCTGTTTTTGCAGGAGGGCCCTTGGGGATTTGTTTATTAGGTCATGTAACTCTGTGTCTACAATATAATGTTTTGTAAAAATTTCACTTTGGCCCTTGGAGTTCCTAATATTTACACGTATACCCTTGCTAGCAGTACATTTTCTTTTTATTTCTTATATTTATTTTATAAATCTATATTGCTCTAAAAAATCCACAAAAATATGTATAGCTTCCTGTTGCATTGCTCTTTCATGCCATATTTTTATTTGCAATTTATGCCTTTTATCGAGTATTAAAAATCAAAAAAGTATAATTTTTATACTTGTTTACAATATAAAATCCACAAAAATAGATTTTTTTAAAAAAATCCAAAAAAATATGTTTTATATTTATTTAATTATTTTACAACTCCAGACCAAAATTCTTAAAAATGTAAAAGAAAACCTAAAATAGAAAACCCTAAAAAACTTATAAAAATATAAAAAATCCTTGAAATATCCCAAATATATTTTATATATTTGAATTTTCTTTTTATTATTAGATTTCTATAAATTTTAATTTAGAGAATTTTTGACTTTATTTTATATTTTTAATCCCCATTTCAATTTTGGCTATTTAGTTAAACCTATTTTTGGATTTTTTTTCTGACTCTAAAAACTAATAAAAATTAGCAAAAAGTCTTACAAAATCACAAAAATAGTAAAAAATTATCTAAAACTCAATATTTTATTTTGCTTAATTTATATCAACCCTAGCCTGTATTTTTATATATATATTTATATCTATTTTTTAAAAAAGTAAGTAAATAACTATAAAAAAATATAAAAAGAAAATAGAAAATAGAAAATTAAAAATAAAAAATAAAAAACCTACAAAAATTACAAATTGGCTAAATATTTGAGAGATAAAGTGTGCCTTGATTTCTTATCTTGCTTGCTATATTCCCTTGCTTCATGTGTTCGACCCTTACTTTCTTGCCATTATACATTCTTAGTAGGGTATAGTAAATTTTAGTTCTTTCTCTTAATTGCTTAATTATTTGTGTGGGTTAATTGTTGAGTAACGAGAGGATTCAAGTAATCTCCTCAACGACAGTGGGCTTCATTTATCAAGCCATTATTTAGCCACTCCCATCCTATCGTTTTTCAAATGGCACCATTGCTTGGGAGCATCGGCTTGTAGAGTAGAATTTATCTCTTTTACTTTCTTATCAATTTGTGAGCATCTCTCTTTACTTGATTATCTATCTTGAACGGTTTGACATCTCTTATTGTCTTCTTGCGAGGGACCACGGACCAAGGAGGATTGCTTATGTGATTCTATGTAATCTTGGGAAGCGGAGTTGACTATTCTACCCCAACCACTAAGAGAGAGTAGGAGGCTCTTGAGAGAGAGAGAGGATAGTTTAGGATTTTTACTTTTTGGTGAGAGACAGATTTATTTGATTATTAATTTGTAATAATACAAGTACTTTGGACTTTGGACACACATGCCCAATTTCCAAGTGTTTGTTCACTTGGGGGCTCATCATGGATTTCCAAGTTTTCATTTTTTTTATTTCACTTTGTTTCTCGCGATTTGTGCTTTCTTCTTTTTTTCTATTTGTTTTGTGAAATGAGCCCTTAGTTTTTAGGCTTTCTTGATCATGTAGTCTAAGGTCAAACACCTAATTATTTTGCATGCACCTATAGTCTTTGCGTTTGAACTTAGAATTAATTAATTGCTTGATACTTAGTCTTGAAACCACACGCCTGATGAATATGTGATTCATCACTCTAAAAGTTGAAAATAGAGCTTTGTTCTCGAGTAATTAGTTGCATTTCAACACTTATATTGCATAATTAGCATTCATGCATGTGTAAATAATATCTGCATTTTAGCATTTATAAGGAGCCAAAATCATTTCTACATATTCACATATATATATATATATATATTCACATATTTGTATATATTTTATACTAACTCAAAATCCAATAAAATCAACTCTATAGTGTATATATTAATAACACTAATATAAGAAAAATTATCAAAAAAATACTAACTTGTAAAATTGTCAAATAAAACCCAAATCCAAGATTGAGAATAAGAATCTTAAGATACACATATCTCTCTCATATAGTGTCCAATTTAGGTCTACTCACTTTTAAAGTAATAAACAGTCAAAGACCTTCAAAACAAGATCAATTTCATTAAAATCAGAGTTTATATGTGAAACTTGGGTTCTGGGCCCCATTGTATATTGTACATATTGACCAAAATACCCTAGTATTTTATCTTTTTATTTTCTTAATTATTAAAATCTCAAAAATAGATTAAAAATTGTAAATATTCCTTTCATATTTTCCCTATTTTATTTCGATTTTTATCTTATTTAAAAATGACAACAAAAATTGCAAGAGATAAAAATGAAGTATCATATACCTATAAGGTACCACCCAAAAATACACTATGTACAGATTATTTCATTTGATTTACGACCCTTCACAAAAGTTGTAGATATCATCGAGACGACCAACTTTTGTGTTGACCACTTTTTCATTTAACTCATTTTGTTGTTTTTTTAATTTTTATTTACATTTAAATTTTGAATTTCCTAGGAGCGACACATGGTAGCTTCTGGAACCACTACGTGTCACCCCCATTTAATAATTTTTATTTATTTATTTATTTTGTAATTTTAATTAATTTAATATGTTTCTTCTTTCCTGCCACGTGGCCGCCCCACGCGTACCACGTGGCGACCCTATCTTCTTCACTTCTCCACCTGTTCTCCAGCAAGACTCGCACCTCTACCCTCAAGGCGGAGCACCACTTCCACCCTCCACCCTTTTCGTAGCGACCCTCTCCATGACTTCTCCCCCCACCCCCCCGCTTCTTCCTCATCTCCAACAGCACGTGACCAGCGGAACCACCCGTTTCCTCTGCTCAACCGCTTGTGCACCTCTCCTATCTTCCATCTCCGCATGATGCGCAACCGCCCACTTCATGTTGTGGCATACGCATCTCCTCACAGTTGGTGGCACTTACTTCAGAGACAAATCCATCCCACTACTAGCACAAAGCGAGAACTGATTGAGCCAGATTTTCTCGATGACCACACTTTACCTGATCTTAAACCCTTAACCACAACCTTTAAGTATGCCTTCCTTGTAGGAAAAGAAAGGAAATTTCCAGTCATCATCAACTCACAATTGACCGAGGAGCAGGAATCTCACTTGCTAGAGATCTTGGAGAAAAACTGCAAGGCAATAGGCCTGGAGCATCTCCGATCTCCACGGGAGAAATCCCGCTCTTGCTCGCACCATATCTATCTTGATAATGAAGCTAAACCATCTTGTGAATTTCAACGTAGGTTGAATCCAAATTTACGAGAGGTAGTAAAGAAAGAAATTGAGAAATGGTGCGATGCATGTATTATTCATCCCATCTCTGATTCCAAGTGGGTGGCATCTATGCATGTTGTCCCGAAGAAGTCGGGAATTCAGACGACCACCAATGAGGATGGAGAGGATATCGTGACACGAGTACCCACGTCGTGGCGTGTCTGTGTGTATTATAGAAGCTTGAATGCCACGACGAAGAAGGATCATTTTCCCATACCATTTATCGATCATATCTTAGAAATATTAGAGGGAAATGAATTCTTCTGCTTCTTAGATGGGTTCTAAGGCTACAAACAAGTAGCTATCGCTCTTGCGGACTGGGAGAAAAACATATTCACATGCCCCTTTGGTACCTATGCTTTCAAGCGTATGCCATTTGGGTTATGCAACGCTCCTGGTACGTTTCAAAGGAGCATAATTGCAGTATTTGTCGAGATGGTCGGTGAATTCCTAGAAGTCTTCATAGATGACTTCTCGGTCCACGGTGATTCCTTCAATTCCTGTCATAGAAATATGGACCGAGTCCTCAAAAGATGTTGTGAGTTCAATCTGGTACTCTCTTGGGAGAAAAGTCACTTCATGGTGACGGAGGGCATTGTGTTGGGGCATGTCATCTCTAAAAGAGGAATGGAGGTTGACCCTTCCAAGGTGGACGTGATCAAATGACTCCAGCCACTAACCAATGTAAAGCAGTCGCGATCATTCCTTAGGCATGCTAGATTTTACAGGAGATTTATCAAAGATTTTTAAAAGATCATTCGACTGCTAACTGAGCTTCTAGGCAAAGATGTGGAGTTTATTTTAGATCACAAATGTCTTGATGCCTTTAAGCAACTTCAAGGGATGATCATGGATGCCCTGATCCTACAAGCCCCAAATTGGTCTCTTCCTTTCGAGATTATGACAGATGCCTCAGATTTTGATGTTGGGGATGCGTTAGGACAGAGGCAGGACAGTGTCCCATTTTCTATATACCACGTAAGAAAAGTGCTTGATGTCGCTCAGCATAACTATACAGTTACCGAAAAAGAGATGCTTGCGGTAGTATTCACCTTAGATAAGTTCAGGTCCCATCTCTTCAGATCTAAGGTAATTGTGTTCACATATCATACAACACTACTGTACCTAATGGAAAAGAAGGATGCAAAGGCACGTCTTCTTAGGTGGATTTTACTTATCCAGGAGTTTGACTTAGACATCAGAGATAAACTTAGAAAAAAGAACGTAGTGACTGATCACCTCTCCCATCTCGATATTCTTGATACTTCTGATAATACACCTATTCGAGACTCCTTTTCAGACAAGTCGGTTTTTGTTATCGACTCACTACCATGGTATGACAATATAGTGAACATCTTATCTTCAAGAAAGTTCCTGAAGATTGTCCCAAGAACAGCATAGACCGACTTAAGTCAGATGCGAGGCATTACCATTGGGATGATCCGATCCTTTTCTTTGAAGGACTAGATTGTGTCTAGAGGAGGTGTATTCCTCAAGAGGAATCCCAGAGTATCCTTACATTTTACCGTAGTATGGAGGAAGGGGGACAACACTCCGGGAAGAAGACCGCATGGAAGGTATTACAATTTGGCTTATACTTGTTGACTCTATTTCACGATGCTCTCACTTTTATAAAGTCGTGCCCAGTATGACAACGAATGGGAGGAACCGTTGGTTCCAAGGATAAGATGCCAATGTAGCCTGCCATCATTTGTGATGTCTTTGATTCCTTGGACATCGAATTCATGGGACCATGCCCGGGTAGCAATGGTTTCGAGTACATCCTTCTTGCGGCAGATTATCTGTCAAGGTGGGTGGAGGCTATCCTGATCTGAGCTGCAGACAGTAGAACTGTCTGTAAATTTATCAGAGATCACATCATTTCTAGGTTCGAGATAACCAAAGTGATATCCGATGGGGGTAGCCATTTAGTGAACAAAGTTGTAAAGAAACTTGTGAAGGATTATGACATCGAGCATCATGTCACTAGTCCTTACCACCCACAGACCAATGGCATGGTAGAGGTGTCGAATAGGGAGATTAAGATCATATTGCAGAAGCTTGTCCATCCAGACAGGAAGGACTGTTCTCATATCTTGGATCAAGCCCTTTGAGCTTACAGTAAAGCTTAGAATACACCATTAGGAACCTCCCCGTTCAGAATGGTATTTGGGAAGTCGTGCCATTTGCCCACAGAGTTAGTGCATAAATCTAAATGGGCAATCAAGAAGGTCAATTGGAACACACACCTAGGGCAGAAATAGAGAGAGATGGATCTGAATGAACGTGTGGAAATCAGAAATAGAGCATATGACAACAGTTTGGTGTACAAGGACAAGGTAAAGCATTCGTACGATAGATTTATTAGACGAAAGACCTTTGTTCCTGGACAGAAGGTATGGTTATTCAATGCGAGGCTGAAGGTTTTCCAAGGGAAGCTTAAATCCAAGTGGATGGGTTCGTTCATAGTTCGTGTTGTGCATGACAGTGGATGTATAAAGATCTCAGATCTTACAGACAGTGCACAGACATCCCTAGTAAATGGACAACTGCTGAAACACTTTTTCGAACCTAATGAACAGTTAGTCCGTGTTGAGGATATTGTTTTCATGTGTGAAGAAGATTCAGAAGACACAAGAGCCATGCATGAGGCCTTGCAACATTAATCTTTCACAATCCGCAACATCAAAAAGATTCAGATCATAATATATATGTACATTCTCACCCCTTCTTGTGCATACTTTCTATCCCTCCCTTCCCCGTGATTCGATTCACTCGTCCTAGCTCCATATCGTTTCATACTTAGAATGACCAGATCCTATGTATAGGGAGGAGAATGACCCAAGTCTATTACATTCGTTGTACATCCTCCAGATCTCGTCGGTTCTCACACTCACTTCTGTCCTACACTTAGGCTGACCAGAGCCTAAGTATAGGGGGGACCGATGTCCGCCATGTATATATACTCATCCATTTCACCTCTTGACCTCGTCCGTCCCATTTTTTATCTTCTTCTACACTTAGTCTGCAAGAGCCTAAATATAGGGGGGCTGAACGACTTCTATGCTTTTTGTAATTTTAACTCTCTTGCGCTTAGCATGAGCTATGTCTTTTTCCTCTCTCTTAGTGCTCTAAGGACATAACACACGCTAAGTATAGGGGGTGTGTATTATTACATATATACTTTACCCATAGCTCGTACTTTCATGTGTTTTTGTATATATTATGCAATAATTACGGGGTGGGTAAAAAATACCAAAAAATATTTGAAAAAATTGAGAAAAAAAACTGCATAATATATGTATACTTGTATAATATGTATTTTTTGTACAAGTTGTAAAATATGTATATTGTGTAAACTAAAAATTGTTGTAAAATACTCTTCTAAAAGTGTTGTAAAATACATACAAAAAATAGGCTTCTTAATTACTCTGCATTGCATCATAAAAAATGGGGCCTTGCATGTCATTCATCTCTATAGCATGTCATCTACATCTCATCTGCACATGCAGCACATGCAAAGTGAAAAGTTAGTGGGTTTTGAGCCAAGTTATAAATAGATGTCCAGGATGGATTTGATTTGACCTTAATCTACCTAATTTCAGAGGAACCTTATAGAAACCGGAGTTATGATTTTTCAGGTCAAGTGACTTAATTCTTTGAGTCTGCAAGTCTATGTTCACATGTCATTTTGATCGGTCTAAGTAGAATATTTCATACACATGCACGATTCTTTAAACAATGACCTAACTTGGACAAACACCATGTACGTAACTCTTCATTGATGAGGTGGTGAGGAGGTAGAATCCTCTGGCTTGGAGTAGCACATGGGTGGAAACATCCGTCCTCCTTTAGGGAGGGAAGTGCATCTCAACCTAGTCTGGTGGTTTTGACATCTAAGGAAGAGATGCCATGGGTTGTAATAAAGCTTCAACAGAGGGATAGTCTACTGGCTCAAGGAGAAAAACTCCTTATGTACATGTTGCACCTCGTATATATGTCAAAAAAAGGGAAAAAAGAAAAGAAAAAGAAAGAAAGAAAATGCAGAATCTTCGAAAGTGGACACGCTTGATAGGTAGCTACAGTGGTCAAGCATCCTAGGATAGGTAGCTACACTGGCTACCGTCCATTCTTCTCTCCACCCCCTCTTCTTGAGCCGGTTGCACTTGAACTTAGAAGGGAATACGTCGCTCCTCGAGGAAAGAGTTACTGGGTCGGGGAATTAGAGTTACCTTGTTAGAGGAGGCTGGTTCTTTGCCATTTCTGATGTGGAGAGCTATATTTTACTTACACAGTACAAGTAAGATTCATAGTCATCTGAATTTGCGTATGAGGATTTGTTCTGACCTGACTAGTGAGGCGTCTTGAATAGAAGACTTATGGAACTTGAAGGTTGTTAGGTCTTAAAATCAAATCCCAATAAGGTTCTGCTATACAATTAATCCAAAGATTGAGTCAAGCTCCATTTTCACCTTTTGCAGATGACCTTGGTATGGAAACCAAAATCATTTCACTTTTGCATTTCATTTTAGTTGCTCGGGGACGAGCAAGGTTTAAGTATAGGGGATTGATGAATTTATGATTCATCACTCAAAAAGTTGAATATAGAGCTTTGTTCCCGAGTGATTAGTTTCATTTCATCACTTATATTGCATAACTAGCATTCATGCATATGGAAATAATATCTGTATTTTAGCATTCATATTTGCATTAAATAAGGAGCCAAGAATCACTTGTACATATTCACACGTATATATCTAAATTCATCAATTTGTATATATTTTATACTAACTCCAAATCCAATAAAATCAAAGTCTATAGTGTATATATTAATAACACTAATACAAGAAAAATAACAAAAAATACTAACTTGTAAAATTGTCCAATAAAACCCAAATCCAAGTTTGAGAATAAGAACCTTAAGATGCACATATCTCTCTCATACAGTGTCTGATTTAGGACTACTCACTTTTAAAGTAATAAACATTCAAATACCTCTAAAATAAGAAATTTAATTAAAATCAGAGATCGTATGTACAACTTGGCTTTTGGGCCCCTATTGTATATTGTGCATATTGACTAAAATGTCCTTGTAGTTTATCCTTTTATTACTTAATTATTAAAAATCAGAAAAAAAAATATTAAGTTATAAATATTCCTTTCATATTTTCTCTATTTTTTCGATTTTTCTCTTATTTAAAAATGACAAAAAATCAAGAGATAAAAATGTGGTATTTTATTCATATAAGGTACCATCCAAAAATACACTTTGTACAGGTGATTTTATTTGATTTTCAACCCTTCACGAAAGTTGTATATCTCGTCGAGACGAGCAACTTTCATGTTGACCACTTTTTGATTTAACTTATTTTGTTATACATTTAATTTTTTAATTTTCTGGGAGCGATAGTGGCTGCTCCTGGAACCGCCACGTGTCACCCCCATTTTATTTATATATTAATTATTTTTGAAATTTTAATTAATTTAATATGTTTTTTCTTCCCTGCCATGTGGCTGCCCCCATGCGTGCCATATGTTGAACCCATCTTCTTCCGTTCTGCGCATGTTCTCCCGCAAGACTCGCACTTCGCCCTTCGAGGCGGAGCACCACTTCCACCCTCGCCCTTTTCGCGGTGACCATCTCCACCACTTCTCCCCCACCCTCGCTTCTTCCTCATCTCCAACAGCACATGACCGATGCAACCACCTGCTTCCTTCGCTTATCTACCTGCGCACCTCGCCTATCTTCCATCTCCGCATGACGCGCAACCACCCACTTCGCATCGTGGCGCACGCATCTTCCAATGCCCCCTATCGTGAATACCTCATGCAACCATTGTGCGCCCCTCTCTCTTTCCTTTTCACGATCTCCATCTCTCCCGCATGTTCCGCCATCGCCAACCTCCTTTAAAATGGATCTGCTCCGCCCCATCACAAATCATCTGCTATTTTCACGAAGTGAGGAGCAAGCTCTGAACATCCTTAGATGAAAACAGAGGAATTCTACCGTCAAGCAACAATCCCCTTTCCTTTATGCGTGATCCAAAGGAGGATCATCTTCCTTCTTTGTTGCATCCTCTTCCTACAAAAAGGCTACTCAAGCTCGTCGTCCCAACGAACGACTCGAACTAGGACCCGCAGGGGCGTAGCTTCTCCAACCCCAGGCAAACAATCTATCATCACTAGGTAAATACCCTTCTTATTCCTATATTTTCCCCCATTCTTCTTACTCTTCTTCTCTAGCAATACTTTCTCTCTCATCAATTTGCCTTCATCCATGCTCCAAATTGCAAAAATATTTGCACTTCAACGGATAAATCACTAATTGTGATTGTAATGGTGATTTTTATTAATTTGTGGATGAACATTCTTTAATCAATTAATCAAAAATTTATATCACTATAACAAACACAATAACTTCCCTTGTTCACAAGGGAAGTTCCCATGTTTCTTCTCTCCCTCTCATGCTCTCTCTCCTCCCTTCTCTTCTTCATATATTCCTTCATCTTCATTCTGGACATCAACTTCACTATCCTCTCACCCTCCTCCATCACGAGGTCAAGTCGACTGATCTCATCAGCCACAGCCGCACGAGTGGCCACCACCTCGCCCGTGCCGAGGGCCTCGTTCTGCTTCACTAGCCAGCAACATCTACCCGCAGATATCGACACACCCATCACCTGGTCCAATGTTCTCCTACCCGACGACCTTCATTGCCACCAGCAACCGCTTGTCACATGCGCGCGCGTGTCTCCATCGGTTGCTATTCATCACTCTATCAACACACATCCACCCATTATGCTTGATTCTACAAAAATAGTAACGACAACCACCTCCAGTCGTGTGTCGACGGAGGTGGACACCAGATCCGTCGTCGGCTCAAGAACGTCCGCCACCGCACATCATGCTACCTCAGCCCGCGGTCGCGTTGTCCTCTAATTGCCCCTCCGCGGTAGTCCCCCCCCCTCGAGCCAACTACTTTAGCCGCATCAACTGCTCAGCCAGCCGTACATGCCTCGCCGACCCTTGCCCTATCACCTCGTGTTGCCCACACCACTAGCAGCCCAACCACAGGTGCAATGACCCTTGCGCTCACATCTCCATCAGTGTATACGCTAAAGGCCTCATGCAGGAGGAGGAAGAAGGCACCCTCTCCTCACGTGCATGATATTTACATATATTTGAACAAATTGAAACATTTTCCCTGGAGGTTTAGGAGAATTGCTACTGATCCCCTATGAAATCAGCGAATTGCACCCAAGTCGCCACCAGCTAGGGCACACATGAGACGCGCATGTGGCCTTGGAAATTTGTGTAAATACCCATACGGGTATAGGTAGTATCATCTAAGTCCTTGTCAGTATTCTTTAATTTTATCAACTTTATTTTTTTAATTACATATAGAACCTGAGTTTGCATATTAATTTGAATGTTCATTCAGCATCATTTTATCATTCTAAAAATTGCATAATGTAGAAGAACTCATGTTCTATCATTTTGAAAAATGATTATATTTTTGAGACTTGGTTTATTTAATAAAATTAATTTGGTGAAAGATTACATATTTTATCAATTTTTCTTCTGAAAATTGATAATAAATTGATTGTTACTCCAAAAATTCCTGAAAATTCATAATAGGTAGATTTTAAGTAGTTCTATTTTGTGCCAAAAAATCATCACATTTCACGCATAATGAGGTCTAAATAAATTAATTGTTGTTTTTCTTGATTTTTAATGAGTCAGAAATTAATTATTTTTGAGGTCTAGTAATTTTCCTAGATTCATATAACATAGAAGTATCTAGGATAATTTTTTATCTCTGAAAATAATATAATTTGGTATTTATTAAAATTAAAGTTTCGAAAATCACCATGAATTCATATTTAATTCAAAATTAATTCATATCGAGTCAAAAAATTCCGAAAAATGCAGTAGCTTAATTTCATTGCATTAAACATTCTAGTCATGTTTCATAATTTTTAGACTTGAATTGATTGAAAATTATATTTTTGGTCCTTAAACTCATCCAGAATTGCATTGCATTTTAAATTGCATAAAAACCAATTAAAAATATTCTTCTAAAAACCTAGCATCTAGATTGACTTTAAATTAATCTAACGAGAAAGTTGCCTCTCTGAATTCAACCTTCGGCTTGCCCAAGTAAAATAAAAAAATTAACGCTTGCATTTTAGTTAAATTGGTATTTGATAAATCCATTTTTTTCCCGACTACAACGAACGAACAATTATTTTAGTCATTAATTAGGTTAAATTAAGAGGGTCAAAATTAGGGTTTTTCAACACCATGAGAGCAGGACCCATTGTGGTTGGCAGCGAGGAGTCTCCAAGATCAAACTTTAGGTTTCACTCTTCGTGTTTGGCATTTGGTTCTTCACGTTAGCAATTGCCTATTTAGGACGATTTTCATGTGCATATCGGCATATAGTATAGGTTTATAAATTCATGTTTTGCATCCCGCATGGAGAGAGCTAGGAAGCATTGCAAGTCTTCTATTCGACCTTCTCCTTCTGTTTTTGGATCAATTAGGAATCAAAGGAAACACAAAAATGTTAGGAACTTGCATTGAATTTACTCAAAGCAAGTGATAACACAAAAAAAAATAAAAGGGGAATGCTAAAAATACTTGACCTAAATAAAATTGATTAATTGGACTCATTGCCTTGGGTGAGCAAAGCCCTCATTTGTTTTCAGGTTGCATTAGAAGATCTCCTACGCAGTGAGAGAGCGGCTTCGTAAGGATTAGAGCCCAAAAGCCAGTATGTGGTTGCCTTGTGTATCGCCTAGAGTTCCCAAGTATTGGCCCTTCTATCGTACGTATACGAGTAGGACTTGGTCAACAATGATGTTCTCTATTGTGTAGAGTGTCGACCTACTTTGAAGTATGAGTGTCTGTCTCATAGTCTTGCGTATGAATAGGTTCTTGCATGCTCAAAGGTGATTCTGTTGCGAGCGAGATCTGAAGTATTGGTTTCACCTATCAGCTTCCTCCTTCAATTGCTTTGGCTGGGTAGGGATCTAGGAAGGGTTACAAGACCTTAAAAAGTGCAGACTATAGGTTACAGAGGAGGACAAGTACAATATACTTTTCCGAAAATACTCTCTCCTATATGCGTAGTGCTCTAAGGACTCGTTGAAAGATAAATTTCTTGGATTCAAATCTAGAACCAACAAAGATAATTGCCGAACCCTCATAGCTTTACGGGTCGAGTTGGTGAGTCCATTGTTTCGAGGTTTGATTAATTAGTTTTATTAAGGTCAAGATCAAAAACATCGCACACTTGCGCAATTTTGCTCTCCTTCCCATTTAACCCTTGCTCATTGTGAGCCTTCTACTGTTTTACACTCCTTTTATTCCTTGTTTGCCTCCGTACTCTTCATCTATCATCTGTCTCTTTTTTACCGTCTCGAGATGTCATCACAAGGATGGTTTAGTTGAGACCCCGTCGATGCCTACATCGATTCTATGTGTCCAACATCCTTAATAAGGTGGAGCGATCTCCAAGAAGATAGTTCGGATCTTGCGAACTTCTCCTTAGACTCCCCAATACTCTCTTCCTTCAATACTTTCCTTTCTGTAATAAATCTGTTGTTTGGGATGGACTCGCAACCCGAACTAGTTATTCCTCTCCAAATAAACCGGGATTACTCTTGTCCCAGAATTAACCCATTATGGATGTAGATCTATTTTAGTCAATATCATATGCTCCATTCACAACAACCTAGGATTTACATTAATTCCATATTACTCTCCGCGGCTAGTGTTCAGAAAGAGATTGATCACAGTTTATTCTGTTTTGAAGATCTACAACCCGATTAAGAGCCAATCATTCAAGCTGATTCAAAAATGGCTCCTATATGAAAAGCAAAGGGTTTGTAGCCCCAACCAGCCGAGCAGGCAGATCCGAGGAAAGGGCAGTATACTACACATAATGAAGTCAACAGTCAATTGCTCGCTTCCATACAGGCCATCCAACAATAACTGACCAATCAAGCCCTAGCTTAGATTGCCTTTCAAGAGATGGTAAACGATCTGAAGAGAAGAACTGATGAGAGACATTGCAGAAGGGAGGATGACTCAAACCTAGAGTATGAAGGAGGCACAAGAGATGCATTTTCAGTAGGAGGAACCTATTTTGAGGGAAAGGGATGATGGAACATTGTCACTAAAGACCACTTTAAAGCAACCATACAATCGTAGAGCAAGCCGCATCACAGAGTAGATTCAAATTCCACAAATCCATGCCCACTTCAAGTTAAAGCCGTAGTTTCTGTCTCTGCTTCACGTATTCCATGGGAACACTATTGAAGAACCATATATCCACCTCAAGAAGTTTGGTTGCATCTATGCCACCGCTCACTACCCTAGTATTCCTTTGGGGGTAGTTAAGATGAACGCCTTTCCCTTCAACCTCCAAGACAAGGCCTTATTGGGTCGACCACTTGGGGAAGGTAGTCACGACTTGGGAGGAGTTAAAGTCTGCATTTCTCCACAAATTCTACCCCCTCGGTCGTCTGAACCAGATGTGTGCCCGCATCTCCAGTTTCTGCCAACAACCCCATGAGAGGATCCATGAATGTGGGAAAGATTTGAAGAGTTGCAACAAAAGTGTCCCCACCACGAGATTTCCAAGACTAATCTCGTATAACACTTCTTTGGTGGGCTAACATTGGAAAGCCAAAGGCTCGTTGATGTCGCTTGTGGTGGCTCGCATTTCAATAAGGATGAGGATGTCGTATGGAACATTTTTGAGGAGATGCGAAGGAGAGGACACTCAGTCCTCATCACGTGCCTACATGATGATACTCGCCACCGTCAGTAAGCTTATTAATATGGCTACCCATGCTAAACACAAGGATGAGATATCCAACCTCATCATTATCGGAGCCACTTGTATAAGGTAGACATCATTGAGAAGAGGTCCCAAGACCTCGAAAAATTGTATGTTATTGAGAAGAGAACCCATGGCTTGGAGAAGTTCGATTTGATCTTTCAACAGCTGAAGTAGCTAGTCCGTGCTCTAAACGCCAACACTTACAACTCTATGTCTGCTACTGCAGAGAACCACGCAGAGCAGAAGGGAACACCACAAATACAATCTCCTCAGTCGAGTTTCCTGCAGCCTTCACCAGTTCAGCACGTATATTACGTGCAGGTCCCAGAGTAGTCCCTGCAGTCCTAGAACCAGATGGTTGTCTATCAACCAGATTTGCAATCAATTTATCTAGAGCAGTTTCCTCCACCCTCGCCACAAATTCAAGAGATTAATGATGTACGGGAACATGATCAGCAGCTGATTCGTCCTTACGTATATCCTCTGGGTCAGAACTCAGCCAACCGACCACCTCACCAGCAACAACAGGGAGAGAGAAACATTCAACCCTTCCAACCCCAAAACCAACAGCCTCCTCAATATGGGAACACATGGATGTAGGGATATCAGCAGCAGTCCAGCTACCATCATAAGGTCTTTCCTCTGCAGTAGCCATCTGCATCGTATCAAAATTTTCATCCATCCCATCAGTATTTGCATTAGTCCTTTCATCCTCCTCCTCGACAATTTTCATAGGGCTACCAACAACAACCTCCCCCACAATATCAGAACTAGAGGCCTCAAGTGGGTGATTCTTCTGAGGTTGCACCGATGAACCCAACCCTCATTTGTTTGGAACAGCTCGTCAAGAGTATAGCTGAGATGACCTAGAAGATAGACGACCTCACGACTGTCAAAATCTCCATTCCAGCATAGGTCGAGGTTAATCCTAATAATTTCCAATGTAAGGAGCAGGTATTTTATAGTAATCTGCCCAATTCATAAAGAAATGATTTGTTTATATCTAACATTGTTGCTCTCAGGAGCGGTAGAGCGCTGCAGCCATCAGCTGCTGCGAAGGGAAATAACATTACATCTGACGGGATTCATCAGTCCAGCCAGCACGAGGGCCAAGTAACATTTTTGGAGGAACACCAACTGTAGAAAATTCACAAAAAATGAAGAAAATGAAAAAAATACAAAAAGACAACAACAACCTCAGTGAAGACCATCCAGTATTGGAGACATCTGTATGTGCCACAGAACCAGCCTCAGGCATGAAGAAGCCAGCACCTGCAACAAATCCAAAGCCAGCATTAGAAGCCGAGTTTGTAGTTTTTGGTCCACATATTGTAGATAATTCTACATCTTTTTACCATCTACCTGTAAACAATGATATGGACATAGGTTTGAATGACATTATTGCAGATTCTGTAAATATTCCTTTTCCAGAAGCAATGAAAAAGCACAAAAAATGAAAATTTTGAAAAATGCTTTGTCTGACCCTACCATCGTGGAAATTATCAAGAATTTGGTCTTGAACATGCCTTTGATGAAAGCTCTTGAGTACATGCCAGTTGTGAAGAAAGGACTGAAATATGCATGTACAAATAGGCGTAGGTCTCATCCTCACAACTCCAGAAGCAAAGGTGGAAAGTCTGAGAAGCATATTCTTACAATGTCCGAAGTCAATGACATCAACATTTTCTCGGATGAGAAGCCAGATAAGGGAGTACCTCTTGTTCATTGTTAGATGTTCAACCATGAGTTCGAATGCATTTTGCTCGACAGGGGTCTTCTGTCAACTTGATGCCAGCCTCACTGGTCACAGAATTCGGGTTAAGACCTGCTCAAACCCACAAAGATGATTCTGCAGTTCGCAGACAAATCAGTCAAGCGGCGTAGGGGCATGTTGGAAGACATGATAGTCATAGTTTAGGGGAGGCGATTCCCAACCGATTTTGTCGTATTCGGTATGGATGTCTCCACTCCTTTGCTCCTCACCCCAATCACACTTAGACGACCGTTCCTGCAAATGACCAATGCAGTGGTGAATTATGGCACTGGAGAAATCACCTTCGACTCCAACATCGATAAAATCAAGATAGAGACCATGTCTGATGCAAGACCATCAGAGGAAACAACTGCAACGTGTGTAAGGGTGATCGATCATTCTAAAAACTGCAACTTTTTGGCCAAAAATCAAGACACCAACCTCTTTATGGATGATAATGAGATCCATAAATTCCTTTTCCTAGAGGAGGGATTGGAGAATGCAGTAGAATTTCCCTTATCGATCATGATGAGACGCTTGCTGGTCCACTTGAGAAGATTCAGGTGGCAATGATGTGCCTTCAGGACCAAGAGTAGATTATCGAAGATCTCTACGAAGAAACCATTGAAGCATTCTATCAATTATTGAATGAAGAGGAAGAACAGAGCATGGTGGACACCAAACAGACAAAGGGACCATCATCGACGATCATAGCTGAAGTCTCCCTTGAAGCTGCTCCCAGACCACATGAGCTGAAACCATTGCTCTCCAATATGAAATATGCCTTTCTTGCGAGAGAATCTAACATGTACCCTATAATTATCATGCTCATATGACCGCAAACCAAGAATCTCATCTGATGTAGGTTTTTGAATGCCACCATAAGGTAATAGGCTACAAAACTTCGGATCTCCATGGGATCAATTCGTCCTTGTGCTCGCATCGCATTTTCCTTGAGGGAGACAACAAACCCTCCCGAAAATTTCAGAGAAGACTCAATCCAAACATGCAGGAGGTTGTTATGAAAGAAATTCAGAAATGGTGCAATGCGGGATACATTTATCCCATCTCCAACAGCAAATGGGTGAGCCCTTTGCATGTATTGCCAAAGAAACCAGGGATCACAATTGTATAGAATTACAAAGGAGAGGAGATCGCGGTCAGTGTACCCACTTCTTAGCGAGTGTGTGTAGATTACAGAAGGCTCAATCTCGCCACCAAGAAGGACCATTTCCCATTGCCTTTCATTGATCATATTCTTGAGAGGCTGGTAGTGAAAGAATACTTCTGCTTCTTGGATGAATACTCTGGGTATAATCAAGTTGCTATGGCCCCTGAAGATCAAGAGAACACCACATTCACTTATCTCTTTGATACATACAGCTTCAAACGAATGTCATTCGGTCTCTGTAATGCCCCAGCCACATTTCAAAGGTGTATGCTCGTACTAATATGATTTTTCAGTCTACGAGGATTCCTTTGACCAATGCCTTGACTATCTAGATTGAGTCTTACGAAGGTGCTGCGAAGTGAATATGGTGCTCACACGGGAGAAAAGCAACTTCTTGGTGACTGAAGGAATTGTGCTGGGTCACGTTGTTTCTAAACGTGGCATGGAGGTTGACCCAACCAAGGTGGAGGTGATTTCTAAACATGAGCCACCTACAACCATTAAGTAGGTCGGGCCATTCCTGGTCCATGTCAGTTTTTACAATGATTTATCAAAGATTTCAATAAGTTGGTCAGACTGTTGACCAATTTTCTAGGCAAGGAGAATGATTTCATTGTGGACGACCGTGTGCTCCTTGCCTTTAATCAATTGAAAGAACTAATCACTCAATCCCTTGTCTTGCATCCGCTGATTTGGACACTACCTTTTGATATGATGAAAAATGTTTCAGATTATGCCAATGGTGCGGTTCTCGGATAGTGGAAAAGACAATGTATCATTTACGATTCAATACGCTAGTCGAATGATCGATGAAGCTCGAAGGAACTACACTACCACTGAAAAGAAGCTACTAGCCGTAGTCTTTACCTTGGAAAGTTCAGATCCCATCTCCTCAGGTCCAAGGTTATCATCTATACAGGTCATCTGGCCAACCGGTACTTACAACAGAAGAAGGACGCCAAACCACATCTCATTGGGTGGATCCTTCTCCTCCAGGAATTTGACCTTGAAATACGAGATAAACCCAGAGTGAATAATGTGGTGTCTGACAACTTAACCAGACTTTCTGAGCCTGAATCTCCTAATCTGAACCTACAACCGACCACAGAAACCTTTCCAGACGAGTCCATTATGTCAGTAACCTCGCTCCCCTAGTCTGCTAATATTGTGAATTATCTTGTGTAGAAGAGAACTCTGCAAGATTGGCTGAAGCTAAAAGTTTACAATTTTTTGTCTAAAATCTATTTTTACCAGTGGGAGGATCCATATCTATTCCGTAAGGGGCAGGCTGCATCTGGAGGAGGTTTATTCCTTAGGAGGAAGTTCTAAGTGTCCTCGCATTGTGCCATGATCAAGGTTCTGAAGGACATCATTTAGGAAAATGAACGATAACAAAGGTTCTCATAGTGGCCTTTAGTGGCCTACATTATTCAAAGATGCAGAAGAATACTTCATGTGTTGCATTGACTGCTAAAAGATGGGTGCTACCATAAGAATGAGAGATACGATGCCTCTGAAGTTCATTCAGATATTATACATCTTTGACACATGGGACATCAACTTTATGGGCCTATTCCTAAACGGTCAGGGCTACAAATACATTCTACTTGTTGTTGACTACATGAGTCGCTCTCAAGAGATCCCATTATTACACTGTTTGGGATTCCCAAAATTATGATAACAGATGGGGATAGCCATTTCATAAACAGAGAGGTGAAGAAGCTCACTCAAGAATTCTACATAAAACATCATGTCGCTTCACCATACCACCCTTAGTCCAATGGCTTAGCAGGATGTTCAAATAGGGATATAAAGACGATCCTGCAGAAGCTTGTGCATCCGGATCGCAAGAATTGATCTCAACTGCTTGATTCAGTTCTTTAGGCTTACAGAATCACATACAAGTCACCATTGGGAATGTCTTCCTATCGCCTTGTGTATGGCAAGCCATGTCATGAGACCGTTGAGCTAATTCACAAATCCCTATGCGCAATAAACATATGTAATTTGGATTATGAGAAAGCCAGGAAGACTCGTAAAGTGGATTTGAACCAATTATTGGAATTAAGATATTATGCATACTACAACAGCCTGATGTACAAGGAGAAGGTCAAAAGCTGGCATGACAAGCATATCCACTGCAAATTCTTTGACCCGAGTCAGTAGGTGTGGTTGTTTGATGTGAAATGGAAGATCTTTCCGGGTAAATTGAAGAGCAAATGGACTAGGTTGTTTATAGTGAGACATGTGCATGATAATAGAAGCGTAATGATATCTGGTTTACCAGTTGACGCACAGTCATTTGTGGTCAATGGTTAGCTTTTGAAGCCTAATCTTGACTATGACGCATTCCTGTCTGCCGTTGACTCCATTCAAGTAATTGATGAAGATGAGTTGAATGCTTCCGTAGCTGCGGTCGAAGGCAAAGCAAATCAAAATATTTTTGAACGGCTTTTCTTCGTTTCCATCTTTCCTCTCTTATTCTACCAAAAAGGTGTCATCCCCTTCATCGTTGCTACACTTAGGATGTACTTTATCCTAAGTATAGGGGGATGTGTACCCCGAGTTGTTCATATTCCTTCTTACATCTTCATCTCTCTTTTCTTCTTTTCTTCTTTTCCTTGTCTATTTTCTTTTTCTACCAAAAAGGTGTTGCCCCTTTTTGTCAGTCTTCTATACTTAGGACATACTTTGTCCTAAGTATGGGGGGTGTACCCTGATTTCTTCATATTCTTTGATCCTCTCCATTGTCTCCTCTCATTGTCCATACGTAGGGATATCTTACCCTTAGTATAGTGGGAGACGGTCTGAGTACGATTTGTTCATTCCCATCCTTGACCCTCCATGCTTTGTGTACAGGCTGCTATACTTAGGATTATTTGATCCTAAGTATAGGGGGGCAATCAACTTCTTATTTGTTCATTCCTTTCTCCATTTGTTTATTCTTTGGACCTTTCTATACTCAGTACGAGTTATGTCTTCTCTTTTCTTTTTGATCTATGAGGACATAACTCAAGCTAAGTATGGGGGGTCGTATATACTCTTTATATACTTTATCCATAACTCGTACTTTCATATTTTTACTAATAATTATGGCTAATTATACTATTAAAATTCATTAAAATTACTTAATAAAAGATGTTGATTATTCCTCAAGTTCTTTTTGTATTTAATGATTAATAAATTAGGTAAAAATATTTTTTTGCGAAATGTTGGAAAAATAGCTCGAAAATCCTTTTGAAAAAACTATTGAAATCTATTTGGAAATTGTTTTGCTAAATATTTTCAACCTTTATAAAATTGTTTTGTTTGAAAAAACTATTTTCTTTGTGTGAAATAAAAATATTTGAAAAACTATTTGCAATTATTTGGAAAATGGTTGCAAAAATATGTTGAAAAAATATGTATATTATATACTTGTTGAAAAACCTTTGCAAAATGATTTTCAAATGTATGTAAATGTTTGTAAAATGTGTTTGTAAAAACAATTTTGGAATATAGTTTTCAAAAAGTGTTTGTAAAACCTTTTTCAAATAAGTTTAAGGAATAGATACATTACACTAAAATTCTTTATTAATTGTATATATATATATAATTGACCACTTACCCTTTAAAATTTTTAAAAATCTAATTCTTGTAAATATAAGATGCATCACCGTGTAAATATTTGTACCTACATTTTATCCAAAATCATTTGTTTTCAAAAAACACAAAAAACATTTGCAAAACTAAAAATACCAAAAACATTTGCAAAATATTTTTGAAAAATACCAAAAATTGCATATGCATCATCTTTTCAAAAATCCATAAAAAGTTCAAAATCTTAGAAAAATTGCATCACAAAAATATTTTCTACATTCTGCATAGCATTTGCATGGCATTCACGTTTTTTTTGGATTGAGTTTGATAATTGAACAAGTCTAAGTAAAATATGAAGATTGGAGTTTGGTTGGACCTTAAATCTACCTAACTAACAGGAATCTTATAGGAGCTAGAATTGAGGTACTTTAGTTCTAGTTGACTTAATTCTTTGAGGATCATGAGACTTGGTTCAATGGATTCTTTACTACCTAAGTAGAATATTTCAGAACACGCATATGGCTCTTGTCGATAATGACCTAACTTGGACACATGCACCTTTGACTTGGCTCAACTCAGTTGGAGTGGTAAAGGGATTGGATTTGTTGGTATGAGAAGCACACAAGTGGAAACATTTGTCCTCCTCTAGGGAGGGAAGTGCACCCGAACCCATCCAGTTATGATGAATTTTGAAGACAAGATAGTGTGGGAAAGAGTGATAGTCTACTGGCGCAAGAGGGAAAAAACTCCTTATGTAAATGTTGTTATAAATAGTATTCCAAAAAAATAAAAAAAAACCAAAAAAGTGGACATGCTTTAAAAATAAAATACCTATCGTAGTGTATATATTTGTATAGTCAATAATCAAGCTTGAGCTTCAAAGTCAAATCATGGGAGCCTGCAGCTAGATGACTTGACTACATTGGTCTTGCATCCTAAGATAGGTATCTACACTGGCTACTGTCCATTCTTCTCTTCACCCCCTCCTCTTGAGCTGGTTGTCACTTGTACTTAGAAGGGAATACCCCGATCCTCGAAGAAGGAGTTACTGGATTGGGGAATCATTGGGTTGTTATACTGGAGAAGTTAGTCTCTTTGTCATTTCAATTAGGGAGAGCCACCATCACTTGCATTCTACGAGTCAGATTCATAGTCATAAGGGTTTGTGTATGAATTAAAGTATTCTGACCTGGCTATTGAGGGGACTTGAGTAGAGTTTGGAATTCTCGAATGCTGTTGGATTTCAAATCCGATTCCATTAAGGTTCTGCCTGCACTAAAATTTCAGAGGTCTAACTTAAGCCCCAAACTTTGAGTTTTTGAAGACAAGTTTGATAATTAAACTTAATAAATTTTCTTTCTTTTTCTTTTCTTTATTTATATTTTCATAAGTTTTTATTAGGGACTAGTAAAGGAAAGTATAGAGGGATGATGAATCTCCGTTTCATCATCTTTATTCTATCATTTTGACCTTCAAATGCATGGAAATACCCTTAATTTAGTCATTTTAGCATTCATGCATCATTGTGTAAATAGTGTATAGAATTTTGTTTTTAATGCCAAATTTATAGAATAAAGAAAAGAAAAGAAAAAAGATATCATAGATATTTTATGATCGTTAACCCCGAGACCTTATCATCTCGATGACTAGGTCGACAAGGAATAAAGTAGGGGGAGATAAGGGCCAAAATACAATAAAAATTCCCTTTTATTTAATTCATTTTTATTCATTTTTTGTACCTATTTTTAGTTCTACTTTTTATACTTCAAATAAAGAAACTTTGAACATGAAAGTTGTAGATAATCAAATACGGGGTTGATGAGGCTGCTCCCTGGGGCAGCCAACATGGTTGCCCTGCCTCATTTTTGGGCAAATTTTTCTTTTTTTGAAAAATATCGTCATTTATATTCATCCCTATATCCTTCCTATATGCCACCCGAATTTCGTCAGAAATAGAGACTCCTACGGCCTCCATCTTGACAAGGTCGATTTAAAAAATCCTGCGACCGTTAAAAAAAGACGTCTGGAAGGAGTCTCTATTTTTGACGAAATTAGAATGACATATATGAGGGATATAGGGATGAATATATATGGTGATATTTTTCTAAAAAAATAAAAACATTTTGCGAAAAATGAGGTGGGGGCAGCCATGTTGGCTACCCCTAGGGAGCATCCCCTTTTTTCCCATTAAATATATAAAAATACAAAATTTATTTCACTCAAAAATAATATAAAGTGTGAAAAATGGATTTAATGGGGCTGCCCCCTGGGGGCAGCCAACATGGCTGCCCCACCCTCTATTTTCAGTGTTTTTTATTTTTTTGAAAAACAATATCATGTATATTCATTCATATATCCCTCTTATATACCATTCGAATTTCGTCAAAAACAGATACTCTTACAGCCTCCATCAAGATGGTGTCGATTTAACAAATCCTGTTACCGTTAAAAAATGGCTGTCTGGATGGAGGCCGTAGGAGTCTCTGTTTCTGACAAAATTCGAATGGCATATAGGAGGGATATAGGAATAAATATTATGGAGATATTTTTTTAAAAAAATGCCGAAAATGGCGTGGGGGAAGCCCATTAACCTCATAAAAAATACAGTCTAAATAAGATTCTAAAATCCCAACTTCCCAGATCCATATCTCTCAAATAAAAACTCAAAATATATCAAAGTCAGCTTTAATTGTATACAACTTTTAATAAACTATTTAATGAAGGTGGTTTCATATTTTGGAGTTACGATGTGAAAGTTAGGTTTTGGACTCCTATTGTATAATTTTTAAAATATTCATTTTATTTATTATTCATTATTTTTATAAATTTTTATTTTTATAATGTTGTCAATATTATTCTAATATATGTACATATTAAAATAATATTAACACATTAAAGAAAATGCAAAAATAAATATATAAAGAAAACACGTAGGTAAAATACTTATATCTATACTTATCAAACAAATACACCTAATTATTTAAGTGTATATAGATTATTATAAAATTATAATAAAAATATATTTAAGTCTATAAAAAAAGTTAAAATTTTATAAAATAATAAATTAAATTAATAAAATCAAAAATATAAAATAAAAATAAATGATTAAATATATAAATAAATATACCTATAATAGAACTCTAAAAACTAACGTGTAATTCTAAAGCCCTAAAAAATAAATAAAAATCATAATGCAGATACTCTGAAAAATAATAAACATTTTTTTATTTTATAACCTAAAATTAAGAAGATCAATTACTATTTTTATCTATTTTTTAATCATTTCCAGGAGGTTTTTCCTAGTGGCTAGGACGGTTGACCATACTGACCCTTCCTCTTATACCCTGTCAGACTACTTTTTTGCCTCGTTTCGAGGATTTTTGGGGCTCGATTCCTGTATCCTTCATGTCGAGCCCTTCATGACTTTTCTCCCTTGCTCATCGAGCTTTTACGCCCTTAGCTTTCCTTGGACCGAGGACCATCAATTCACCTCATCTTCATCGATCTTTGAGCCCGCTCTTCAACCCTATACAAAAGCCCTCCAACTTTCCCTTCGATCTTGGATCCGTCTTTCGCCCTCTACTCCCATCTTTGAGCTTCGTGAAGGAATCCTGGTAAAAGCAGGAGTCTCCTCTGCTCAAGCGTGTGAAGTTTGGTGTCGAATTTGAGGTCGGTCCGCTGCTCTGCCACAATGCTCCGTCATAGTTCCTCCCCTAGTGCGCACGGCCGGTGAGCTTCTACTCTTCCTGCACTTTTCGATTCTGTAGTGTAGTTGTAGACTAGAGATCTTCTTTCTTTGGTTTCAATCTCGATTGAACTGCATATAGTACACTTTGCACCCTCGTCGGAGCTCGTTGCTTTGCCTCAGCCTTGCACCTGTACCCGACGGTCCAATCGCTTCGCTACCACCTCCACATTCTACCCCTTTCGATTCCCTTTTCCCCAGGCTCCACCAGTCCCCATGATCCATTGTGGATCAGGAGATCACTCCCTCCTCCACCGCCGCTCGCCGGAGAGAGTATGCCCGCACCACCATTTGTTTCCCCCTCACCAAAAGAACCCCCCCATACCCCTTGTTTCTCACTAGAGATTTCCCAGCATGGTTCGGAGGCTAAAGGACCCCCAAGGGGTCGAATTTTGTAGGAAGTTGGTACTTGGAGCCCATTTTCTTCTTTGAACTCGTCACGGTGCACCGGCATTCTCCTCACCATTTTGGCACCGTTGGTGGCTCGAGGACCTTTCTAGGAACGTTGGAGCCATTTTTGGGCCTCGGGGAGCTTCAGAGTAGGAGGAGTGTGCTCGAAGA
This sequence comes from Ottelia alismoides, assembly GCA_037367405.1. NCBI lineage: Eukaryota > Viridiplantae > Streptophyta > Magnoliopsida > Alismatales > Hydrocharitaceae > Ottelia > Ottelia alismoides. Next base: position 25,633 of record JAZKJV010009016.1, read on the forward strand.
AGATCCCCCTCGCACCTGTTCATCCCAATTCATCCAACGATCATCTCAACCGTTCGATCCTCGTTGTTCCTCTAGAGGATGCAAGAGCCATCAGATCTGAACCTTCTATGGTCGTCCTATCAGCGAGTGCCATCTAATCTTGGTCATTCAAGGACGAAGCGGTATCGGGATACAACAGCGTGACACGTGTCCAAGTGAGCGGCTCCCTATTGTTCGATCTCCCACCTTCAATGGGTATTTTACGCTATTCACCCTGTAGTTTTTGCATTTCATAGTTATCCCTTAAACTTTCATCTTCCGTTTAAATAGTTTTGTAATATTTACAAAATGGCCCCCAAACTTTTGATTATTACATTCCGATCCAAGACATGTCATCTCATGTGATGCCTTAAAGGATATACATGTATATAACACGTTATATTGTATATACCTTATTTTATTTTCATAAAAATAATTAAAAACCAACCAGTTTGGGTTTGGATTCACTTCGCCGGAGCTTCTTCTCCAATTTTTAGCGCCTGACTCGGATCCCCTTTTGCCTCGATTCCACGTCCCTGATTCCTCTCCTAGGATCCGTAATCCTTGCAGTTACCTAGGGAGGATCAGATCTGCCTAGGGTTTTGTATTTTTCTTCGATCTTTCTGGCCCCTTGGTCGTTGCTATAAATATGCTCTTCCACTCATCCATCTCTTCAGCTCATCCCTCACACCACCATTCATTATTATCTACCTTCAGTGAAGTGACAACCATTAGGAGAGTAGCCAAGGATCCGTCGGAGATGCTTGGAGGCTCGTAGCTCGCAACACGACCGGAGCTCCACCGCGTAAAGCCTCTCCTACTAGACAATTAATTGAAAATGTAATCCGCATTTTATTTTGGGTTGTGAATGTGATTCACACATTTATAATGGCAAGATTGCAATACTCACAAAATAATAATAAATATTTTTGTAGAATAATTTACAACAATTTTTGTTGTAAATCTTGGAGATTTCCATGGAATAATGTAATCTCATGAGATTACATGAGATTGCCACCAAATCCCATATTATGGAAGGAGGCAATCTTCATTCCATAAATCTCCATGCTTGATTTATTTAATTTGAGAATAAATCATATTGATTTATCAATATATATTTAATCTAAATTAAATTAATTGTTATTGGTTTTTTACTAACAAGATCTTGGCCACTAAAAGAAACACAAAACAATGTAAGCCATTGGATTTGTGTTGCCCGTGGATTGGGATCCATGGATCCCAAAATATTATAAAAGGAGAGGCACCCCTTGCTCTTCTTAGTTACAACAACAACACAATGAGAACATAAGTCTCCCTCTCTCTCTCTTTCTCTCTACACGCCCAATCTCTCTCTCATGTGGTCGTCCACCATGGATGCCCTTGACAGACTCTCCATCGCCGCAGCGTTGTCGTTATGTTGCCCGATCGTTTGCTCGTGGATCTCCGTCTACTTTGACGTTCCTTGCTCGTGAAGAAGACGTTGTATCTCGTTTGTCAAGATCAGGAGATCTGTGTCTTGGATTATCAACATGGATTGCGAGAAGCACGCATCTCATCCACGCGCTCGCAAGCGTCTCCTCCGTCGGATCGGACTTGAGACAGGAGATCTCTTTGCTTAGAGACTCGATCGCAACCACGCTTCAAGAGGTAATCCTATTACTTGTTTGTGGTTTAGACGAAACGATCTGAGAAGTGTTCTTGGATCATGTGGTTTCGTCACATGAAAATTTTAATTTCCGTTGCATCGAGCGATTAGTGTGACTAGTCACTCCCGATCGCATACGATGCGATCCTCACGCTTATGTGATGCACTTTAAGGATCTCACCATATACTTCAAGTGGTATCAGATACTTAGGTTGATGGTTTTGGATGCGATCCAAAAACCAAAGATGACTTGGGTTCGTTAGGTTCTGCGAAAGTTTTCTTGCATTTCATTTTCGCATCTCTGGTTAGTGATTATTTTAGGATCTATTTAATTTGTTTAAATACGAAAATAATAATTGAATTATGTTTCCCATTAAATATGGAAATCGTAGGATCTGAGTCTGCATGATTTCGAATCTGTTTGCTCAAGTTATGGTCATTTTAGTGAACATGTATCCACAATTTTGGGGACTGCAAATCTAAACGTAATTAAAGAGTTAATTGCGGATTTGAAATGCCTTATAATGCGTGCGAATCACTTAGGTTATACTTTCTTAATCAAGAACCTTGTGATTGTGATTTAATCAATTAGTGAAATTAAATTATTTATTTTCTGGAATAATTGCACATAAATATTTGTGAAATATTTGATGATAACTATTTCCATAAGTGACATTGCCTGAACCAATAATTGATTAGATGTGATGAATATCACAAAATTGGTTACATGATCTACATGATCTACATTCCAACAAACATGTTGTTTGATTAGGATTTGGGATTTGTTTAGAAAATCTCATTATAATGCTCTTAAAAATGGTTTTTATTATTATTATATGGTATAATTTCGATTGAAAAATCAATGATCATCTCAAGTACAAAGTGATCTATTTTGCTTTATCCTTTCCCGAGGTGGATATGATGTCGAGTCGGGGAGCGTTTGGGGTAGTAGTTGCACCGTGTGTGGTCTGTCCCACTCCTGTCAGTATTGGCCATGACAGGGGGTAGGGTTGGTATAATGCTTAAGAAATCATGATGTATTTCTAATTATTAAAATTCGAAATAATACGTATTTGAGATAATACCATATTTTAAGTAACAATAAAAGGATGTTTGTTGGATATTGATTGGATCGTTAATTTAATATGATTAGATTAATTAGAATCCAATTAAAATTAAAATACTCTATTATAAATAGATGTGTTATTTCCCTTGGAAGATTAATCATAATGAATATGATTCATAATGATTAATTACAATTTGAACGTGATATGGAGGATCACATAAGTGACATCCATGGTCTCCTGTCAAGGCGGAGGGTTCCGTCACCAGAGATGGTATGTAGGAGACGTCTGTCCGAATGACAGCTCCTGTATGCAAGCGCATCTGGACCAGGCTCTTTGCTTCTCGAAATAGTAAGGTCGTATACGTAGTGACCCCAATATCGGGTCCTCATACTATTGGCGATATTGGATTGCATATAGCGAGTTCTATTCCTGCTGGTGATTGGTTCAATTAATAACAGGCCAACATCGCCTTAGGGGTGGTGGGCCTGGGTGTTAAAGACTGAATTGGGAAATGCAAGTTGAACTTGCAAGGCAGAATGTGTTCTCGCTTCTTTTAATCGGAGTTACAGGTTCTCAATTATTGGGATGTAACAAAGATAAGGAAGGAGATCCCATATCTTGCTTGAGATATAATGGTAAGTATATCTCTTACATTGAAAGTGATTAAGGGAATGAACTTTCAGTGTTGACAATGCAAGACAACTTTGATATAAAAATTCCTAAATAAAAGTAAAATATGTATATATATACACACTTATGCAAATTTCTTATTTCATATAATCCTTCATTAAACCCACTCAATGTTATACTCAATAATAACCAGTAAAATATCATGTATTGGACTCATGATCCAGTCATTGTACTTGTAGTTAGACACATAATGTATGTGATTGCAGAGTGCAAGTTTCCTCATAATAATAAGGAATGACAATTAAATAGACAATAGATCTACAACCCTGGGGTTTGTATGTCACTATAGTCTTGATCTCTCATCGAATGTACTTTGGATGTGGCATGTCGATGATGATCGTAATTGTCAAATAATCCTTATAAAATCTAATAAGATGATTTGGCATACATATATGCTCTCGATATTTAATCATGAATGATATGGTTCTCTGCATCATGCAGAATGATGGCTCTATAAGAGATGATGTATTCAAAATATTTGAATACCTATCTGAACCAACGTCTTTTAAAGCTTAGATGGATGTAGATACGATGACTTTCATCATTCTACTTTCTATACTCTAGTCATTCATGAAGCTTCATAATTTTTATATTATATGAATTAAATGAAGCATATATAAATGTTGAAGTGCTCTTATATTTAAATCTTTTGAATTCAACATAAGAGATTCTTTGTCTTGAACAATGGTTGTTTATAGATGAAGAGAGCACAGTGGAAGCATGGGTCAGACCCAAGATGAGAAGGAAAGTCAAAAGAGTTAACTTTATTTCTATGACTTCCATATGGCATCCAAAGAGCTGGATGAATGCATGTACTGCAATAAACTGATGTGTTGATAGTATGACTATCAAGTCTATCTAGAATCCTTAGAGAAGGACTCAGATAGTGCATCATAGTGATCTATATCTACATTGATCATTAAAATTGACTTGCTTATTGAATAATATAAAGTCTTATAATTGTACTTCAATCTTCTAACAACACTTGCAATGGGTTGCATATGTTTTAGAAGACTGGAGAATTTGATCTTCAGGTCTAATAGTCATCTACATGGATTTTGATGCAATTGTTGCAACAATCTCTATTGGATATACAGACTTCATTATTTCAGTGGGAGCCATTAGTCTTGGAGAATGTGTCTATGACCTGGATATTAAAATACACTCATAATTTATTTCCAAGTGTTGGAAATAAACATGAATTCTGGAATAAACCTATCATAAAGAGTTATGGTGGATATATTTTAGATAGTAATCTAACATCTAGTGTACTCTACTCAATTAGAAAATTAATGAATGATTCATTAAGATTCGTAATACTGAAAATTGAACCTTTAAAGGTCAACAGGAGGATGAAGATCATTTAACAATGATCTGGCATCAAGTCTTGGGCATATGCCTGTTGATGAGATCAATAGACTGAAGGATATGGAATTATCCTCAAGCGCATCACAGAAGCATGATCATCGTATCGGATACGACACAGAAAGACTAGTCGTACTAGTTGTTCTGTGCAGCAGAATTTAAAAATTTTTCATGTGATGAAACTACATGATCCAAGAACGATTCTCAGATCGTTTCATCTATAACCACAAAAAGTATAGAAGAATACCTCTTGAAGCGTGGTTGATCAAGTCTATAAAGAAAGAGACCTCCTGTCTCAAGTCCGATCGTCGGTGAGACCGCTTGCGAGCGCGGGGATGAACCTCGTAGTCCTCGCAATCCAAGAAGATGATCCAAGCACGGTTGCTCCTGATCTCGTCGTATGAGATCGACGTCTCCTTCGTGAGCGTAGCACTCCAAGAAGATAGAGAACCGAAGAACGTCGAGGCAGCGGCGCGGTGGCGAGAGCGTCGACGAGTCTCTCCTCTTAGGTTTGGTGGACGGCCACCAAGAAGAGGGAGAGAGGGCTGTCGTGTATGAAGAAAGAGAGAGAGAGAGAGAGAGAGAGAGCTTCAATATTGCATAGCCTTAGAAAGAATGGTATGCCTCTCTATTTATAGGGTTTTGGGATCTATGGCTCAATCCATGGGACATATAAAATCAATGAATGAGATTGATTTATGTCAATCCAATGGTCAAGAAGGTTGTTGGTAAAAACCAACAACTTGTGATTTAATTTAGATTAAAATATATTTGACAAATCAAATATAAATCAATCGTAAATTATATCAATAAATAAGGAGAGAATATACATGGAGATTACATCTCCATGTATAATCTAGAGGTGACGGCCACCCATTCCATATAGGAAAAGGGTGTTGCCCACCACCTTCCAAGTTGAGGGCAATCTCATGGATTTCCATGAGATTGCATATCTCCTTGAATTTCTCCATTATTTATTTCCAATAACTTTTGTTGGGTTTTATTCTTCAAAAATAATTCACAATTATATTTGAGAATATTGCAATCTTGCCATTGAAAAAATTGTGAATCATATTCACAACCCAAAACAACATTTAATTTATATTGTCAATTAATTACACAATGTGTATCCAATGCACATAATAATTAATCAACAAATATAAAATACAATTAGATCTCTCTAATACATTATAAATCACATTTATAATATATTATGAATAATTGGTTATTTCTATCCACATTATTCTCATCCATTATAATTAAATCATGTTCAATTATATTGGATGATTTCTTCACACATCAAAATGATTAAATCACATTTAATCATTAGTTCTTCATTGCTTAGATATTATAGAATTATTCTCGAACCCTTCAAGAATAATGTGATCTCTCCTCAGATACTTGGAGATAAGGACAGGGCGATTGTATTGTTCCACGTATAGTGACTTGGATGTTGAGACCATATCTCAAATCCAAATCCCATGGACCTCCCACTGATGCTTGATCAAATCAAGACCATAGACCTAATCTTCTCATTGCATCTGAATCTCATTCAGATCAATGTCCAGTTCATGGACTAAGATTAGGTTACTTCTCTGATGAGAGGAGTCACTAAAATCCAAACCTATTTCATCACTCCCTCGGAATGGAAGCGTCATGGTTATACAACCGTTTATGATCACATCACCCTCAGGTATTCCCAATACCTGTACATCATGCATATGGAAGACCTATGATCATTCTGAAGATAAAGATCACTTTTACACTCGCATCTTCAGGGTTTGATCATTAAGTTTCTCAATCTTGGTTACTGCGATTTGGTATAGATCATATGCTTTCCCAAAGCATATATCTTACCTTCAAATTCATGTCATGCTTCCAAAGCACGATGACCATGCATGGAATTTGATCAGTCCCAACACCTCATGAGTGAGTTCATGTCTCCCGGTTCACAAGTGACCTGTATGATCCCTTTGAGAGATCGTATTACTCATATGTTCTTACATGCACACCAGCTCACCGATGTATAGACCTTGGTTAGGTCATCAACCTATTGGTCTGCCAAATGTACATACTTAGACATATAGCAACACATCTGTCTCCGATAAGAGGATGCATGCCTATGTTGTGACAGTATTCAACATAGGTCTTTGGTTATCTCGATCTCGTTAAGTCAACCCATTGACTCAACTAACCTGACACCTCCGAATCACTATTCCCATGCAGAGGACCTGCATCAAGAGGTCAGTCAGATATCAGCCATCTGAGAGAGGATTGCCATCTCCTACTCAAGCTGGAGATCATCACTTAACAATCATTTGACGATGCTTGATGAGTCCTCTATCTGACTCCTTAGATATTCATCCAAGCATCAGCCTATATGATTCATCTAATGAATCAACAGCTGTATGATCATCAAGTTGGCCATGGTACATAACCCTTATTGTAAGAGGGACCCTATAGTGCATTCATTCATTTAATCTTAGAAAGGCAGTGAAAAATAATCAATAACTTTCATTGATAATTTATTCATTATAATAACATTTATTATAGAAATGGTTCGCCCGGGGCTCACATTGCTAACAATCTCCCACTAGCCCTCAGAACCATTCAGGTACAATCCTTAAACCCAGAATCATTACATGTTAGTCAAAAACCTTCTGTGTCAGAGGTTTGGTAAGAGGATCAGCAACGTTGTCGGCAGAGGCCACCTTAGTGATGATGATGTCACCACGCTTTTGTATCTCCCGAATGACGTGGTATTTCCTTTCCACGTGCTTGCTCTTCTGATGCCATCTGGGTTCCTTTGCCTGGGAAATGGCTCCCGTGTTATCGCAGAGTAACGGGATGGGAGTATCAGAGGAAAATACGCCAAGCTCCAGGACAAACTTGTGCAACCACACCGCCTCCTTTACAGCATCCGATGTGGTAATGTATTCGGCTTCTGTTGTTGAATCTGCAGTAGTGTCCTGCTTCTTGCTTCTCCAGCTCACAGCACCACCATTCAACAAGAACACAAACCCTGATGTCGACTTTCGATCATCTACATCAGATTGGAAGTCAGAATCTGTATATCCCAAGACTTGGAGATCACCATCTTCATAGACGAAGATGTAATCTTGCGTCCGTCTTAGATATTTGAATATGTTCTTTACTGCATTCCAGTGTTGTTCTCCATAGCAGGATTGGTAACGACTTACCACTCCCACTGCATGGCAGATATCTGGCCTAGTACACATCATGGCATACATTAAGCTTCCTACGGCTGATGCATAAAGACATCCAACCATGGCCTTCTTTTCCTCAACAGTTTGAGGAGCCATTCCTTAGACAGGTGGATACCATGTCTTAAGGGTAGGAATCCTTTCTTGGAACTATCCATACGAAATCGTTCAAGAATCTTTTTAATGTATCCATGTTGTGAAAATCCCAAAATCCTCTTTTCTTGGTTTCTGAACAACTTCAGGCCTAAGATGTAAGAGGCTTCTCCAAGATCTTTCACCTTAAAGGTATGGGACAACCAAATCTTTACATTGGTCATCATCCCTGTATCATTCCCAATGATAAGGATGTCATCTACGTAAAGCACGATGAACACAATGGCACTCCCACTAGTCTTCTTGTATACACAAGGTTCATCATGATTTTGCACAAAATCATAACTCTTTATGGTTTCGTCAAATCTGATGTTCCAGCTACGAGAAGCTTGCTTGAGCCCATAGATGGATTTCTTCAGCTTGCATACTTTGCCATCCTCAGTCATGAAGCCTTGGGGCTGCTCCATGTAGATATCCTCCTCGAGGTATCCATTGAGGAAAGCCGTCTTGACGTCCATCTGCCAGATGTCGTAGTCAAGATATGCAGCTATAGCTAGCAGTGTCCTGATGGATTTAAGCATAGCCACAGGAGAGAATGTCTCATCGTAATCGATGCCTTCTCTCTGTGTGTAGCCCTTGGCCACTAGCTGTGCCTTGAAAGTCTCTACTTTCCCATCAGGTCCCCTCTTTCTCTTGAAGATCCATTTACACCAAATGGGTTTTACCCCTTTAGGTGGATCCTCTAGGGTCCATACACCATTCTTATGCATGGAGTCAATCTCTGACTTCATTGCTAGCATCCATCTATCCATGTCTTAATCCGCGAGTGCTTCATCAAATGAAGTAGGATCAATGTCAGTCTCACTTGACACATGGAATCCATACCTTTCAGGTGGTGCAACCACCCTCGAACTCCTTTGAAGAGGTATGGGTGTTTCATCTTTATTTATCTCTTCAGTTTCTGGTCTAGGAAGCTCAGAATCCTCAGGGGATTCAATGAGTTCCTCTACTTAATTATTGTCTTGACCTTTAAGGAAATCATTCTCCAGAAACTTCACATCTCTAGAAACAAAAAACTTTTGGGTCTCAGGGTCATAAAGCTGGTATCCAATACCATCTTTAACATACCCAACGAAGTAACACTCACGAGAGCGAGATTCTAGTTTACTTGCTTCTACATTCTTTGCATGGACCAAGCAACCCCAAACCCTCAATTGATTAACACTAGGTTTGGTTCCATATCAGAGCTCATGAGGAGTCTTAGGCACAGATTTGCTAGGAATCTTATTCAGGATATATATTGCAGTCTCTACTACATATCCCCAGAAACTAAGAGGTAAATGTGCTTTGCTCATCATTGAACGGACCATATCCATGATGGTCCTGTTGCGTCTTCAGCAACACCATTAAGTTGGGGAGTTCCAGGAGGAGTGAGATTAGAAACAATTCCATTCTCCTTAAGGTATTCCTTGAATTCATCCGAGAGGTACTCGCCACCTCGATCAGATCAAATCCACTTAATCTTCCTATTGGTTTGGTTCTCAACCAAAGCCTTGAATTCTTTGAACTTTTCAAAGGTTTCAGACTTATGACGTGATAGGAAGACAAACCCGTATAGAGAATGGTCATCAATAAACATCAAATAATATCGATATCCATTTCGAGTCGCGGTACTGAAGGGACCACATACATCAGTATGTATTGGGTCAATAATACCTTCGCATCTCGTAACCTTGTTACGGAAAGGCATCCTAGTCATTTTACCCTGAATGCAATGTTTGCAAGTGGGCAAAGGTTGAACCTGTAGAAAATCCAGAGGTCCATCCTTTATCAATCTATTGATCCTATCAACAGATAAATGACCAAGCCTTTGATGCCAAATCTCATTTGAGATGTTTTTATCCTCCCTGGATCTTTTAGGGTTTTTATTAGTGATTGTAACATTCATGATACATTTATCAATGCACAACTCATAGAGTCCACCATAAGTCAAAACACCATCCGCAATATATTTATCATAACGATTAATGACTAATTTATTACAGAAAAGGAATGAATATCCGCTTCTAACAAGCTTAGATACAGAAATCAAGTTCATTCTGACTTTTGGTACATAAAGACACTCTTTAAGTATAAGGACTCTACACCTAGATAATGATAGTCGACAAGTCCCGACGGCTACTGCTGCAACACTTGCATCAGATCCCATCTGGATGACTATCTCCCCTTCTTCAAGACTTCTAGTTTCCTGAAACAAATGCAACAAATTGCATACATGAACAGAAGCACCAGAGTCTACAACCCAACTTCCTTCTCGTCCGACGAGAAAGCTAGTTTCAATGACGAAAGTAGATTTTATACCTGATGGGGCTTTACCTTTGTCTGACGACTTCAAGTATTCCGGGCAGTTACGCCTCCAGTGCCCCGACTTTTTGCAGTGGTGACAGACGTCGGTTTTCTTCGACGCCATCAGAATGGATGCATTGGAAGAAGAGCCAACACCTTGTCCCTTCTTCTTTCTCTTCTGGGCCTGGCCCTTCCGAGAACCTTGCTTCCGACCGCGCTTCCCTCTGACCTGTGCAACCATTGCACTCCCAGTGGGACCATCCTTATTCATTACATCTTCCGCAGATTTTAATGCGGTAAGAAGACCAGCGCTTGTCAATTCCATCTTGTTCATGTGGAATGACACTACAAAGTTATTGAAAGACTTGGGCAACGACAGCAGAATGAAGTCAGCTTGCATGTCTGCATCCATGGTTGCCCCAAGATTCTCCAGCTCCGACAAGTACCCAAACATTTTGAGTACATGTTCACGGACCGAAGTCCCTTCCTGCATCTTGCAGCGAATGAGATCTTTCATAACATTTTACCGCTGGGTGCGATTAATGTCACCAAACATATCTTTCAAATTCTGTATTATCTCCTGACAAGTGCTCATCTCCACATGTTGCTTCTGCAGAACATTGGAGAGAGAACCCAGGATATAGCATCTAGGCAAGACATGATCTTCATCATACTTGTCATTGTATGCTTTTTCTTCTTTGGATTTAGGGTTCTCATGCTTGTCCTCAGAGAGCACATAACTTATGCACTCTGCGGAGAGAACAAGCTCCAAATTACAGATCCAATCCGAGTAATTTGGGTCGGTCAAGTGGTTGACCTCAAGAAGCCTACTAAGTAAGTTTAAGGACTTCATTTTCTGAAATTAAGAATGAACTATATTAGAATATATAAACATATATTCAAATTTATGATATTTGATTAAGGTATTTTAAATCAAATTATTCTTGCATTGTTGACTTTGAAAGTTCATTCCCTTAAGTACTTTCATAGTAGGAGATATACTTACCGCTATATCTCTAGCAAGAATTTGGGATCTCCTTTTTATCTTTGTCACATCCCAATAATATGAGAAATTGCGACTCCAATAAAGAGAAGCGGGAACACATTCCGCCTTGCAAGTCCAACTTGTATTTCCCAATTCGGTCTTTAACACCCGGGCCCACCACCCCTAAGGCGATGTTGACCCGTTGTTAATTGAACCAACCGTCAACAGGAATAGTACTCGCTATGCGCAATCCAATATCGCCCCAATAATATGAGGATCCGATATCGGGGTCACTACGCATACGGCCTTTCTCTTTCGAGAAGCAAATAGCCTGATCCAGATGCGCTTGCATACAGGAGCTGTCACTTCGGACAAGCGTCTCCCATATGCAATCCCTGGCGACGGAACCCTTCGCCTTGATGGGAGACCATGGATGTCACTTATTTGATCCTCCATCTCATATTCATTTTTTAATTAATTATCATGAATCACATTCATATAATTAATTCTTCCAAGGGAAATAATAACTCTATTCATAATAGAGTGTCTCAATTGGGCATAATCAATTTAATCATATTAAATTAATTATCAATCCAATTCAATCAACAAACTTGATTATTTTTACTTGAATATAAATATGGTAATATCTCAAAGTATGTGTTAATTTGAATTTTAATAATTAGAAAATACACCGTAATTTTCTCCGGCATTATACAGTCCCTACCCGCTGTCATGGCCAGTACCGACAAGAGTGGGACGGACCACATACGTTGCAACCCGCAACCCCAATGCTCTCCGACTAGTCACTATATCTACCTCGGGAAAGCATAATGCCAGATATATCAATTTGTACTTGAGATGGTCATTGGTTTTTCAACCGAAATTATACCATATAGTAATAATCAAAATATTTTTGATTATAAAGAAAATTTCTACACAAATTCCCAATCCTATTCAAGCATCAAGTTTGATGATTATGTTTCCAATTAAGATTTAGATCAAATCCAATCAATTAATTGTTTGAGGCCAAGTCAATTAGGTAAATAATAATCTTACAATATTTCACAAATATTTTTCATGATTATTTCACGAAATTAACAATTAATTTCACTAATTGATAATCACATGGTTCTTGATTAGGACTGCAATTTCAGTAGTGACCCCTACTCACTAAAATTAACATATCTCAATCAATTTAAGTCCAAATTAAACAAACTCAATTTTCAAAGATTGCTAACTTGATTTAGGACAGAATCCAAGTGATGTTTCATGCATTTCAAGGCAGATCAAAACATTAATTAACTCTTTAATCATGTTAAGATCTACAGTTCCCGCAACAGTGCATACATGTTCATTAAAACAACCATATCTCGAGCATACGAAATCTGATTTACTCAGACTCAGATCCTATGGTTTCCTTATTTAATGGGAAAATACAAGTAAGTAGTACGTGCTTAAACATTTTAAACATGGCCAAAATTATTTACTAAACAGATCTGCGAAATCAAATGCGATAAAAAACTTTCATGACCTTAACGAACCCAAGTCGTCCTCGGTTTGTGAATCATGTTCGAAAACCATCGACCTAAGGCTCTGATACCACTTGAAGGATATGGAATTATCCTCAAGCACATCACGGAAGCATGATCGTCGTATCGGATACGACGCAGAACGACTAGTCGTGCTAGTTGTTCTGTGCAGCGGAAATTAAAAACTTTTCATGTGATGAAACCACATGATCCAAAAACGATTCTTGGATCATTTCATCTATAACCACAACAAGTATAGAAGAATACCTCTTGAAGCGTGGTTGATCAAGTCTCTAAAGAAAGAGACCTCCTATCTCAAGTCTGATCGTTGGTGAGACCGCTTGCGAGCGCGGGGATGAACCGTGTAGTCCTCGCAATCCAAGAAGATGATCCAAGCATGTTTGCTCTGGATCTCGCCGTACGAGATCGATGTCTCCTTCTTGAGCGTAGCACTCCAAGAAGACGGAGAACCGAAGAACGTCGAGGCGGCGGCGCGGTGGAGAACGTCGACGAGTCTCTCCTCTTAGGGTTTGGTGGACGGCCACCAAGAAGAGGGAGAGAGGGTTGTCGTGTATGAAGAAAGAGAGAGAGAGAGAGAGAAAGAGAGAGAGAGAGAGAGAGAGAGAGAGAGAGAGAGCTTAAATATTGCATAGCCTTAGAGAGCATGGTATGCCTCTCTATTTATAGGGTTTTGGGATCCATGGATCTCAATCCATGAGACATATAAAATCAATGGATGAGATTGATTTATGTTAATCCAATGGTCAAGAATGTTGTTGGTAAAAACCAACTTGTGATTTAATTTAGATTAAAATATGTTTGACAAATCAAATATAAATCAATCCTAAATTATATCAATAAATAAGGAGAGAATATAATCTCCATGTATAATCTAGAGGTGACGGTCTCCCATTCCATATAGGAATAAGATGTCGCCCACCACCTTTCAAGTTGAGGGCAATCTCATGGATTTCCATGAGATTGCATATCTCCTTGAATTTCTCCATTATTTATTTCCAACAACTTTTGTTGGGTTTTATTCTTCAAAAATAATTCACAATTATATTTGAGAATATTGAAATCTTTCCATTGAAAAAAATTGTGAATCATATTCACAACCCAAAACAACATTTAATTTACATTGTCAATTAATTACACAATGTGTATCTAATACACATAATAATTAATCAACAAATATAAATTATAATTATCTCTCTCTAATACATTATAAATCACATTTATAATATATTATGAATAATTGGATATTTCTATCCACATTATTCTTATCCATAATAATTAAATCATATTTCATTATATTGGATGATTTCTTCACACATCAAAATGATTAAATCACATTTAATCATTAGTTCTTCATTGCTTAGATCTTATGGAATTATTCTCGAACCCTTCAAGAATAATACGATCTCTCCTCAGATACTTGGAAATAAGGACAGGACGATTGTATTGTTCCACGTATAGTGACATGGATGTTGAGATCATATCTCAAATCCAAATCCCATGGAACTCCCACTGATGCTTGATCAAATCAAGACCGTAGACCAAATCTTCTCATTGCATCTGAATCTCATTCAGATCAATGTCCAGTTCATGGACTAAGACTAGGTTACTTCTCTAATGAGAGGAGTCACTAAAATCCACACCTGTTTCATCCCTCCCTCGGAATGGAAGCGTCATGGTTATACAATCGTTTATGATCACATCACCCTCAGGTATTCCCAATACTTGTACATCCTGCATAGTGGAAGACCTATGATTATTCTGAAGATAAAGATCACTTTTACACTGTCATGTTCAGGGTTTGATCATTAAGTTTCTCAATCTTGGTTACTGCGATTTGGTATAGATCATATGCTTTCCCAAAGCATATATCTTACCTTCAAATTCATGTCACTCCAAAGCACGACGACCATGCATGGAATTTGATCAGTCCCAACACCTCATGAGTGAGCTCATGTCTCCCGGTTCACAAGTGAACCTGTATGATCCCTTTGAGAGATCGTATTACTCATATGTCCTTACATGCACACCAGCTCGTCGTTGTATAGACCTTGGTTAGGTCATCAACTTATTGGTCTGCCAAATGTACATACTTAGACATATAGCAACACATCTGTCTCCGGTCAGAGGATGCATGCATATGCTGTGACAGTATTCAACATAGGTCTTTGGTTATCTCGATCTCGTTAAGTCAACCCATTGACTCAACTAACATGACACCTCCGAATCATTATTTCCATGCAGAGGACCTGCATCAAGAGGTCAGTCAGATATCAGCCATCTAAGAGAGGATTGCCATCTCCTACTCAGGCTGGAGATCATCACTTAACAATCATTTGACGATGCTTGATGAGTCCTCTATCTAACTCCTTAGATATTTATCCAAGCATCAGCCTCTATGATTCATCTAATGAGTCAACAGCTGTATGATCATCAAGTTGTCCATGGTATATAACCCTTATTGTACAGAGGGACCCTATAGTGCATTCATTCATTTAATCTCAGAAAGGGAGTGAAAAATAATCAATAACTTTCATTGATAATTTATTCATTACAATAACATTTATTGTAGAAATGGTTCACCCGGGGCTCACATTGCTAACATAGACAAGTAAGAGATGAAACTTTAGAATGTCTAAAATTTCAAATCTTACATACTTATGAATATTGTATTCAAAGTAAAACGTCCAATACACCCTTCTCTGGGAATGGTGTTAAATGTCGAGGTATTCAAGATCTCATACATATTGAGGTATGTGGATCATCTATATCATAATAAACATTTTGGATATGTGATATCTATTGATGGTTATGTATGATATGAGATTTCTTCTCTTCATCTAAGAAACCTTTGAAATGTTCAAAGATTTCATAATATTGGTTTAGAACCAAATTTTAAAAAAGGTAAAATAAATTTGATCTGACCTAGGTAGTTAGTACCTATTAGATGAATTCATGGAATACCTTATGGAGAAAGGAATATCATTCCTATATCACTCCTCCTAATAAACCTAAACTCAATAGAGTTGTAGGGAGATACAATTGGATCATGTGTGACATGATTTGATCAATGATGAATTTTTATCATAATTACCTATTAGTTTCCAGGTATGTATGTAGTAGAGACTACAATATATATCCTTAATAAGGTTCCATGAAAGTAAGCTGGAATCTAGCACCGGAGAGTGATACTTTATTAGGAAAATAAAGGATGATATTGGATACCTACTTTATGACCTTGAGATTCTTAAAAGATCTCATCTCTGAGAATGTGATTCTTAGAGGATTGAGACTCTTGAGAATCGAGATGAAAATGAAGTAAAGAAACTCATTGAATCTTGAGATGATAATGAGGCTCCTGAAATCGGAAACTAAAAGGACAATTAAAGATGAAACACTAATCCCTCTTCAAATGAGTTTGAGGATGTATTCCATGTTTCAGTTAAGTCTGACAATGATCGGACTTCATGTGATGAAGCCCCTGAGGATCATGACATGGAAAGATGGATTTTAGCAATAAAGTCTAAAGTAGACTTCATATACAAGTGATGTATATGGACCCTCGAGGATCTACCTATATGGGTAAGATCCATAAAGGTGTAAATGGATATTCAAGAGAAAGGGAACCTGATGATAAGGTAGAGACCTTCAAAGCACGGTTCGTAGCCATGAGCTACACATGAAGAAAGAAGACATCGCTTGTGATGAGACTTGCTTTCTAGTAACCATGCTTAAAGTCATCAGCATATTGCTAACCTTAGCTACACAACTTGACTATTGCATCTTCAAGATGTAAGTCAAGATTGCATTCCTCTATGAATACCTCTCTGAGGATATTCACATGAAGTAGCCCCAGGGCTTCATGGTTGAGGAAAGCAAGGTGTGAAATCTAAAGAATCCGTCTATGGACTTAAATAAGCTTCTTGAAGTTGGACCATAAGATTTGATAAAATTATAAATGTTATGATAGAATCTTGATGAGCCATGTGAAGCTTAGTGGGAGTGCCTTTGTGTTCATCGTGTTAAATGTAGATGATATCCTAATCATTTAAAATGATATAAGGATAATAATAAGTGTTTTATAATCTCGTTGTTCCATAACTTGAGATATGATCTCAAGGATACCTCTTGGATCTTAGTTCTGAAGGTGTTCAGAAGCAAAGAGAAGAGGGTATTGGGACTGTCACATTAGTAGTACACCTTGAACATATTCCGTTTTCTGGAAAATTCTAAGAAAGGCTTCCATCCCTTAAGATATGGTGCTCACCTATCTAAAGGAATAACACCTCAAAGATTTGAGGAAATGAATGCTAGAACTGCTTGCCCTTGTGCATCAGTTACGAGAAGCTTAGTGCTATGCTAGATGTGTACAAAAGCCAGATATCCGCCATGCAGTGGGAGTAGTAAACTGTTACTAGTCCTACTATGGAGATAAAATACTTGATTACAGTAATAACAAAATCTTCAAAGATGACAAGACTTTCGAGATAGTGATATCTAAGTCTTATCTTCAAGAAATTAAGACTTTATGGATAATGATCCAAAAGGTCTTAACTTTGGATACCTTTGGAGATAGAGATCTCCGTGAATAAGGGTATTCTGATAAGGATTATGGAAATACTGGTTATAAAAATTATTGAGCAATAGTGTCAAGGACACTATAACTATTCTAATAAGATCGAGTATTGGTTGCATGAGATTCAACATTTGCATTAGATGCGAGCACTGTTACTTGGAGATATGCAAGTGCCGTAAGAGGAGGCATAGTCTTTTGGGAACAGAGTGACTGATCAGCTTACCTAGTTATTTTTCTTAATATCATATGATTGTCACATGAGTGCGGGGTTAAATGATTAGCCCATTAATGGCTCTTTGGGATAGTGGGAGATTGTTGGACATGCAAGCCCACAGTGAGACAATATACAATAAATGTTATTGCAAATATCATTCCCTGATCTCAAATGAAGAATAAATTATTTGCATAATAGTTCCCTTAGTGTACAATTAGGGTTATGTATCATGGCCATCTTATTGATCATACAGCTGTTGATTCAATAATTGAATCATAGAGGCTAGTGCTTGGATAAATATCATCAACCACCGTCAAATGATTGTTAAGAGATGATCTCCAGCCTGAGTAGGAGATGACAATCCTTATCTCTAAAGGCTGATATCTGACCGACCTCTTGATGCAGGTCCTATGCATAGGAATAGAGATTCGGAGGTGTTAGATTAGTTAGTTCAAAGAGTTGACTTAACGAGATCGAGATAACCAAAGTCCTATATCGTATGCTGTCATGATATAGGCACACATCCTCTGACCGTAGATAGATGTGTTACTATATGTCTGAGTATGTACATTTGGCAGACCAATAGGTTGATGACCTAACCAAGGTCTATACACCGGCTCGCTGGTGTGCATATAAGGGCATATGAGTAATACGATCTCTCAAAGGGATCATACAGGTTCAGTTACTGAACCGGAAGACATAAGCTCACTCATGAGAAATTGGGAAGAATCAAATTCTGTGCATGGTAGTCTCGCTTTGGAAGCTTGACTGAATTTGTAGGTTTGATATATACTTTTGGAAAGTATATGATCATGACCTAGGAATGATATATGCTTTTGGAAAGTATATGATTGATACCGACTCCCAATGATCAAATGAGAAACTTATTGATAAAACCCTAAAGTAGACAGTATAAAGTTGATCTAATACTTCAGGTTCTTCTGATTCTTCCAGTATGTAGGATGTACAGGTACTGGGAATACCTAAGGGTGATGTAATCATAAACGATTGTATAGTGACTCCTCTCAGTTGAGAAGTAATCTGATCTTGGTCGAAATGTTGGACATTGATCTGAATGTGATTCAGACGCAATGAGAAGATTAGATTTGCGATCTTGATTTAATCAAGCATCTATGGGAGGCCCGAGATCTGGATTTGAGATGTGATCTCAATATCCAAGTCACTATACGTGGAACAATACAATCGCCCTGTCCTTATCTCCAAGTATCTGCGGAGAAAGCGCATTATCCATGAAAGGGTTCAGGATAACTTCATTGTTGATATTATGTATCCGAGCATTGAGAAAATTGATAATTAAATGTGATTTAATTATCATGAGCAATATGAATTTGATTCATATTATAGAGTTATTTAAGATAATTAAATGTGATTTAATTATCAAAGATGTGAATAATGTGAATGTGATTCATATTATTAGGGCACATGAGAATAGAGATCCAAAATGATTAAATGTGATTTAATTATCATGGATATGAATAATGTGGATAGCACTATCCATATTAATCATATATATTATAAATGTAATTTTTAATATATAAGAGAGATCTATTTGTAATTTACATTTATTTAATTAAATGTTGGTGTGAATTGGATTCACATTGGACATTAAATTGAAAGTGTAATTTACATTTTATTTTTGGTTGTGAATGTGATTCACAATTTTCCAATGGAAAGATTCAATATTCACAAAATAATTATGAATTATTTTTGTAGAATAATTTACAACAAGTGTTGTTATAAATCTTGGAGATTTCCATGGAATAATGTAATCTCATGAGATCTCATGAGATTACATGAGATTGCCACCAAATCCCATATTATGGAAGGAGGCGATTTTCATTACATAAATCTCCATGCTTGATTGATTTAATTTGAGAATAAATCATATTGATTTATTAATATATATTTAATATAAATTAAATTAGTTTTTGTTGGTTTTTTACCAACGAAATCTTGTCCATTAAAAGAAACACAAATCAATGTAAGCCATTGGATTTGTGTTGTCCCATGGATTAAGATCCATTGATCCCAAACTATTATAAAAGGAGAGGCACCCCTTACTCTTCTTGGTTACAACAACAACACAATGAGAACATTAGTCTCTTTCTATTTCTCTCTACATGCCCACTCTCTCTCTCTCTCATGTGGTCGTCCACCATGGATGCCCTAGAGAGATTCTCCATCGCTGCAGCATCGTCGTTATGTTGCCCGATCATTTGCTCGTGGATCTCCGTCTACTTCGGTGTGGCTTGTTCGTGAAGAAGACATCGTATCTCATTTGTCGAGATCATGAGATCCGAGGCTTGGATTATCAACATGGATTGCAAGAAGCATGTGTCTCATCCACGCGCTTGCAAGCGTCTCCTCCGTCGGATCGGAGTTAAGACAGGAGGTCTCTTCGTTTAGAGACTCGATCGCAACCATGCTTCAAGAGGTATCCTATTACTTGTTTGTGGTTTAGACGAAACGATCTGAGAAGTGTTCTTGGATCATGTGGTTTCATCACATGAAAATTTTAATTTCCACTGCATCAAGCAACTAGTGCGACTAGTTGCTCCCGATCGCATACAATGTGATCCTCACGCTTCTGTGATGCGCTTTAAGGATCTTACCATATCCTTCACCATTCCCCATTGCTTCTCCATGTTTTTCCATGCAATAACCTAACCGAGGAGATCCCTCTGAGTCACTCTACCCTTTGCAGGTGCCTGTGCGCACAAGAAGACCTAGTTGATATCCCTGCTACTTCGGCGAAGCATCTCCATTAGGACCATCACCGCCATGCCAATCTGGCAGTCCTCTCTTCCATCAAAGCATCCCACTCTACGAGGAGTACTCTCACGATCGTGTTGGACTTCTCAACAACTTCGTCAGAGAGATGGACCACTCTCCATGCTCCGGCGAAGTCTGCCAGACCAGAGTTCGTCCAGGACCTCTTGCTGTCGTTCAATCTGGAGTTGTACCCTCAGATCTGATCGAGATTGTACACCCACCCCTCATTCCAAATGGTTCCACATCACGTGTGCCCTACGTGCTTGCTAGTTTATTTGCACTTTCTTTCCTGAACTTTTATGTTGTTATGGAATGAATGAAATTTCTGCAATTTGCATTTATACCCATGTGTACCTAGATCATGTGCGACACTTTCTTTGCTAGCATTAATTGCAGTTTTAGCCCTGGAACTTTAGATTTTGTTATCTGTTTAGTCCTGAAAGTTAAAATAATTATGTTTGGGTCCATGTGAACTATTTTTCACTTGATTGTTTGTGTTTGATGCAATAAATATTAAATCAACTTTAAAAATTGGTGTTTTTCACTAGCATTAATTGCATTTTGTATTATTAAAAATTCAAAAACCCATAAAAAGTGTCATGTTTGAGTTATAAAAAGTATAAAATTATTGAAAAAGTTTGGAATAATTCCATAAAAATTCATGTAGTTGTCTTTTATGTTGTTTCGACTCCATTCTCAATTATGTTTGAAAATCCTTATAAAAACCCTATAAATTATAAAACACCCAAAATCTTATAAATTTGTATGAAATCAAAAAAAATCCAAAATATATGTTTTCAATTTTTTTGTAGATTTTTATTTCTATTCAATCATCCACTAGTCTTGTTTTACATCCATTGAAAATTAAAAACCACCAAAAATATTACATTTTTTAATATTTTATTATTTGGTTTTTAAATCATGCTCCTAATATTCGACCCTGGTCGTTATACCATGCAAATAAAATAGCGAAGCCGCTTAAATTAATTGTTGGATTTTCTTGAGAGGTTTATTTTTCTCGTTAGTCGATAGGATTGATTGAGGACAACGACACTTGATATTATTATACCTTAGTCGATCTCGATTTTTTATCATCAGAATGGCACCATTGTCGAGGAGCATGGCTTAGTAGTTAGATTTCAACTTTTGATTATTTTTATATTTATCTATTATAATTACTTTATGACATTCTTCTATTTCACTTTTTGTGCGACGAACCACTAGAGGACGACCTGGTTTGCTATGGAGGATCCCGCATCTGAGGAGGAGGAGTAGAGGAGTCTAGAAGGTTGTTATAGTAGATAGATTTATCTATTTTTGTAAAAATCATTATTGTAATAATTGTGGACTCTTAAGAGACTTTGGGACACTTGCTTGATTTGGGGTCTGTTTCGTTGAGTGTCGGTATACCCGGGGGACCTCACTGCGGTTTTCTAAGATTTTTCGCATTTGATTTCTATTTGATTCCTGAGGATTTGGCTCTTAGATTTAGGACTTCTACTTGATTGAGCTCGTAATTAGCTAGGTCCAAACACCTTAATTGTTTATCTATTCGTATAGAACGTAATTAGACTTGGCTAAAATAAAAATAAAAAGTTAGCATAATTAGTTAAGAGACCACGCGTCATGAGGAGTCGCATACAACGCTACCAGGACCCGTTGTGGCTGGCACTGAGCGACTCCCAAGATCGAACTCATGTCTTTTATCTGATTAATGAACTACATGTTCTTCACGCTAATAGAAGTGCTCATCTAGGGGTGATTTCCTCGTGCATAATATCAGTAGTTTTATTCTTGTCTTTTATTTTGTGTGTGGATCACGCTACATGTAGAGTGATGGAGCAAGGTACACATTTCTGTCTTTGCATGTATCATTATATTTAATCATGCATAGGCTTTTCCGTCTTCCTCCCACGGTTTTATTGGACTAAAATAACCATGGAAATCAGAAAATTCGTTAGGCATTGTATTATTTCAAAAAAAATACCTAAAAGTGACAACAAATAAAATGTGGGACTGTTAAAGCAAACTTGACCTATAACATACCTCACTTCAAAATCTTTATTTTGGGGAGAGTCACCCCCCCCCCCTTGTTTGATTTATCTGTAGCGAGAGAGCGGCCCGTACATTAGGATAGAGCCACACACGAACTCTCTTCACACAAGTGGTTCTCGTGGTTAGTTATTCTCTGGTGAGGATTTCATCTGGTAGCCGGTAATCGGTCTGGGACTTCCTTAGCAGAGTGGGTAGATCGGGTAGCCGGTAAACAGTCTGCAACCCATATTGGTTGGGAAAAACTAGTTATGAGGATCCGAGACAGTCCCCTAGAAGCATTGGGCTCCTAACAACTTTCTTAATCACTTCGATATATTGAATTATCACCTAAATAAAATTTTATGAGCTTTCACGGTCATCAGCTTCTATTGCGTAGGTGAATTGGGGGTTTGATTTCTCATCTTGTTTGCATCCTAGATCAACTCTTCATAAATCCCCATATCATGATGATGGGAAGGAGGTCCCTTAGGCTACCTCTGGTGGCACCGCTTTCTAGCACTCCTCTCCATTCATCTAGGGTGACTTCAAAGATCTCATACCGACTCTCTGAACTCGAACTCGCTACCACCATGTTTCCCCTCGACCACCCTTCTTCTATACCTGATGTACCATGGTAGAGGCAAACACACATGTTCGTTCATTTGACAGCACCTAAGATAGGGTCTTTTGCCTTCCAGCCGTAGACTTCATCTTATGTGATAGACCATGATGCCATCAACAACGCATTGCTTGATTCCTTGGAGACCATGCAGTGCCAGATTCAGGATCAAGGAGTATTCATGGCAAAGGTAAGGAGAGAGCTCACACCGATGAGAGCTGGCAGAGAAAAGCCACAGAGACCATCTGCCAATGGAGAGATTCTGAGAGCCGAGGGAGGATACAGACGTCCCGAGGAGCTATAGGAGCCAGTCAGACCAGCACGCATGATGAGGCAGTTGCACACCCTGGTGCAACCCTCACCCATACATGGATCTAGCTGCCAGAGATCCTTGACGACTTCGAGCTTCACCCTCAGACCATTCATCTACTGCCCAAGTTCCATGGGTTGGCCACTAAGGAGCCCCATCTCCATCTACAGGAGTTTGAGATGAGATGTAGCACTGTCCACGACTGATTTGTGGACAAGGACACAATTAAGTTGATTGCCTTCCCATTCTACTTAGTTGACAGAGCAGCCTACTGGCTAAGCACTTAGGGAAGGTGGTCACTACCTGGGAGAAACTCCGAATTGAGTACCTGAACAAGTATTATCCACTCGAACGAACCAATGAAGCACGAGCCATGATCACTAAATTCACCATGATCCCAAACGAGTGGTTCCAAGAAGCTTGGGATCAATTCATAGAGCTCATCGACAGGTGTCCCCATCACGAGATCAGCAAGCCCAACCTTGTACATAGATTCTTTTGTGGGCTGACTCCTGAGCTCTAGGGGCTAGTGAATACCTCGTTTGGAGATTCCAATTATGCCAAAGATGAAGACCAGGTCTGGGCCATCTGTGAGGATGTGACAGAGAACTATACAGTGATGTCTTAGACTCGTGTCTACACTCAGGGGAAGCCTCTCCAACAAGCGTTGTCATATCAGAGGATTGCACGTGTCGATGCTGGTCCCTCCACTTCTTCATCATCAGCAGCACTTGTCGAGTCTTCAATTGCCGACATGAGCATTATCAGCAAAAAGTTGGACCAAATTGAGATCATAGAGAAGAAGTAGAGCCAAGGCATGGACAAGATCAACAAGCTTGATGAGCGTGCTTAAACCTTGAGTGACCTGAGGTCCCATATCATTTGTCTCCAAGAGGCACAGATGGCTTATCAACCCCCTCTCAAGTCACAGACTGGTCCAGGAAGCAGCTCCACCCATCCATCTACCTTATACCAACATGTTCATCATATCCAGGCAGAGCCGATCCAGTAGCTTCAACACTAGCAGCAATCACCACCATCGTAGACACTCAAATGGTGGTCTACCAGTCGGATAAGCCCTTGGCATCCCTTCCCCCACCACACCTTGAGAAGCAGGAGTCATTGATGGAAGTCAACAGGATTTGGTACTCCCAATACCAACCTCAACACAAGATTTGTCGCGATCGTCCTGACTTTCGATACTCCACTGGAGGCATCTCTTCCCAACAACAGCCTCCATCTCAGATAGGGCATAGTAGCCGGGCTCAGCAGATCTAGCACTCCCACCAGTACCACCAGATGGGTCCTCGTCCCACTATCAGGGATAGCAGTGGAGGTAGTCGCAGTAGCCTCAGCAGTACTCCCATCCTCCTCCTCACTACCAACAGTAGTAGAGTCAGCCTCATTTCCAGTAAGGCAACCCGTCCGGTTCTCATGCACCAGCCTATGAGAACCCAGCTCTTTATGACCTCTCCCGCTTGCTCTCTGATCAACAGGCATCCTTCCGGTTGGAAATGGATGAGTTCCAGCAGGAAATGAGGGATATAATATAGGGAAAGGTTTCCATATATGCTCAAATTGAACCCAATCTGAACAATCTAAAGAGGAAATCTGGTCGGTTACAATTTACAGAGACCACCACTCCTAATGATATTTTTGATGATACTTCTTCTTCTATATTTGATGATGATTTTGTTACACTTAGGAGTGGTAGGAAGTTAGCCAGTGGAGACTCATCTGAGCAATGTCCCCATGCATATTCTAGGGAATCAGACGAGGACGGGAAGCGGTGATGATGCTGCTTATCATGATGATGACGGTGGTGCTGATGCCACCGAGGATGTTGATCCAGATAACGGTACAAAGGTTGTCGTAGTTCCATTTGCAGACGGTGGTCTTAAAGCCACCAAGATTCCAGATGCTAGGCTAGAGTGCGGTGCTGATGCCGCAAGTTCGAATGTTGTGGGGTGGACTGATGCCACCAAGTTACCTTCTGTTGTGTTGCCTTGTTTTGTACATGAGGATAGTTATAGAATAAACACAAAAATGGAAAAACAATAAAAATCACAAATATGAATAAAGAAAGGTTTCTATATATTTCCTGATGATCTTTGCATGGAGTCTAGCTTATTGCATGCACAGGAATCTACTCCTGGCCCTCATCTCACTGGTTAGGGTCCCTCCATCCCCTTCCCACAAGCACTCCGCTTAGGAAAGGAGACATAATAGACAATCCAAAAAAGAGACACCAAATAGAGTTCAGCGAGCAGATTATAGACAGATTCCAGATACATCTGACTCTACAAGAGGCCTTAGAGCACATTACTCTATTCCAGAAGAATTAGAGAGAGAAAACCACCATCGCAGGAAGAAGAGGAACCACAATGCAGAGATCCATGTGCATACTCGTGCCACTTGCTTCGCTATTCAGAACCAGTTGCCAACCAAGAGACATGATGCCAGAGCTCCTTATCTCAGATGCCACATCCATGAGCAGTGGTTCGATCATACTCAATTAGGCAGCGCATCTTCTATTATCTCCTCTGACTGCCTTACTCGACCAATTCGAGTTTGTCCCTCTTAGATGGAGTAGGACAGACCTTTAGTTTTCTGATAGATCTATCAAGAGGCCGAAGGGGTTACTAAAGGACGTTGTCGTCACAATTCATGGACTGAAATTCCCTATGGACTATATTGTACTCTGAGTGGAGTCCCGTGGTACCGCTACCCCCCATCATTCTCTAGGACTGACTGTTCTATGGCCACAGCCAAGGCAAGTGTCCAATAATAATAGTGGGTAGATATATTTTTGGTTTGAGGGAGAGAGTGTACAAATAGAGACAATCCAGAAGACCAAAGCTAGAGATTCAACATACTCAGAGCAGATGACCAACGTAGAGCAGTTTGGGCAGATACAACAGGAGTGTGATTTTGTGATTACATATGATGAAGTAGTTTGGGCAGATCCAACATCACGAGATCTTATCACCACTTTAGACACTACAAAGTTACAGAAGACAGTTGATGAGAGTTTAGAGAGCACACTCATGGTACATGACATTTTGGAGGTTGACGATCGTAGTCAAGAAAGCGAGCCAGATTTCATTTCATGTGATTCAGATTCAACTCCCTCAGACACAAACACTGATTTTGATTGGCAGGATTTCGATGACTATTTACTCTGTCTTATGCCTACAGAGTCCACAGCTAGGACGGAAAGCGAGCCAGGTCAATTGACAGATATACTAGCAGGGCCTTCTTTGTCAGATTTACCACTGCAGCGAGAGTTCTCACATACAAATCTGGTAGCCTTCACACAGACATATTAGAGGCCTGATTTGCCAGCTCCCACCTGTCCAGAATTGAAGACCTTGCTGTAGAGCATGAAGTACAAATTCCTTGTGGGTGAGCCAGATATGTTTCCAGTCATTATCTCAGTAGATTTTACTGAAGACCAAGAATCTCATTTCATGGAGGCTCTTGAAATAGATCGCAAGGTAATCAGATGGAGTGTAGTTGATCTCTAGGGGATAAATCTGGTCCTATGCTCCCACCACATCTATCTTGAAGAGTATGCCAATCCATCGTGTGAGTTCCAGCGAAGGTTGAACCCGAATCTTCGAGATGTGGTCATGAAGGAAATATCAAAGTGGTGGAGTGTTGATTTTATCTACCCATCTCCAACTCCAAGTGAGTTAGTCCATTGAATGTAGTACCCAATAAGACGGGTATCACCACAGTTTGAGGGAGACTGGAGAGGAGATAGCTACCCTAGTACCACTTCTTGGAGGGTCTACGTGGACTATAGATGATTGAATCAGTCCACCAAGAATGATCATTTCTCGATGCCATTTATTAATCACATTATCGAGAGGCTAGTTGGGAAGAGTCACTACTACTTTCTTGACGGGTACTCGGGATACAATCAGGTGGCCATAGTGCATAAAGACTATGAGAAAATGATGTTCACATGTCCGTTTGGGATGTATGCTTTTTAGACAGATGCCCTTTGGTTTATGTAATATTCGGCTACATTCCATAGGTGCATGCTTTCCATATTTTTGGACCGATTGTTTAGAGGTTTTCATGGATGACTCTTCGGTCTATGGTGATGGGTTTGATGCTTGTCTTGACTGCCTAGACCGAGTACTTCAACGCTGCATTGAGGTCAACCTTGTTCTATCTTGGGAGAAGAGTCATTTCATGATGACTCAGGGGATAGTCCTTGGCCACATCATCTCCAACATGGGCGTAGAGGTCGATTCGATCAAGGTGTATATCATCAAAAAACTCAATCCACCGCCTAATTTGCGATAGTTGCGGTCTTTTCTAGGGCATTTCACTTTCTACTAGTGATTCATACAGGATTTCAGTCAGATTGCCCAACCGCTTACTGATCTGCTGACAAAAGACACCAAGTTCATTGTAGATAGTAATTGTCTTGCACCATTTGAGACTCTTAAGGGATTAGTTGTGCAGACTCTTGTCCTTCAGCCACCCGATGGGTCTCTACCATTTGATATCATGACAGAGGCTTCTGATTTTTCTATAGGGGTTGTTCTTGGATAGATGAGGGATGGATTGTCGTTTTCAATTCACTACGCTAGCCGAACTTTGGATACTGCTCAGCATAACTACACTGTGACTGATACAAAGATGTTAGCCATAGTTTTTTCTTTAGATAAGTTTCGATCTTACATTATTGGATCTAGAGTGATCATATACACAGATCACACCTCTATCCAATACCTCTTGGCTAAGAAGGATGCCAAAGCCAGATTGACCAGATGGATCCTTATACTCCAGGATTTTGATATAGAGATTAAGGATAAACCTGGAGTCAAGAATGTGGTAGTGGATCACCTCTCCCGATTAGAGCATCTTGAGGATTCAGAGCATACCACACCTATTATAGAGACATTCCCATATCAGACGATTCTTGCTATCACCTCGCTTTCATGGTACGTTGACATTATGAACTATCTTGTCACCAAGAAAGTTCCACAAGAGTGGCCCAAGCAGCAATTTGAGATCTTCCTTGTGAAGGCCAAGTTGTACCATTGGGAGGATCCCTCCCTTTACCCTGAAGGGGGGGATAATATGTGGGGTTAATGTATTCCTCAAGAGGAGCACCATAGCATCCTCACCTACTGCCACAAGCTTGAGGCAGGGGGCATCACTCTAGGAAATGGACAGCACAAAAAATTCTCCAATCCGACCTCTGGTGACCTACCCTCTTCATAGATTCAGATGAATTCGTGAAGAGGTGCACTGATTGTCAGAGGATGGGCACTTGTGGACAACGCAATATGATGTCGTTGCAGCCCATTTATTTATGTGAGGTTTTTGACACATGGGCATCGATTTCATAAGTCCATTCCCTAAGAGTAGGGGATTTGAGTACATTCTGCTTGTTGTGGATTATGTTATTCGTTGGTTTGAGGTCATCCCCGCCCCAGCCGTAGATGCTGATTGTTTGCAAATTTGTGAGGAAAAATATCATTTCACAGTTCGGGATACCTAGAATCTTGATTTTAGACAAGAGGGCTCACTTTATCAATGACAAGGTAAGGACCCTTGCTAACGAGTTCAGTATTAACCATCGAGTTGCCACTCCATATTACCCTCGGACTAATGGTCTTACTGAAGTATCAAATAGGGAGATCAATACTATACTGCAGAAGGTTGTCTACCCAGACCAAAAGGATTAGTCACAGCTTTTGGACTCGGCCTTGTGGGCCTATCGGACCTCCTTCAAGACACAGTTGGGCACATCTCCCTTTCGGCTCATTTATGTCAATCCATGCCACTTACCAATGAAAATTTAGCACAAGTCATATTGGGGAGTTACCGAGCTATTATTTTATCCTAAGAGTATAGGAGATCAAAGAAAAGCATAACTTATAGCCCTGGAGGAGTTGAGACACGTAGCCTTTTCAAATAGCCTATAGTATAAGGATAGAGTAAAGATATGGCATGATTCTCATATCATCCATAAACAGTTTGAGTCGAATCAGAGTATGGTTAGTTGATACTAGGTTGAAATTATTTCCAGAAAAATTAGAAAGCAAATGTAAGGGACCATAATTGGTCAGAAAGGTGCACGACAACGGAAGCATTGATATATCTGAGTTGTCATCTAATTCCACCTTTCGAGTTAACGGTCAATGCCTGAAGCCATATCTTGACCATGATCCGCTGATCGTTAACATTGCCCTATTCATTTTATATGGATGTGATCTTAGACTAACATTAGTTGCATCTCATATATGATTATCACTTCTTGTCTGCAACTATATACATCCAGATTGTTTCATATCGTACATTCTTTTTGTTTGATACCCCGTCTTCATCTTATGATTATGCTATACTTACGGGACACTTTGCCCTAAGTATAGGGGTCTTAGACATGTGATTATTCATTTGATTCTATTTACCTCTATTTTGATGCCTATACTTAGGATATTTTACCCTAAGTATGGGGGTTAATACTTGTACATTCTATTCTTCGGTTTTTCTCCTTGTGTATAGTCTGTTATACTTAGGATTACTTGATCCTAAGTATAGGGGGATCACTGACTCCTCTTCATTACATTCTTTCTTTCATCTTTGTAGTATAAAATTCTTTTCACTTCCCCATACTCAGCACGAGTTATGTCTTCTTTCATCGCTCTTCGATCACTCTGAGAACATTGTTCGAGCTAAGTATAGGGGGAGTCATATATATTATATATATACCTTAGGCATAACTCATATTTTGTGTGTGTTAATAATATGGCTAAAACTCACAAAAAAAAATTAAAAAATTTCTCTTACATAAATGTTTTTAAAGTCTTTTGTAAAATGTTTTGTAAAAATTGTTTGTAAAAACTTATTGCAAAAATTATTTTTCTGTATATCTTTTGTAAAAAATGTTTTGTTTGTAAAATTTTTTGTAAATATTTTTGTATCAAAATTACACACATAATACAGAATTCTTGAAAATGTTTGAAAATAAATGGTTACAAAAATCTATTTGTAAATGTTTGTATAAACATTTTGCAAAGTTTTTCCATATTTCTTACATTCAAAAACTTCATAAAAATTTGCTTATTTTGAAAATGTTTTTCACAAAAAGAGTTTTTGTATACTTGCATGTATATTCTTATAAATCATAGTTGACATTTAAACTAGTCTGGAATTAAATTGAAAAATGGAGCTTGATTAAGGCCTTAATCCACTTAACTTCAGAGAAACCTTATAGGATTTGGGGTTAAGACTTTTCAGGTCCATAATGACTTAGTTCTTTGAGTCCACTAGGCTATTGATAAACTCGAATTGTAGATCGGTCTTGTGATCCACACAAGGCGGGAACACAGTCGAAGTGTCGACCAATCAAAATCTGAGTTTAATCAACAATTAACCCACGCTAAAAGATCAATACATCAATGAAGTTCAAAAAGAAATGTGAATTAATCTTTATTTACTCTACCACAAAAATGTATAGGGAACAAGCATGTAGAGGTCGAACCACAGAGAGCAATACGAAAATGCATGCGCCTATATGTGCATATCAGTCATCCTTGCGAGGCGGTGGGTTTTTTTATTTTTTTTTCCTTTTTAGATTTTTAGGGATTTTTGGACTGACACTAACATAGTTCAAAATACACCATAGGGAAATTTTTTTGGAATTTTTCAATGCATTTTGATATTTTTTTTTGGGATTTTCTCTGATAGACAGTGAATAAAGGACATGTTTTTTATTTTTAATAAATGCAAAAATTAGACAAAATGAAAAATTAAAAATATGGCGTGCAGGCTCACCCTATCAGTAGCTTAAGTCTATTTTTGCAATTTTTTTCGAAGTGATATGGTGCACAAAATAAATAGTCAAAGCATGCAAAAATTAAATGGCCTGGCAGGGGTATTTGTGCGAATAAAATAGTTTGCAGGGGCATACAGGCAAAATTTCCAATAAAGATGAACGTTAAGTTTTATTTTCAAGGCCATTTTACAATTACTGAGACCCGGCAGGGTTTGACTGCAATTTTGACGCGCCTCACGTGGGACCACACGTGA
This sequence comes from Ottelia alismoides, assembly GCA_037367405.1. Lineage (NCBI taxonomy): Eukaryota > Viridiplantae > Streptophyta > Magnoliopsida > Alismatales > Hydrocharitaceae > Ottelia > Ottelia alismoides. The sequence goes on from JAZKJV010009016.1 coordinate 57,217, forward strand.
GGCTCAGAGGGACTACAACGCAAATACAATAACTACAGGGGGTCTTCTGCAAATTATACAGTTTATTTACAAAGTAACTTTTTATTTTTGGGACTAAACTATAAATACAAAAAGCGGGGGGCTAGATATGAAGTTTACCCCCTAAAGGCGCGCGATCCAACGGCTTCCAGTGCGCCACTTATCCACGTGTCGAGCCCTCGGCACTCGATACCCCTTCGACGATCTGCGGCTGTGATTGCATCTGAGATCTGATCGCACGGCCACGGCTGGTGCTAGATGGACGGCCCCGATTAGAACTGGGGCTGTCTCTTCGATCCAACGGCTGCTGCTGCTCACGAAGAACAGGGAAGAACAGCTGACTTCCCTGGCTTCGATCGGTGATTCCTCCGCCTCCAGGCGCTCGATGTTGCTGCTTGTGGCCTCCAGGCGTCCGGCGAAGCGGTGCGCACCGTTCGAGATACTCCAGAAGGTCCAGGACCTCCTAGATCGGCTGAACGAGATCGGAGAAGACAAGGGGGTCCTGGAACCTTGAATGGACTTGAATCACGCCCCAGAGGGCTCCTTTCAACTTGAGTCCTGCACCAAATGAAAGAGGGGTTCGAGGGGGTCTTCCTCGACCAGGGGTTTAGGGTAAAAGAGTAGGGGAGGGTGGAGGGCGGCGAGGTCCGGCGAAGCGGAGGAGGAAGAACCTCGATTCGCAGAGCTAGGCGAGCTCTGGTTGATCTGAAATGTGGGTACGTGGAGAATACGTAGGGGAAGCATATGAGGTGGAGCGAGGGTCGGATAACGTGCTGATCAGGGTAGAGATGCTCGCCGGAGCTAAACTCCGGCGAACTTCGATCTTGGGCTAATCGAGCACCTTAGGCTCTATTGATTACTCTAAAAGCTAAACTACAAAGTAAAGACTAAAACTAAGCTAAGAACGAGAAGAAATCAGCTCTTATACCTGGTTTGCGACCAGGGAGCAGGACCTCCGGCGACGCGGCGGCCGTGGGCGCTCCTTCGACTCCTCCGACCGTCTGAAGCTTCCAGGAGGACCCTCCTGTCACAAGGAACCTCGAAGGACTGGAATAGATGGTGGAAAACGACTGAAAGGGAGGCCAAACTGGGGGAGGAGGTCGGGAGGTTTATTTATAAGCAGGGTTTGCGCCCTTATTGGCCGGCGAATCTTGGTGAATCTGGGCTTTGTACAAGGAAGCATGGGGTGTGGCGTGATTCGTGGATGTACAAGGAACAATTTCCATGAAGGGTCTTATCACCCTCGAGCTACACAATTGGCGTGAAAAATCGGGGAAAAGGGGCCTCTCGTGACTTGTCAGAGGGGCGGTCCTTGGGTCTGAAGAGTTGACCCGAGGTCAACTCTGGGCGGCCTGCGATTGGTCCACGGAGGCCGCTAGAAGACAAAACAGGCTGGAGGAATAAAGAATGAATTATTTAAGTTAATAAATGATTTTATTATTTTTCGAGTATAAAATAAAAAATCTTTATTATTGTATGTAGTATTTTAATATGATTTTTATTTATTTTTATGAATTATTTTATTACGGTTTTATTACAATAATGTGTATATGTATGTATTTACATGTATTTTTGTGTATTTTATTTTTAATTTGTTTATTTTATTGTTTTATTTTCTTATTTTATAAATTTACAACTTATTTTTGTGAGTATAAATATTTTTTTTATTTTATGTTTAAGAGTTTATTTACATTTTTAAATAAATGTGTATATGTATAGGTAAGTATACTTATAGGTATTTTACCTATAAAATATATTTAATGTATTTTATTTATTTATTTATTTATTTATTTGTTTTAGATTTGTATTTTTAATAACTAATATATAATATGTACATTTATAAAAATATAAAAGAATAAAAATACTTAAAGAATGTTCCCCTTTTTATTTATGTACATGCTTCACATAGGTATTTTGCCTATATCTTATATAGGCTTATTTTATTTCTCAAATTCTTTTGGGTTTTCTTTTGATTTTAATAAGTACAAGTATTATATGCATTATTTTCAAGATTCTAAAAATATAAATTTATAAATATAATAGATATTGAATAAAATGAATATTTTAATCGGGTTCTATATACAAGGTGGTCCAAAAAACCTAACTTCCACAGATGGACTCCAAAAATTATGAAACCAATTTTATAAGATAGTTCATGGAATGCTATATACAATTAAAGGTGAGTTTGGGTGATTTGGAGTTTTTATTTGCAAGATATGAGTCTATGAAGTTGAGATTTTTTCTTTTTATTTTGTGTATAAAAAAAAAGCACTGTGTATTATTTTTGCACAAACTCAATTTTGTATTTTTATTTACATTATTATCTACAACTTTTATGATCAAAGTTTCTTTATTTGATGAATAAATAATTATATACAAAATAGGTGTCAAAAATGCAGTAATGGAAAAATAAATGAAGTATTTATTGTATTTTGGCCCTTATCTCCCCCTACTTTATTCCTTGTCGACCAATTCCATGCTGGCCTTGGTCTCGGGGTTATGGTCTTAAAATATTTGCAATATTTTATTCCTTTTTCTTTTCTTCCCTTTATTCTACAATTTTGGCATAAAAAACCTTATTTTATGTATAGTAAATACAATAAATAATGAATGCTATTTTATACAAATTAATGCTATTTCTCTGCATTTGCTGGGGTTTTTGAGGCCAAAATGATAGAATAAAGGTGATGAAATAGAGATTCATCACCCCCCTATACTTGCCTTTGCTAGTCCCTAGCAAACACTTATGCAATAAGTACAAAAAGAATAAAGAAAAGAAAAAGGAAAATGAAAGGAAGATAGAGTGAATAGGGGTGCTTTCAGTGCAATGCATGTCTTTACAAAATCCGAGATTGGAGCTCCTGTCAGACCCTGGGTGTGGATGTGTGTGGAACCTAATCGGGAACCAGCTCTAAAATACAACAGCCTTTGATAGTCACGGAACTTTGTTCAACCCACCTCAATAGCCTGGTCAGAACTAGCCTACACCATACACAAACCCTTATGACTATGAAACTGACTTGCACAGTGTAAGTGATAGTGGCTCTCCTCAACTGAAATGACAAAGAGACTAGCTTCTCCAGCATGACAACCCAATGATTCCCTAATCCAGCCCTCTACCGTCAAGGAGCGGGGTATTCCCTTCTATGTTCAAGTGGCAACCAGCTCAAGAAGAGGGGGAATAAGAGGTATAGAATTTTTGGGAGCTCAACCAGTGTAGCTAAGTCTCCCGTTGCAAGCTTCTCGAGATGTAACAGTGATACCATAAGCTTTTGCTTTATTGGACTATATACACTCCGGTGGGGTTATTAAATTTTCAATCCGACCCACCACTTTTTTGGAGTTTTTTTTAACATCTGTACAACATATCTACATGGTGCAGCATTTATACAAGAAATTGTCCTCTTGAGCTAGTAGACTATCCCTCTTTTGAAGCTTTATTGCAACCCACACTCTCCCGTCATTCGGCTTCATTGAAACAGGACCAGGTTGGGGCGCACTTCCCTCCCTAGACGAGGACGAATGTTTCCACCCGTGTGCGTCTCAGACCGGCAAATCCAACCTCCTCACCACTCCAACTGAGTTGAGCCAAGTGAAAGGTGCAGGTGTCCAAGTTAGGTCTCGGCCGACAAGAGTCATGTGTGTGTTTCGAAAAGTTCTAGTTAGTCCACTAAGGTGACTTGAACCCAGCCCTGCTTCCTCAAAGAATTAAGTCTGACTAGACCTGAAGTACCTTAAACCTAGTTCCCATAAGGTTCCAGTGCAGTTAGGTGCAGTAGGGTCCAACCAAGCTCCAATTCGAGACTTTATTAGACTGATTCAGTCATCAAGCTCACTCAAAAAGAATATGCATGGTATGCTTATGCTATGCACAATGAATGATGCAAATTTTCACAGAGGATTTAAAAAGAATCAAAGATATTTTTACACAAAGAATTTTTGCAAATAAAATAAGAGCTTGACACATACAAAAAGTATATACCATTATTTATACGGGCGTACTGCTTTATTTACAAAATGTATGAATTTATACAGACTTTACATGGAATAGTTTATTTAGGTTGTTGAGAAAGAATTTTATGTACTTTATTTCTTATTTACAGGTATTTGTAATAGTGATCTTATCCTTCAGTTCTAGTTTTGAAAATAGTTTTGCAAACTATAGTACACGATAATTTTTGCAATCATTTACACACATTTGAAAACTATTTTTGCAAAGAATTTTCACACTATATGTACATTTTTCACAATAATTCTGACAAACATTTTTCAAAACATTTGCACACAGGTCTTTCAAATTCTTTCTTTCACACAAAGAAAAATATTTGCCATAAAAACAATTTTCACACAGTTTGAAATCATTTCACATCAAATCTTTCAAAACTGGTCACACTATTTTTCAAATCATACTGTATAGGTATCTGATTTATTAGTCAGTATATACAAAAGAAGAGAAACTGTATTTTATGTACAATATGGTTTTGGTTCTTATAGGCTTTATTTGAACTTATTCCTTATTTACAAATGAGAGATTTTTGTGCAGACTCCTCAGACTTATTCGAGGATCAGTTTCACAAGAATTTTGAGAACTATAGTCCAAAATAATTTTGCAATATTTACACGCATTTGAAATTGATTTTTGCAAAGGTTTTACACAACATAGATAGATTTTTCAAAACAATTTGACAATCAATTTTCACAATCATTTGCACACTAGTTTGCACACATTTTAATTTCACTCAAAGAAAATAAATTTTTCACACCAAACTGATTTTTCAAAGGTTGAATACTTGTACACACTAATTTCAAACTATTTTCACAAGATTTTTCAAAAAGAACTTTTTGCACAAAACATTTTTCTGACTTAACAATCAGTACAATTACAAAGAGTCTGAGGAACTCACAATCATCTTTCATTATTATAAAGCTACTTTTTATGTTCTATTTCATATCAAGGTGATATTTTATTTTTCAGTATGAGTTATGGCGTATAGTATATACATGGTATATACGACCCCCCTATACTTAGCTTGAGCTATGTCCTCATAAGATCGAAAGGAAAACCAAAGACATAACTCGTACTGAGTATAGACAGATCTAAAGAATGTAAATAAATGGAATTAAGGAATGAGAAGTTGACCGTCCCCCCTATACTTAGGAATCAAGTAATCCTAAGTATAGCAGACTGTACAAAAAGCAGGGAGGGTCAAGGTGGGAATGAACAGATCGTACTCAGATTGTCTCCCCCTATACTTAGGGTAAGATATCCCTAAGTATAGACAAGAAGAGGAGACAATGGAGAGGATCAAAGAATGGAAATACTCGGGGTGCACGCCCCCCTATACTTAGGACAAAGTACGTCCTAAGTACAGAAAACTGTCCACAAGGTCGGCACCTTTTAGATACAAAAAGAGGCTAGAAAAGGAAAAGAAGAAAAGAAGAAAATCAGATAAATAGTTGTTGGATTGCACAGTCTGAATCTTTCGATGCCGCAGGCGCTGTCGAGATATCATCATGGTGCATGAGCTGAACGGAGTCAACAACGGCCAAGAATGTATCTGGTTCGAGGTAAGGCTTCAGTAGTTGGCCGTTGACGACGAATGGCTGTGCGTCAGAGGACAATTCTGATATAGCAATGCTTCCATTGTCACGTACTTCACAAACTCGAAATGGCCCTGTCCACTTACTCTTTAATTTACCTGGGAATATCCGCAACTTTGCATCAAATAACCACACTCTCTGTCCAACGTCAAAGGTCTTTCGTCTGATATGCCTGTCGTGCCAGCGTTTCACCTTCTCCTTGTACATCAAGGTATTATCGTATGCATAGTCTCGGAATTCCAAGAGTCTGTTCAGATCATCTTTTCTCTTCTGACCACTTTTGTGTGAGTCCAAATTACAGCTGTTGATTGCCCATAAAGACTTGTGAATTAATTCCACGGGCAGATGGCACGGCTTTCCATATACAAGACGATAGGGCGACATGCCCAAGGGAGACTTGTAGGCGGTTCGGTATGCCCATAGAACCGAGTCCAAGAGTTGAGACCAGTCCTTTCTGTTTGGCCTAACAAGTTTCTGCAGGATAGTCTTGATTTCTCTGTTTGATAACTCTGCCATGCCATTGGTCTGAGGATGATAAGGAGTGGCAACCCGATGGTCGATGCCGTACTCCTTCGTTAACTTCTTGACCTCTTTGTTAATGAAGTGACTACCCCCGTCTGAGATAAGGATTTTCGGTACCCTGAACCGCGAAATAATGTTCTTCTTCAGGAACTGGCAAACTGTTTTGCTGTCGGCAGCTCGAGCAGGGATAGCTTCAACCCAACGACTCACGTAATCGACGGCGAGAAGGATGTGCTCAAATCCTTGACTGTTAGGGAAAGGTACCATGAAATCAATGCCCCATGCATCAAAGACATCTGCTATCTGAATGATTTTCAGGGGCATTGAATCTTTGGCAGTGAGTGTACCTTTCATTCTCTGACAGTCAGTGCATCGTTTAACAAATTCAGTTGCATCCCTGAATAAAGTAGGCCACCAGAAGCCACACTGAAGTACTTTGGCTGCCGTCCGATCTTCAGAGTGGTGTCCACCAGATTCGAGCGAGTGACAATGCTCGAGGACACTTGATTGTTCCGTCTGAGGGATACACCTGCGCCAAATACAATCTGCTCCTTCTCTGAATAAAAGAGGATCTTCCCAATGATAGAAACGGATGGTCGACATGAATTTGTTCTTTTGGTTCTTCGTCCATTCCGAAGGTATTACCCTAGAGACGAGGTAATTGACTATCTCAGCATACCAAGGAAGAGAATCCACAGCTAAGATGGCTTCGTCAGGGAAGGTTTCTATGATAGGTGCATTGCTCAGGGGAGGTTCATGCTGCTCTATTCTGGAGAGATGATCCGCTACCACATTCTGGGTTCCAGGCTTGTCCTTGATTTCCAAATCGAATTCCTGGAGGAGAAGGATCCAACGAATCAGTCTTGGCTTGGCATCCTTCTTCTGTTGTAAGTAGCGGATAGCAGAGTGGTCTGTAAAGATGGTGACTTTTGATCCCAACAAATAGGATCTGAACTTCTCTAAGGCGAACACCACAGCCAGCAGTTCCTTCTCTGTCACAGTGTAATTTCTCTGTGCTTCGTCTAATGTTCTGCTGGCATAGTGAATGGTGTAGGGCACTTTGTCTTTTCTTTGCCCAAGAACAGCTCCAACTGCAAAATCTGACGCATCGGTCATTATTTCAAAAGGAAGAGTCCAGTCAGGCGGCTGTAAGATTGGAGCCTGAGTGATAAGCTCCTTCAAGTGATTGAAAGCAACGAGAACCGGCTGATCAACAATGAACTCAGTCTCCTTGCACAAGAGTTCTGTCAGAGGTCGGGCAATGCGGCTGAAATCCTTGATGAATCGCCTGTAGAATCCCACATGCCCCAGGAATGACCTCACATTCTTAACTGACTGAGGTGGCTGAAGATTTGAAATGACGTCCACCTTAGCCGGGTCGACTTCCATACCACGTTTGGAAACGACGTGACCCAGCACAATACCTTCGGTGACCATAAAGTGGCTCTTTTCCCATGAGAGCACTAAATTGACTTCTCGGCATTTCTGAAGCACTCTGTCTAGATGCTCGAGACAAGAATCGAAACTATCACCATAGACAGAAAAATCGTCCATGAACACCTCGAGAAAACTGCCTACCATCTCGGCAAAGACTGCTAACATGCATCTTTGGAAGGTTGCAGGTGCATTGCACAAACCAAAGGGCATTCTCTTGAAGGCGTAGGTGCCGAACGGGCAAGTGAAGGTGGTCTTTTCTTGGTCTTCCGGGGCGATCGCCACTTGGTTGTACCCGGAGTACCCATCCAGAAAGCAGAAGAACTCCTTGCCTGCTAATCTTTCCAGCACTTGATCAATGAATGGCAAGGGAAAGTGATCCTTCTTAGTTGCTGCATTGAGACGGCGGTAGTCAACACAAACCCGCCAGGATGTTGGTACCCGAGTAGAAATTTCCTCCCCTTTGTCATTTGTAACCACGGTAAGCCCTGCTTTCTTGGGAACTACATGCAATGGGCTTACCCATTTTGAATCGGAGATGGGATAAATGAAGCCTGCATCACACCACTTTGTGATTTCTTTCATGACGACGTCCCGAAGGTTAGGGTTCAGCCTTCTCTGAAATTCGCGGGACGGCTTGGCGTCTTCTTCTAAATAGATGTGGTGCGAACACAAGGCTGGATTTATCCCTCGGAGATCTAATACGTTCCATCCAAGTGCCTTGCGGTTCTTCTCTAGAACCTCGAGAAGTCGAGATTCCTGATCTGGTCTCAGCCTGCTGATGATGATGACCGGATACATTTGTTCTTCACCCGTAAGGAAAGCATACTTCAGGTCTGCCGGAAGTGGCTTGAGTTCTGGTTTTGATCTGTCTACTTTATCTGTCACCTCTGACACCATGCTGATGGTGGGCAGTACTTCTGTGAAGATGTTGCCATCCTCAATATTCTGTTGAGATCCTGGTGATGCACCGAACGGTTCTGTGCTAAGCTGATCATGTTCGGTTCGGAGTGATTGCTCAAGAAGATGCGCCTGCATCTGAGAATCTGTCTCCCAAGAATCATCGGAGCATATGCTGACTGCGCTTTCCAAGTCTTCCTCGAGAGTGAGGATTTCTCGGGTCCATGAATCATCTAATGATAGCACTGAGTCTCTGATCTCTGCAATAAATTCACAGTCCGCATCTGACGCTGCCTGGCACTCATCTGTTGTGGCATTCTGCTCTTTGTTCATGTTTATCGTGATTTGCTGGGAATTCGAGCTGAAAGTGATCTTCCCAGACCCGTAATCAACCACGGCGCCTGAAGTACGAAGGAATGGTCTGCCAAGGATGATAGGGGTCTGGAGCAAGGGTGCAGGCGAGTCCATATCAAGGACTACAAAGTCAGCTGGGAATTTCATTTCCTGCACTTTAACTATCACGTCTTCTAAGAGACCTTGGAGCCGCTTGACGGATCGGTCAGCAAACTGAAGGATCATGCGTGTCTGCTTGAGCGGTCCCAGCCCAAATTCCTGCATTATGGTCGAGGGCAGAAGGTTGATGGAAGAACCACTATCCAAGAGAGTGCGCTCGAAGACTTGGTCAAAAATCACACAACTGATCAGAGGTGCTCCGGTGTCTTGTTTCTTCTGGGGGAGATTGCTGATAGCTGCGACCGTGGCTAATGAGAGGACATGTTTCTCAACTTGCTGGCGTCTGTTCTTTCTTGATGGGCGACGCTTAGTAGTACATACTTCCTTCAGTCCTTTCTTCACGGCTGGCATGTATTCCACGGCCTTTAGCAAGGGAATCTCAACAGTCAATTTGTCCAAGATGTCCACAACACCTGGGTCGGACAATGCATTTTTTTGTTTTGCAATTTTTTTGGATTTTTGTATTGCATGAGGAAAAGGAATATGTACACTACTGGCAGAAAAATCAGAGTTCTTATTTACATCAAAATCATCTCCCACAGAATGTTGTACACCCGAATTACGAAAAAGGGTACAAGCTGGGTCTTGGCATGCTGGTGTTGTTGGGCGATCAAAAAGGGTAGCATCTGCTCCATCGGCTGGCGAGGGATCGGCGGTTGCTGTCGGCTCCTCCAATGCTGGCACGGCTTCGCTTCTGCTACGAGCTTCTTTTTGTTGTTTTTGTTTTTGCTGATTTTTTTGTATTTTCGGCTGAGGTTGTTGCTGGCATGGCACGACTGCTGGACTGGCTTCTCCTTCTTCTTCCTCCTCACCCGCCCCTGTGGCTGGCACGGCTGATACGGAAGATGACGATCCACCTGTTTCTTTCTCCCCACTTTTAGTAGCAGGCGGATGCAAGGCCCTACCGCTCCTAAGAGTCACAGCATTAGAATAAACAGTAGTATCATTACCAGATACGGATAGGACATCACATTCTACCTGCTCTTTTTTCTTGAAATTATTGGGATTTGCTTCGACCTGAGCCGGGATGGTGGTTCGAGTGGCAGTTAGGTCATCAAGCCGCTTGGTCATCTCTGTTAGCCCTTTGACAAGCTGGGCTAGACACTCCATGGAGGGGTTCACTGGAGGTGCCTCGGTGGTGTCAGCGTGCAGACCACGCTGTTGTTGCATCTGCTGGTGCTGAGACTGTTGCTGGTGATGCTGAGGTGGGGCAGGAAGTTGAAGTTGCTGATAAGACGGAGGTGGATACTGCTGGTATTGCTGAGGCGGAGCAACCGCGTACTGGTGATACGGCTGTGGGTGCCGGTATTACGGCTGCTGCTGGTATGGATGGTTCTGCCTCCACTGATGTCCAAACTGGGGAGGCTGCTGGTATTGGTGCTGCTGGGAGGATTGCCCAAAGCGACCACCCTGAGGTTGGTGGTATTGCCGGTTGGCAAATGGCTGACCCTGTGGTTGTCCCATAGGACGGGTCGGCTGTGCGTCATGAGTCCAAACCCCATTAACTTCCTGGACCAGGGGTGGTGGTGGGAACACTGAATCGGTTTCTGAGATAAACTCTGGTTGATACACAACCATCTGCTGTTGCGGCTGGCTCTGATCAGGTGCCTGCACGTAGTACACGTGCTGAACTACCGATGGTTGCTGGCTCGGCTGAGGCTGGTGTAGCGGTGGTTGCTCGTCTTTTCTCTCAGCTGGAGCTTCGAGCGGTGCTGCCGACTGAACAGAATTGATGGTACCTACCAGCAGTTCCAGCTGCTTGGTGATGTGATCCAGCTTGTCCAAACTCTGGGTCCTCTTCTCGATCACGGCGAGTTTTTCGAGATCCTGTGATCGCTTCTCGATGATGTCAACTTTAGAGAGATGGCCCCCGATGATGCTGAGGTTGGAGCTCTCATCTCTCTCTGATTCCTTAGATGCTGCCATGTGCACTTGTTTTTGAAGGATCTGGGGTTGCTTCTGATAAGCCTTGGATGAAGAGAGGGCGGCCTCTCCTTCGGCCATTTCTTCAAAGATCTGCCAGACGACGTCTTCATCCTTATTGAAGTGTGAGCCCCCACATGCTGCGTCTACGAGCCTTTGACTTTCAATGTTCAGTCCCCCGAAGAAATGCTGAACCAAGCTGGTCTTCGGAATATCATGATGGGGACATTTCTCCTGCAGGTCAGTGAATCTCTCCCATGCTTCATGTATCGACTCATGGGGTCCTTGGGAGAAATTACTGATACGGGCTCGCATCTGGTTGAGCCGACCCAGAGGGTAATACTTGTGCAAGAAGGCGGACTTTAGCTCCTCCCAGGTCGTCACAACTTTCCCCATATGATTGACCCAATAAAGGGCCTTATCCTGTAGGCTGAAGGGGAAAGCCGTCATCTTGACAATGTCCAGAGGGACATTGGGATAGTGAGTAGTACGGCAAATGCGGGAGAATTGCTGCAGGTGGGTGTACGGCTCCTCGCTGGTGTTTCCATGGAATGTAGGAAGAAGAGCAATGAATTGGGGCTTCAGCTCAAAGTGAGCGTGTACCGGTGGAATTAGGATCCATTCGGTCATCTGGCTGTCTCCCGGGTTGTATGTTTCTTTAAGGGTAGGTTTCGGTGGTGGTAATTCAAGATCATCATTGTGGTCATCACCATCTCCTCCACCTTCACCTTCTCCTCTCCTGCCTCCTCTGCCTCTACCTCCTCCTCCATCATCTCGGTTCAACATATCATTCAACATGTCCTGGAAAGCTGTCTGAGTGAGGGCCTGTTCGGTCAGCTGCTGCTGGATGGCCTGGATAGATGCCAGTAATTGTACATTGACCTGATTCTGATCTGGCGCCTGTCCCTCTGGTGTGGGTGGCTGCTGACCCTTGCCCTTTCCTCCGGGAGCCATGTCAGGGTCTGAGTCGGAAGAGATGAACTCCGGAGTAGTCTCCAGGGCTTGCACTGGCTTCTATCTGCATGAGGAGATAGCCTTGATCAGACTGCTTGTAATCAATGTTCAGCTGCCGAGATGAAGCTGGAATTCAGGTTAACCCCAGCATGTTGTGAATGGAAAAGGATGTAGATGTAATCAACTTTCCATTCACAACGGCGAAAGTGGGACAAAGGTGATCCCAGTTTATTGGGTGGTCAAGAGAAAGGTAGAAAACGAGGAGTCTAGAGATTGATCCGCAAAGTCCGGATCAGGTTCTCGTGAATCGCCTCGAAGTTATTGGCGGAGTTGAGTCCATGGATCGATGTGGGTGTCGGCATGGTCCCGACGGAAACCATCCATGGATCAACTTCACGAAGTACAAGAGAAGATAGGATGTTGGATGAAAGATACGATGGTCAACGAAGAATACAAAGGAGTGCAAAACAGTAGAAAAGGCTCACACTGAGCGGGGGTCAAAGAGGAGTGACACAACAAAATTTTGCGCAAAGGCGCGGGACTTGATTTTTGAACCTTAATCTAGATCCATACAAACACAATTCAAAATAGGGTTCACCAACTCACGCCATGTGAAGCCGTAAAGGTTCGGCTATTATCTTTTCATTTTTAGAGTTGTTATTTTCAGGCATATCTTATAACGAGTCCTTAGTACGCTACCCTATAGGAGAGAGAGTACTGCCGGAAGGGTATCCCGTACTTGTCCTCCTCCTGTGTAACCTGTAGTCTGTACTTTTTGGAGTCCTCGTAACCCTTCCTGGATCCCTACTCAGCCAAAGAAATAGAGGGAGGAAGCCGATAGGCGAAACCGCTACTTCGGTCCCTCGCTCGCAACGGAATCACCCGTGTGCGTACAAGAACCTACTCGGACGTAGGACAATGAGACAGACACCCCCGTGAAGGCGTGGCCTATGCTCGATACTTCGGACAGGGTCGATGCTCATCACAACAGAGAGTCATCGTTGGTGACCAAGCCCTACTTGCCTACGTACGATAGAAGCGCCATTACTTCGGAAATCCAGGCGATACACAAGGCAGTTGCAGACTGGGCTTTTGGCTCTAATCCTTAGGGGGTCGCACTCGCTCAAGGGAGTAGGGTTTTGGTCCCACTCCAAGGTACCTGAAAACAATGAGGGCTTTATGAACCCGGTACAATGATAGTCCATTACGGATTTTAATTAAGGTCAAAGTTTATTTAGCAGTCCCCTAGTTTTAATTTTTTTGGGTTTTCACTTTTTTTGGATCTGTTTCATACCAGCGCCTAACGTTTTGGTAGATTTTCATTTAAGTCCTAGGTGCTCAAAATCAGAGGGAGATAGCGAAAAAGCCATGCAAGTGGTTCTATGATGGAAATCTCACCATTGAACCGAATGATGCATGCTGAGTTAGAAGACTTACAGTGCATCCCAGCTCTCTCCATGTGGTATGCAAAACAGAATTTTTAAACCTATCTACATGGCGGTGTGCATTCGTCAAAATCGCCCTAAACATTAGCTGCTATTAACGTGAAGAACCACAAGCTGGTCATTCATCTTTAACCTAAGGGTCCGGTCTTGGCGCACCCCTCCTCTTCTTGACACACTCGAGTTCAGGAGTAGCGCTTGATGGGGCTCGCTCACGGCACGTGGGTTAAGAGATAAATGACTTAGCTGTTTAAGTTTGACTAGATCCATACGAAGTAGACTATAGGAACATGCATTCTTATTAATGTTTGGACCTAGCTACCGAGTCAAGCAACCTATATCTAGGGGCTCCAAGCACACAAAACAAAGTAAAATAAAGGCGAAAAGCACAAAACAGCGGAAAACAAAGGAAAGAAGGCGGTAGAAATCGCGGAAAACAGCGATGAGGCCCCCAGGTGAACAGACACCCGGGCACTGGATCTCATTGTGAAGAGTAGAGTCCGGTTAATTATTACATGCCAAAATTGTCTCTCTCTTACCAAAAATTACAGAGATAATCCTAAGTGTTCTAAGCCTATCTAATCCATATCTCCTTGCTTCCTTGATACTCTCTCCTGATGGTCATGAGAAGGGGAGACCATCCTCCTTCAAGCTTGGCTGCATTGGCCTCCTAAGAAACCATCCTTGCGTGGCGGACCCTCGCATCAAGGTCACAAAAAGAGTGTATTAGAATAGCTCAATCAATCTATCATAGAGCACATAAAGATAATCACAAGAAATGAATCAATGAAGCACAGTGATTAATGGCAATAAAATAGCTGCTCACAAAATAGCATCAATTATGAATCAAAAATGTACACAAGAATGACAAAAATAAAGTAGGCTATGCTCATGCTCCCCGGCAACGGCGCCATTTGATAAACTCGAATTGTAGATCGGTCTTGTGATCCACACAAGGCGGGAACACAGTCGAAGTGTCGACCAATCAAAATCTGAGTTTAATCAACAATTAACCCACACTAAAGATCAATACATCAATGAAGTTCAAAAAGAAATGTGAATTAATCTTTATTTACTCTACCACAAAAATGTATAGGGAACAAGCATGTAGAGGTCGAACCACAGAGAGCAATACGAAAATGCATGCGCCTATATGTGCATATCAGTCATCCTTGCGAGGCGGTGGGTTTTTTTATTTTTTTTTTCCTTTTTAGATTTTTAGGGATTTTTGGACTGACACTAACATAGTTCAAAATACACCATAGGGAAATTTTTTTGGAATTTTTCAATGCATTTTGATATTTTTTTTTTTGGATTTTCTCTGATAGACAGTGAATAAAGGACATGTTTTTGATTTTTAATAAATGCAAAAATTAGACAAATGAAAAAATTAAAAATATGGCGTGCAGGCTCACCCTATCAGTAGCTTAAGTCTATTTTTGCAATTTTTTCGAAGTGATATGGTGCACAAAATAAATAGTCAAAGCATGCAAAAATTAAATGGCCTGGCAGGGGTTATTTGTGCGAATAAAATAGTTTGCAGGGGCATACAGGCAAAATTTCCAATAAAGATGAACGTTAAGTTTTATTTTCAAGGCCATTTTACAATTACTGAGGACCCGGCAGGGTTTGACTGCAATTTTGACGCGCCTCACGTGGGACCACACGTGAGGCTCAGAGGGACTACAACGCAAATACAATAACTACAGGGGGTCTTCTGCAAATTATACAGTTTATTTACAAAGTAACTTTTTATTTTTGGGACTAAACTGTAAATACAAAAAGTGGGGGCTAGATATGAAGTTTACCCCCTAAAGGCGCGCGATCCAACGGCTTCCCAGTGCGCCACTTATCCACGTGTCGAGCCCTCGGCACTCGATACCCCTTCGACGATCTGCGGCTGTGATTGCATCTGAGATCTGATCGCACGGCCACGGCTGGTGCTAGATGGACGGCCCCGATTAGAACTGGGGCTGTCTCTTCGATCCAACGGCTGCTGCTGCTCACGAAGAACAGGGAAGAACAGCTGACTTCCCTGGCTTCGATCGGTGATTCCTCCGCCTCCAGGCGCTCGATGTTGCTGCTTGTGGCCTCCAGGCGTCCGGCGAAGCGGTGCGCACCGTTCGAGATACTCCAGAAGGTCCAGGACCTCCTAGATCGGCTGAACGAGCTCGGAGAAGACAAGGGGGTCCTGGAACCTCGAATGGACTTGAATCACGCCCCAGAGGGCTCCTTTCAACTTGAGTCCCTGCACCAAATGAAAGAGGGGTTCGAGGGGGTCTTCCTCGACCAGGGGTTTAGGGTAAAAGAGTAGGGGAGGGTGGAGGGCCGGCGAGGTCCGGGCGAAGCGGAGGAGGAAGAACCTCGATTCGTAGAGCTAGGCGAGCTCTGGTTGATCTGAAACGTGGGTACGTGGAGAATACGTAGGGGAAGCAGATGAGGTGGAGCGAGGGTCGGATAACGTGCTGATCAGGGTAGAGATGCTCGCCGGAGCTAAACTCCGGCGAACTTCGATCTTGGGCTAATCGAGCACCTTAGGCTCTACTGATTACTCTAAAAGCTAAACTACAAAGTAAAGACTAAAACTAAGCTAAGAACGAGAAGAAATCAGCTCTTATACCTGGTTTGCGACCAGGGAGCAGGACCTCCGGCGACGCGGCGGCCGTGGGCGCTCCTTCGACTCCTCCGATCGTCTGAAGCTTCCAGGAGGACCCTCCTGTCACAAGGAACCTCGAAGGACTGGAATAGATGGTGGAAAACGACTGAAAGGGAGGCCAAACTGGGGGAGGAGGTCGGGAGGTTTATTTATAAGCAGGGTTTGCGCCCTTATTGGCCGGCGAATCTTGGTGAATCTGGGCTTTGTACAAGGAAGCATGGGGTGTGGCGTGATTCGTGGATGTACAAGGAAACAATTTCCATGAAGGGTCTTATCACCCTCGAGCTACACAATTGGCGTGAAAAATCGGGGAAAAGGGGCCTCTCGTGACTTGTCAGAGGGGCGGTCCTTGGGTCTGAAGAGTTGACCCGAGGTCAACTCTGGGCGGCCTGCGATTGGTCCACGGAGGCCGCTAGAAGACAAAACAGGCTGGAGGAATAAAGAATGAATTATTTAAGTTAATAAATGATTTTATTATTTTTCGAGTATAAAATAAAAAATCTTTATTATTGTATGTAGTATTTTAATATGATTTTTATTTATTTTTATGAATTATTTTATTACGGTTTTATTACAATAATGTGTATATGTATGTATTTACATGTATTTTTGTGTATTTTATTTTTAATTTGTTTATTTTATTGTTTTATTTTCTTATTTTATAAATTTACAACTTATTTTTGTGAGTATAAATATTTTTTTTATTTTATGTTTAAGAGTTTATTTACATTTTTAAATAAATGTGTATATGTATAGGTAAGTATACTTATAGGTATTTTACCTATAAAATATATTTAATGTATTTTATTTATTTATTTATTTATTTATTTGTTTTAGATTTGTATTTTTAATAACTAATATATAATATGTACATTTATAAAAATATAAAAGAATAAAAATACTTAAAGAATGTTCCCCTTTTTATTTATGTACATGCTTCACATAGGTATTTTGCCTATATCTTATATAGGCTTATTTTATTTCTCAAATTCTTTTGGGTTTTCTTTTGATTTTAATAAGTACAAGTATTATATGCATTATTTTCAAGATTCTAAAATATAAATTTATAAATATAATAGATATTGAATAAAATGAATATTTTAATCGGGTTCTATATACAAGGTGGTCCAAAAAACCTAACTTCCACAGATGGACTCCAAAATTATGAAACCAATTTTATAAGATAGTTCATGGAATGCTATATACAATTAAAGGTGAGTTTGGGTGATTTGGAGTTTTTATTTGCAAGATATGAGTCTATGAAGTTGAGATTTTTGCTTTTTATTTTGTGTATAAAAAAGCACTGTGTATTATTTTTGCACAAACTCAATTTTGTATTTTTATTTACATTATTATCTACAACTTTTATGATCAAAGTTTCTTTATTTGATGAATAAATAATTATATACAAAATAGGTGTCAAAAATGCAGTAATGGAAAAATAAATGAAGTATTTATTGTATTTTGGCCCTTATCTCCCCCTACTTTATTCCTTGTCGACCAATTCCATGCTGGCCTTGGTCTCGGGGTTATGGTCTTAAAATATTTGCAATATTTTATTCCTTTTTCTTTTCTTCCCTTTATTCTACAATTTTCGCATAAAAAACCTTATTTTATGTATAGTAAATACAATAAATAATGAATGCTATTTTATACAAATTAATGCTATTTCTCTGCATTTGCTGGGGTTTTTGAGGCCAAAATGATAGAATAAAGGTGATGAAATGGAGATTCATCACCCCCTTATACTTGCCTTTGCTAGTCCCTAGCAAACACTTATGCAATAAGTACAAAAAGAATAAAGAAAAGAAAAAGGAAAATGAAAGGAAGATAGAGTGAATAGGGGTGCTTTCAGTGCAATGCATGTCTTTACAAAATCCGAGATTGGAGCTCCTGTCAGACCCTGGGTGTGGATGTGTGTGGAACCTGATCGGGAACCAGCTCTAAAATACAACAGCCTTTGATAGTCACGGAACTTTGTTCAACCCACCTCAATAGCCTGGTCAGAACTAGCCTACACCATACACAAACCCTTATGACTATGAAACTGACTTGTACAGTGTAAGTGATAGTGGCTCTCCTCAACTGAAATGACAAAGAGACTAGCTTCTCCAGCATGACAACCCAATGATTCCCTAATCCAGCCCTCTACCGTCAAGGAGCGGGGTATTCCCTTCTAAGTTCAAGTGGCAACCAGCTCAAGAAGAGGGGGAATAAGAGGTATAGAATTTTTGGGAGCTCAACCAGTGTAGCTAAGTCTCCCGCTGCAAGCTTCTCGAGATGTAACAGTGATACCATAAGCTTTTGCTTTATTGGACTATATACACTCCGGTGGGGTTATTAAATTTTCAATCCGACCCACCACTTTTTTGGAGTTTTTTTTTAACATCTGTACAACATATCTACATGGTGCAGCATTTATACAAGAAATTGTCCTCTTGAGCTAGTAGACTATCCCTCTTTTGAAGCTTTATTGCAACCCACACTCTCCCGTCATTCGGCTTCATTGAAACAGGACCAGGTTGGGGCGCACTTCCCTCCCTAGACGAGGACGAATGTTTCCACCCGTGTGCGTCTCAGACTGGCAAATCCAACCTCCTCACCACTCCAACTGAGTTGAGCCAAGTGAAAGGTGCAGGTGTCCAAGTTAGGTCTCGGCCGACAAGAGTCATGTGTGTGTTTCGAAAAAGTTCTAGTTAGTCCACTAAGGTGACTTGAACCCAGCCCTTCTTCCTCAAAGAATTAAGTCTGACTAGACCTGAAGTACCTTAAACCTAGTTCCCATAAGGTTCCAGTGCAGTTAGCTGCAGTAGGGTCCAACCAAGCTCCAATTCGAGACTTTATTAGACTGATTCAGTCATCAAGCTCACTCAAAAAGAATATGCATGGTATGCTTATGCTATGCACAATGAATGATGCAAATTTTCACAGAGGATTTAAAAAGAATCAAAGAATATTTTTACACAAAGAATTTTTGCAAATAAAATAAGAGCTTGACACATACAAAAAGTATAAACCATTATTTATACGGGCGTACTGCTTTATTTACAAAATGTATGAATTTATACAGACTTTACATGGAATAGTTTATTTAGGTTGTTGAGAAAGAATTTTATGTACTTTATTTCTTATTTACAGGTATTTGTAATAGTGATCTTATCCTTCAGTTCTAGTTTTGAAAATAGTTTTGCAAACTATAGTACACGATAATTTTTGCAATCATTTACACACATTTGAAAACTATTTTTGCAAAGAATTTTCACACTATATGTACATTTTTCACAATAATTCTGACAAACATTTTTCAAAACATTTGCACACAGGTCTTTCAAATTCTTTCTTTCACACAAAGAAAAATTTTTGCCATAAAAACAATTTTCACACAGTTTGAAATCATTTCACATCAAATCTTTCAAAACTGGTCACACTATTTTTCAAATCATACTGTATAGGTATCTGATTTATTAGTCAGTATATACAAAAGAAGAGAAACTGTATTTTATGTACAATATGGTTTTGGTTCTTATAGGCTTTATTTGAACTTATTCCTTATTTACAAATGAGAGATTTTTGTGCAGACTCCTCAGACTTATTCGAGGATCAGTTTCACAAGAATTTTGAGAACTATAGTCCAAAATAATTTTTCAATATTTACACGCATTTGAAATTGATTTTTGCAAAGGTTTTACACAACATAGATAGATTTTTCAAAACAATTTGACAATCAATTTTCACAATCATTTGCACACTAGTTTGCACACATTTTAATTTCACTCAAAGAAAATAAATTTTTCACACCAAACTGATTTTTCAAAGGTTGAATACTTGTACACACTAATTTCAAACTATTTTCACAAGATTTTTCAAAAAGAACTTTTTGCACAAAACATTTTTCTGACTTAACAATCAGTACAATTACAAAGAGTCTGAGGAACTCACAATCATCTTTCATTATTATAAAGCTACTTTTTATGTTCTATTTCATATCAAGGTGATATTTTATTTTTCAGTATGAGTTATGGCGTATAGTATATACATGGTATATACGACCCCCCTATACTTAGCTTGAGCTATGTCCTCATAGATCGAAAGGAAAACCAAAGACATAACTCGTACTGAGTATAGACAGATCTAAAGAATGTAAATAAATGGAATTAAGGAATGAGAAGTTGACCATCCCCCCTATACTTAGGATCAAGTAATCCTAAGTATAGCAGACTGTACAAAAAGCAGGGAGGGTCAAGGTGGGAATGAACAGATCGTACTCAGATTGTCTCCCCCTATACTTAGGGTAAGATATCCCTAAGTATAGACAAGAAGAGGAGACAATGGAGAGGATCAAAGAATGGAAATACTCGGGGTGCACGCCCCCCTATACTTAGGACAAAGTACGTCCTAAGTACAGAAAACTGTCCACAAGGTCGGCACCTTTTAGATACAAAAAGAGGCTAGAAAAGGAAAAGAAGAAAAGAAGAAAATCAGATAAATAGTTGTTGGATTGCACAGTCTGAATCTTTCGATGCCGCAGGCGCTGTCGAGATATCATCATGGTGCATGAGCTGAACGGAGTCAACAACGGCCAAGAATGTATCTGGTTCGAGGTAAGGCTTCAGTAGTTGGCCGTTGACGACGAATGGCTGTGCGTCAGAGGACAATTCTGATATAGCAATGCTTCCATTGTCACGTACTTCACAAACTCGAAATGGCCCTGTCCACTTACTCTTTAATTTACCTGGGAATATCCGCAACTTTGCATCA
Organism: Ottelia alismoides; assembly: GCA_037367405.1. Lineage (NCBI taxonomy): Eukaryota > Viridiplantae > Streptophyta > Magnoliopsida > Alismatales > Hydrocharitaceae > Ottelia > Ottelia alismoides. The sequence goes on from JAZKJV010009016.1 coordinate 77,938, forward strand.
AATAACCACACTCTCTGTCCAACGTCAAAGGTCTTTCGTCTGATATGCCTGTCGTGTCAGCGTTTCACCTTCTCCTTGTACATCAAGGTATTATCGTATGCATAGTCTCGGAATTCCAAGAGTCTGTTCAGATCATCTTTTCTCTTCTGACCACTTTTGTGTGAGTCCAAATTACAGCTGTTGATTGCCCATAAAGACTTGTGAATTAATTCCACGGGCAGATGGCACGGCTTTCCATATACAAGACGATAGGGCGACATGCCCAAGGGAGACTTGTAGGCGGTTCGGTATGCCCATAGAACCGAGTCCAAGAGTTGAGACCAGTCCTTTCTGTTTGGCCTAACAAGTTTCTGCAGGATAGTCTTGATTTCTCTGTTTGATAACTCTGCCATGCCATTGGTCTGAGGATGATAAGGAGTGGCAACCCGATGGTCGATGCCGTACTCCTTCGTTAACTTCTTGACCTCTTTGTTAATGAAGTGACTACCCCCGTCTGAGATAAGGATTTTCGGTACCCCGAACCGCGAAATAATGTTCTTCTTCAGGAACTGGCAAACTGTTTTGCTGTCGGCAGCTCGAGCAGGGATAGCTTCAACCCAACGACTCACGTAATCGACGACGAGAAGGATGTGCTCAAATCCTTAACTGTTAGGGAAAGGTACCATGAAATCAATGCCCCATGCATCAAAGACATCTGCTATCTGAATGATTTTCAGGGGCATTGAATCTTTGGCAGTGAGTGTACCTTTCATTCTCTGACAGTCAGTGCATCGTTTAACAAATTCAGTTGCATCCCTGAATAAAGTAGGCCACCAGAAGCCACACTGAAGTACTTTGGCTGCCGTCCGATCTCCAGAGTGGTGTCCACCAGATTCGAGCGAGTGACAATGCTCGAGGACACTTGATTGTTCCGTCTGAGGGATACACCTGCGCCAAATACAATCTTCTCCTTCTCTGAATAAAAGAGGATCTTCCCAATGATAGAAACGGATGGTCGACATGAATTTGTTCTTTTGGTTCTTCGTCCATTCCGAAGGTATTACCCCAGAGACGAGGTAATTGACTATCTCAGCATACCAAGGAAGAGAATCCACAGCTAAGATGGCTTCGTCAGGAAGGTTTCTATGATAGGTGCATTGCTCAGGGGAGGTTCATGCTGCTCTATTCTGGAGAGATGATCCGCTACCACATTCTGGGTTCCAGGCTTGTCCTTGATTTCCAAATCGAATTCCTGGAGGAGAAGGATCCAACGAATCAGTCTTGGCTTGGCATCCTTCTTCTGTTGTAAGTAGCGGATAGCAGAGTGGTCTGTAAAGATGGTGACTTTTGATCCCAACAAATAGGATCTGAACTTCTCTAAGGCGAACACCACAGCCAGCAGTTCCTTCTCTGTCACAGTGTAATTTCTCTGTGCTTCGTCTAATGTTCTGCTGGCATAGTGAATGGCGTAGGGCACTTTGTCTTTTCTTTGCCCAAGAACAGCTCCAACTGCAAAATCTGACGCATCGGTCATTATTTCAAAAGGAAGAGTCCAGTCAGGCGGCTGTAAGATTGGAGCCTGAGTGATAAGCTCCTTCAAGTGATTGAAAGCAACGAGAACCGGCTGATCAACAATGAACTCAGTCTCCTTGCACAAGAGTTCTGTCAGAGGTCGGGCAATGCGGCTGAAATCCTTGATGAATCGCCTGTAGAATCCCACATGCCCCAGGAATGACCTCACATTCTTAACTGACTGAGGTGGCTGAAGATTTGAAATGACGTCCACCTTAGCCGGGTCGACTTCCATACCACGTTTGGAAACGATGTGACCCAGCACAATACCTTCGGTGACCATAAAGTGGCTCTTTTCCCATGAGAGCACTAAATTGACTTCTCGGCATTTCTGAAGCACTCTGTCTAGATGCTCGAGACAAGAATCGAAACTATCACCATAGACAGAAAAATCGTCCATGAACACCTCGAGAAAACTGCCTACCATCTCGGCAAAGACTGCTAACATGCATCTTTGGAAGGTTGCAGGTGCATTGCACAAACCAAAGGGCATTCTCTTGAAGGCGTAGGTGCCGAACGGGCAAGTGAAGGTGGTCTTTTCTTGGTCTTCCGGGGCGATCGCCACTTGGTTGTACCCGGAGTACCCATCCAGAAAGCAGAAGAACTCCTTGCCTGCTAATCTTTCCAGCACTTGATCAATGAATGGCAAGGGAAAGTGATCCTTCTTAGTTGCTGCATTGAGACGGCGGTAGTCAACACAAACCCGCCAGGATGTTGGTACCCGAGTAGAAATTTCCTCCCCTTTGTCATTTGTAACCACGGTAAGCCCTGCTTTCTTGGGAACTACATGCAATGGGCTTACCCATTTTGAATCGGAGATGGGATAAATGAAGCCTGCATCACACCACTTTGTGATTTCTTTCATGACGACGTCCCGAAGGTTAGGGTTCAGCCTTCTCTGAAATTCGCGGGACGGCTTGGCGTCTTCTTCTAAATAGATGTGGTGCGAACACAAGGCTGGATTTATCCCTCGGAGATCTGATACGTTCCATCCAAGTGCCTTGCGGTTCTTCTCTAGAACCTCGAGAAGTCGAGATTCCTGATCTGGTCTCAGCCTGCTGCTGATGATGACCGGATACATTTGTTCTTCACCCGTAAGGAAAGCATACTTCAGGTCTGCCGGAAGTGGCTTGAGTTCTGGTTTTGATCTGTCCACTTTATCTGTTACCTCTGACACCATGCTGATGGTGGGCAGTACTTCTGTGAAGATGTTGCCATCCTCAATATTCTGTTGAGATCCTGGTGATGCACCGAACGGTTCTGTGCTAAGCTGATCATGTTCGGTTCGGAGTGATTGCTCAAGAAGATGCGCCTGCATCTGAGAATCTGTCTCCCAAGAATCATCGGAGCATATGCTGACTGCGCTTTCCAAGTCTTCCTCGAGAGTGAGGATTTCTCGGGTCCATGAATCATCTAATGATAACACTGAGTCTCTGATCTCTGCAATAAATTCACAGTCCGCATCTGACGCTGCCTGGCACTCATCTGTTGTGGCATTCTGCTCTTTGTTCATGTTTATCGTGATTTGCTGGGAATTCGAGCTGAAAGTGATCTTCCCAGACCCGTAATCAACCACGGCGCCTGAAGTACGAAGGAATGGTCTGCCAAGGATGATAGGGGTCTGGAGCAAGGGTGCAGGCGAGTCCATATCAAGGACTACAAAGTCAGCTGGGAATTTCATTTCCTGCACTTTAACTATCACGTCTTCTAAGAGACCTTGGGGCCGCTTGACGGATCGGTCAGCAAACTGAAGGATCATGCGTGTCTGCTTGAGCGGTCCCAGCCCAAATTCCTGCATTATGGTCGAGGGCAGAAGGTTGATGGAAGAACCACTATCCAAGAGAGTGCGCTCGAAGACTTGGTCAAAAATCACACAACTGATCAGAGGTGCTCCGGTGTCTTGTTTCTTCTGGGGGAGATTGCTGATAGCTGCGACCGTGGCTAATGAGAGGACATGTTTCTCAACTTGCTGGCGTCTGTTCTTTCTTGATGGGCGACGCTTAGTAGTACATACTTCCTTCAGTCCTTTCTTCACGGCTGGCATGTATTCCACGGCCTTTAGCAAGGGAATCTCAACAGTCAATTTGTCCAAGATGTCCACAACACCTGGGTCGGACAATGCATTTTTTTGTTTTGCAATTTTTTTGGATTTTTGTATTGCATGAGGAAAAGGAATATGTACACTACTGGCAGAAAAATCAGAGTTCTTATTTACATCAAAATCATCTCCCACAGAATGTTGTACACCCGAATTACGAAAAAGGGTACAAGCTGGGTCTTGGCATGCTGGTGTTGTTGGGCGATCAAAAAGGGTAGCATCTGCTCCATCGGCTGGCGAGGGATCGGCGGTTGCTGTCAGCTCCTCCAATGCTGGCACGGCTTCGCTTCTGCTACGAGCTTCTTTTTGTTGTTTTTGTTTTTGCTGATTTTTTTGTATTTTCGGCTGAGGTTGTTGCTGGCATGGCACGACTGCTGGACTGGCTTCTCCTTCTTCTTCCTCCTCACCCGCCCCTGTGGCTGGCACGGCTGATACGGAAGATGACGATCCACCTGTTTCTTTCTCCCCACTTTTAGTAGCAGGCGGATGCAAGGCCCTACCGCTCCTAAGAGTCACAGCATTAGAATAAACAGTAGTATCATTACCAGATACGGATAGGACATCACATTCTACCTGCTCTTTTTTCTTGAAATTATTGGGATTTGCTTCGACCTGAGCCGGGATGGTGGTTCGAGTGGCAGTTAGGTCATCAAGCCGCTTGGTCATCTCTGTTAGCCCTTTGACAAGCTGGGCTAGACACTCCATGGAGGGGTTCACTGGAGGTGCCTCGGTGGTGTCAGCGTGCAGACCACGCTGTTGTTACATCTGCTGGTGCTGAGACTGTTGCTGGTGATGCTGAGGTGGGGCAGGAAGTTGAAGTTGCTGATAAGACGGAGGTGGATACTGCTGGTATTGCTGAGGCGGAGCAACCGCGTACTGGTGATACGGCTGTGGGTGCCGGTATTGCGGCTGCTGCTGGTATGGATGGTTCTGCCTCCACTGATGTCCAAACTGGGGAGGTTGCTGGTATTGGTGCTGCTGGGAGGATTGCCCAAAGCGACCACCCTGAGGTTGGTGGTATTGCCGGTTGGCAAATGGCTGACCATGTGGTTGTCCCATAGGACGGGTCGGCTGTGCGTCATGAGTCCAAACCCCATTAACTTCCTGGACCAGGGGTGGTGGTGGGAACACTGAATCGGTTTCTGAGATAAACTCTGGTTGATACACAACCATCTGCTGTTGCGGCTGGCTCTGATCAGGTGCCTGCACGTAGTACACGTGCTGAACTACCGATGGTTGCTGGCTCGGCTGAGGCTGGTGTAGCGGTGGTTGCTCGTCTTTTCTCTCAGCTGGAGCTTCGAGCGGTGCTGCCGACTGAACAGAATTGATGGTACCTACCAGCAGTTCCAGCTGCTTGGTGATGTGATCCAGCTTGTCCAAACTCTGGGTCCTCTTCTCGATCACGGCGAGTTTTTCGAGATCCTGTGATCGCTTCTCGATGATGTCAACTTTAGAGAGATGGCCCCCGATGATGCTGAGGTTGGAGCTCTCATCTCTCTCTGATTCCTTAGATGCTGCCATGTGCACTTGTTTTTGAAGGATCTGGGGTTGCTTCTGATAAGCCTTGGATGAAGAGAGGGCGGCCTCTCCTTCGGCCATTTCTTCAAAGATCTGCCAGACGACGTCTTCATCCTTATTGAAGTGTGAGCCCCCACATGCTGCGTCTACGAGCCTTTGACTTTCAATGTTCAGTCCCCCGAAGAAATGCTGAACCAAGCTGGTCTTCGAAATATCATGATGGGGACATTTCTCCTGCAGGTCAGTGAATCTCTCCCATGCTTCATGTATCGACTCATGGGGTCCTTGGGAGAAATTACTGATACGGGCTCGCATCTGGTTGAGCCGACCCAGAGGGTAATACTTGTGCAAGAAGGCGGACTTTAGCTCCTCCCAGGTCGTCACAACTTTCCCCATATGATTGACCCAATAAAGGGCCTTATCCTGTAGGCTGAAGGGGAAAGCCGTCATCTTGACAATGTCCAGAGGGACATTGGGATAGTGAGTAGTACGGCAAATGCGGGAGAATTGTTGCAGGTGGATGTACGGCTCCTCGCTGGTGTTTCCATGGAATGTAGGAAGAAGAGCAATGAATTGGGGCTTCAGCTCAAAGTGAGCGTGTACCGGTGGAATGAGGATCCATTCGGTCATCTGGCTGTCTCCCGGGTTGTATGTTTCTTTAAGGGTAGGTTTCGGTGGTGGTAATTCAAGATCATCATTGTGGTCATCACCATCTCCTCCACCTTCACCTTCTCCTCTCCTGCCTCCTCTGCCTCTACCTCCTCCTCCATCATCTCGGTTCAACATATCATTCAACATGTCCTGGAAAGCTGTCTGAGTGAGGGCCTGTTCGGTCAGCTGCTGCTGGATGGCCTGGATAGATGCCAGTAATTGTGCATTGACCTGATTCTGATCTGGCGCCTGTCCCTCTGGTGTGGGTGGCTGCTGACCCTTGCCCTTTCCTCCGGGAGCCATGTCAGGGTCTGAGTCGGAAGAGATGAACTCCGGAGTAGTCTCCAGGGCTTGCACTGGCTTCTATCTGCATGAGGAGATAGCCTTGATCAGACTGCTTGTAATCAATGTTCAGCTGCCGAGATGAAGCTGGAATTCAGGTTAACCCTAGCATGTTGTGAATGGAAAAGGATGTAGACTGTAATCAACTTCCATTCACAACGGCGAAAGTGGGACAAAGGTGATCCCAGTTTATTGGGTGGTCAAGAGAAAGGTAGAAAACGAGGAGTCTAGAGATTGATCCGCAAAGTCCGGATCAGGTTCTCGTGAATCGCCTCGAAGTTATTGGCGGAGTTGAGTCCATGGAATCGATGTGGGTGTCGGCATGGTCCCGACGGAAACCATCCATGGATCAACTTCACGAAGTACAAGAGAAGATAGGATGTTGGATGAAAGATACGATGGTCAACGAAGAATACAAAGGAGTGCAAAACAGTAGAAAAGGCTCACACTGAGCGGGGGTCAAAGAGGAGTGACACAACAAAATTTTGCGCAAAGGCGCGGGACTTGATTTTTGAACCTTAATCTAGATCCATACAAACACAATTCAAAATAGGGTTCACCAACTCACGCCATGTGAAGCCGTAAAGGTTCGGCTATTATCTTTTCATTTTTAGAGTTGTTATTTCAGGCATATCTTATAACGAGTCCTTAGTACGCTACCCTATAGGAGAGAGAGTACTGCCGGAAGGGTATCCCGTACTTGTCCTCCTCCTGTGTAACCTGTAGTCTGTACTTTTTGGAGTCCTCGTAACCCTTCCTGGATCCCTACTCAGCCAAAGAAATAGAGGGAGGAAGCCGATAGGCGAAACCGCTACTTCGGTCCTCGCTCGCAACGGAATCACCCGTGTGCGTACAAGAACCTACTCGGACGTAGGACAATGAGACAGACACCCCCGTGAAGGCGTGGCCTATGCTCGATACTTCGGACAGGGTCGATGCTCATCACAACAGAGAGTCATCGTTGGTGACCAAGCCCTACTTGCCTACGTACGATAGAAGCGCCATTACTTCGGAAATCCAGGCGATACACAAGGCAGTTGCAGACTGGGCTTTTGGCTCTAATCCTTAGGGGGTCGCACTCGCTCAAGGGAGTAGGGTTTTGGTCCCCCTCCAAGGTACCTGAAAACAATGAGGGCTTTATGAACCCGGTACAATGATAGTCCATTACGGATTTTAATTAAGGTCAAAGTTTATTTAGCAGTCCCCTAGTTTTAATTTTTTTGGGTTTTCACTTTTTTTGGATCTGTTTCATACCAGCGCCTAACGTTTTGGTAGATTTTCATTTAAGTCCTAGGTGCTCAAAATCAGAGGGAGATAGCGAAAAAGCCATGCAAGTGGTTCTATGATGGAAATCTCACCATTGAACCGAATGATGCATGCTGAGTTAGAAGACTTACAGTGCATCCCAGCTCTCTCCATGTGGTATGCAAAACAGAATTTTTAAACCTATCTACATGGCGGTGTGCATTCGTCAAAATCACCCTAAACATTAGCTGCTATTAACGTGAAGAACCACAAGCTGGTCATTCATCTTTAACCTAAGGGTCCGGTCTTGGCGCACCCCTCCTCTTCTTGACACACTCGAGTTCAGGAGTAGCGCTTGATGGGGCTCGCTCACGGCACGTGGGTTAAGAGATAAATGACTTAGCTGTTTAAGTTTGACTAGATCCATACGAAGTAGACTATAGGAACATGCATTCTTATTAATGTTTGGACCTAGCTACCGAGTCAAGCAACCTATATCTAGGGGCTCCAAGCACACAAAACAAAGTAAAATAAAGGCGAAAAGCACAAAACAGCGGAAAACAAAGGAAAGAAGGCGGTAGAAATCGCGGAAAACAGCGATGAGGCCCCCAGGTGAACAGACACCCGGGCACTGGACCTCATTGTGAAGAGTAGAGTCCGGTTAATTATTACATGCCAAAATTGTCTCTCTCTTACCAAAAATTACAGAGATAATCCTAAGTGTTCTAAGCCTATCTAATCCATATCTCCTTGCTTCCTTGATACTCTCTCCTGATGGTCATGAGAAGGGGAGACCATCCTCCTTCAAGCTTGGCTGCATTGGCCTCCTAAGAAACCATCCTTGCGTGGCGGACCCTCGCATCAAGGTCACAAAAAGAGTGTATTAGAATAGCTCAATCAATCTATCATAGAGCACATAAAGATAATCACAAGAAATGAATCAATGAAGCACAGTGATTAATGGCAATAAAATAGCTGCTCACAAAATAGCATCAATTATGAATCAAAAATGTACACAAGAATGACAAAAATAAAGTAGGCTATGCTCATTGCTCCCCGGCAACGGCGCCATTTGATAAACTCGAATTGTAGATCGGTCTTGTGATCCACACAAGGCGGGAACACAGTCGAAGTGTCGACCAATCAAAATCTGAGTTTAATCAACAATTAACCCACACTAAAGATCAATACATCAATGAAGTTCAAAAAGAAATGTGAATTAATCTTTATTTACTCTACCACAAAAATGTATAGGGAACAAGCATGTAGAGGTCGAACCACAGAGAGCAATACGAAAATGCATGCGCCTATATGTGCATATCAGTCATCCTTGCGAGGCGGTGGGTTTTTTTATTTTTTTTTTCCTTTTTAGATTTTTAGGGATTTTTGGACTGACACTAACATAGTTCAAAATACACCATAGGGAAATTTTTTTGGAATTTTTCAATGCATTTTGATATTTTTTTTTGGGATTTTCTCTGATAGACAGTGAATAAAGGACATGTTTTTGATTTTTAATAAATGCAAAAATTAGACAAAATCAAAAATTAAAAATATGGCGTGCAGGCTCACCCTATCAGTAGCTTAAGTCTATTTTTGCAATTTTTTCGAAGTGATATGGTGCACAAAATAAATAGTCAAAGCATGCAAAAATTAAATGGCCTGGCAGGGGTATTTGTGCGAATAAAATAGTTTGCAGGGGCATACAGGCAAAATTTCCAATAAAGATGAACGTTAAGTTTTATTTTCAAGGCCATTTTACAATTACTGAGACCCGGCAGGGTTTGACTGCAATTTTGACGCGCCTCACGTGGGACCACACGTGAGGCTCAGAGGGACTACAACGCAAATACAATAACTACAGGGGGTCTTCTGCAAATTATACAGTTTATTTACAAAGTAACTTTTTATTTTTGGGACTAAACTGTAAATACAAAAAGCGGGGGGCTAGATATGAAGTTTACCCCCTAAAGGCGCGCGATCCAACGGCTTCCAGTGCGCCACTTATCCACGTGTCGAGCCCTCGGCACTCGATACCCCTTCGACGATCTGCGGCTGTGATTGCATCTGAGATCTGATCGCACGGCCACGGCTGGTGCTAGATGGACGGCCCCGATTAGAACTGGGGATGTCTCTTCGATCCAACGGCTGCTGCTGCTCACGAAGAACAGGGAAGAACAGCTGACTTCCCTGGCTTCGATCGGTGATTCCTCCGCCTCCAGGCGCTCGATGTTGCTGCTTGTGGCCTCCAGGCGTCCGGCGAAGCGGTGCGCACCGTTCGAGATACTCCAGAAGGTCCAGGACCTCCTAGATCGGCTGAACGAGCTCGGAGAAGACAAGGGGGTCCTGGAACCTCGAATGGACTTGAATCACGCCCCAGAGGGCTCCTTTCAACTTGAGTCCTGCACCAAATGAAAGAGGGGTTCGAGGGGGTCTTCCTCGACCAGGGGTTTAGGGTAAAAGAGTAGGGGAGGGTGGAGGGCGGCGAGGTCCGACGAAGCGGAGGAGGAAGAACCTCGATTCGTAGAGCTAGGCGAGCTCTGGTTGATCTGAAACGTGGGTACGTGGAGAATACGTAGGGGAAGCAGATGAGGTGGAGCGAGGGTCGGATAACGTGCTGATCAGGGTAGAGATGCTCGCCGGAGCTAAACTCCGGCGAACTTCGATCTTGGGCTAATCGAGCACCTTAGGCTCTACTGATTACTCTAAAAGCTAAACTACAAAGTAAAGACTAAAACTAAGCTAAGAACGAGAAGAAATCAGCTCTTATACCTGGTTTGCGACCAGGGAGCAGGACCTCCGGCGACGCGGCGGCCGTGGGTGCTCCTTCGACTCCTCCGACCGTCTGAAGCTTCCAGGAGGACCCTCCTGTCACAAGGAACCTCGAAGGACTGGAATAGATGGTGGAAAACGACTGAAAGGGAGGCCAAACTGGGGGAGGAGGTCGGGAGGTTTATTTATAAGCAGGGTTTGCGCCCTTATTGGTCGGCGAATCTTGGTGAATCTGGGCTTTGTACAAGGAAGCATGGGGTGTGGCGTGATTCGTGGATGTACAAGGAAACAATTTCCATGAAGGGTCTTATCACCCTCGAGCTACACAATTGGCGTGAAAAATCGGGGAAAAGGGGCCTCTCGTGACTTGTCAGAGGGGCGGTCCTTGGGTCTGAAGAGTTGACCCGAGGTCAACTCTGGGCGGCCTGCGATTGGTCCACGGAGGCCGCTAGAAGACAAAACAGGCTGGAGGAATAAAGAATGAATTATTTAAGTTAATAAATGATTTTATTATTTTTCGAGTATAAAATAAAAAATCTTTATTATTGTATGTAGTATTTTAATATGATTTTTATTTATTTTTATGAATTATTTTATTACGGTTTTATTACAATAATGTGTATATGTATGTATTTACATGTATTTTTGTGTATTTTATTTTTAATTTGTTTATTTTATTGTTTTATTTTCTTATTTTATAAATTTACAACTTATTTTTGTGAGTATAAATATTTTTTTTATTTTATGTTTAAGAGTTTATTTACATTTTTAAATAAATGTGTATATGTATAGGTAAGTATACTTATAGGTATTTTACCTATAAAATATATTTAATGTATTTTATTTATTTATTTATTTATTTGTTTTAGATTTGTATTTTTAATAACTAATATATAATATGTACATTTATAAAAATATAAAAGAATAAAAATACTTAAAGAATGTTCCCCTTTTTATTTATGTACATGCTTCACATAGGTATTTTGCCTATATCTTATATAGGCTAATTTTATTTCTCAAATTCTTTTGGGTTTTCTTTTGATTTTAATAAGTACAAGTATTATATGCATTATTTTCAAGATTCTAAAAATATAAATTTATAAATATAATAGATATTTAATAAAATGAATATTTTAATCGGGTTCTATATACAAGGTGGTCCAAAAAACCTAACTTCCACAGATGGACTCCAAAAATTATGAAACCAATTTTATAAGATAGTTCATGGAATGCTATATACAATTAAAGGTGAGTTTGGGTGATTTGGAGTTTTTATTTGCAAGATATGAGTCTATGAAGTTGAGATTTTTGCTTTTTATTTTGTGTATAAAAAAAAGCACTGTGTATTATTTTTGCACAAACTCAATTTTGTATTTTTATTTACATTATTATCTACAACTTTTATGATCAAAGTTTCTTTATTTGATGAATAAATAATTATATACAAAATAGGTGTCAAAAATGCAGTAATGGAAAAATAAATGAAGTATTTATTGTATTTTGGCCCTTATCTCCCCCTACTTTATTCCTTGTCGACCAATTCCATGCTGGCCTTGGTCTCGGGGTTATGGTCTTAAAATATTTGCAATATTTTATTCCTTTTTCTTTTCTTCCCTTTATTCTACAATTTTGGCATAAAAAACCTTATTTTATGTATAGTAAATACAATAAATAATGAATGCTATTTTATACAAATTAATGTTATTTCTCTGCATTTGCTGGGGTTTTTGAGGCCAAAATGATAGAATAAAGGTGATGAAATGGAGATTCATCACCCCCTTATACTTGCCTTTGCTAGTCCCTAGCAAACACTTATGCAATAAGTACAAAAAGAATAAAGAAAAGAAAAAGGAAAATGAAAGGAAGATAGAGTGAATAGGGGTGCTTTCAGTGCAATGCATGTCTTTACAAAATCCGAGATTGGAGCTCCTGTCAGACCCTGGGTGTGGATGTGTGTGGAACCTGATCGGGAACCAGCTCTAAAATACAACAGCCTTTGATAGTCACGGAACTTTGTTCAACCCACCTCAATAGCCTGGTCAGAACTAGCCTACACCATACACAAACCCTTATGACTATGAAACTGACTTGTACAGTGTAAGTGATAGTGGCTCTCCTCAACTGAAATGACAAAGAGACTAGCTTCTCCAGCATGACAACCCAATGATTCCCTAATCCAGCCCTCTACCGTCAAGGAGCGGGGTATTCTCTTCTAAGTTCAAGTGGCAACCAGCTCAAGAAGAGGGGGAATAAGAGGTATAGAATTTTTGGGAGCTCAACCAGTGTAGCTAAGTCTCCCGCTGCAAGCTTCTCGAGATGTAACAGTGATACCATAAGCTTTTGCTTTATTGGACTATATACACTCCGGTGGGGTTATTAAATTTTCAATCCGACCCACCACTTTTTTGGAGTTTTTTTTAACATCTGTACAACATATCTACATGGTGCAGCATTTATACAAGAAATTGTCCTCTTGAGCTAGTAGACTATCCCTCTTTTGAAGCTTTATTGCAACCCACACTCTCCCGTCATTCGGCTTCATTGAAACAGGACCAGGTTGGGGCGCACTTCCCTCCCTAGACGAGGACGAATGTTTCCACCCGTGTGCGTCTCAGACTGGCAAATCCAACCTCCTCACCACTCCAACTGAGTTGAGCCAAGTGAAAGGTGCAGGTGTCCAAGTTAGGTCTCGGCCGACAAGAGTCATGTGTGTGTTTCGAAAAGTTCTAGTTAGTCCACTAAGGTGACTTGAACCCAGCCCTGCTTCCTCAAAGAATTAAGTCTGACTAGACCTGAAGTACCTTAAACCTAGTTCCCATAAGGTTCCAGTGCAGTTAGGTGCAGTAGGGTCCAACCAAGCTCCAATTCGAGACTTTATTAGACTGATTCAGTCATCAAGCTCACTCAAAAAGAATATGCATGGTATGCTTATGCTATGCACAATGAATGATGCAAATTTTCACAGAGGATTTAAAAAGAATCAAAGAATATTTTTACACAAAGAATTTTTGCAAATAAAATAAGAGCTTGACACATACAAAAAGTATATACCATTATTTATACGGGCGTACTGCTTTATTTACAAAATGTATGAATTTATACAGACTTTACATGGAATAGTTTATTTAGGTTGTTGAGAAAGAATTTTATGTACTTTATTTCTTATTTACAGGTATTTGTAATAGTGATCTTATCCTTCAGTTCTAGTTTTGAAAATAGTTTTGCAAACTATAGTACACGATAATTTTTGCAATCATTTACACACATTTGAAAACTATTTTTGCAAAGAATTTTCACACTATATGTACATTTTTCACAATAATTCTGACAAACATTTTTCAAAACATTTGCACACAGGTCTTTCAAATTCTTTCTTTCACACAAAGAAAAATTTTTGCCATAAAAACAATTTTCACACAGTTTGAAATCATTTCACATCAAATCTTTCAAAACTGGTCACACTATTTTTCAAATCATACTGTATAGGTATCTGATTTATTAGTCAGTATATACAAAAGAAGAGAAACTGTATTTTATGTACAATATGGTTTTGGTTCTTATAGGCTTTATTTGAACTTATTCCTTACTTACAAATGAGAGATTTTTGTGCAGACTCCTCAGACTTATTCGAGGATCAGTTTCACAAGAATTTTGAGAACTATAGTCCAAAATAATTTTGCAATATTTACACGCATTTGAAATTGATTTTTGCAAAGGTTTTACACAACATAGATAGATTTTTCAAAACAATTTGACAATCAATTTTCACAATCATTTGCACACTAGTTTGCACACATTTTAATTTCACTCAAAGAAAATAAATTTTTCACACCAAACTGATTTTTCAAAGGTTGAATACTTGTACACACTAATTTCAAACTATTTTCACAAGATTTTTCAAAAAGAACTTTTTGCACAAAACATTTTTCTGACTTAACAATCAGTACAATTACAAAGAGTCTGAGGAACTCACAATCATCTTTCATTATTATAAAGCTACTTTTTATGTTCTATTTCATATCAAGGTGATATTTTATTTTTCAGTATGAGTTATGGCGTATAGTATATACATGGTATATACGACCCCCCTATACTTAGCTTGAGCTATGTCCTCATAGATCGAAAGGAAAACCAAAGACATAACTCGTACTGAGTATAGACAGATCTAAAGAATGTAAATAAATGGAATTAAGGAATGAGAAGTTGACCGTCCCCCCTATACTTAGGATCAAGTAATCCTAAGTATAGCAGACTGTACAAAAAGCAGGGAGGGTCAAGGTGGGAATGAACAGATCGTACTCAGATTGTCTCCCCCTATACTTAGGGTAAGATATCCCTAAGTATAGACAAGAAGAGGAGACAATGGAGAGGATCAAAGAATGGAAATACTCGGGGTGCACGCCCCCCTATACTTAGGACAAAGTACGTCCTAAGTACAGAAAACTGTCCACAAGGTCGGCACCTTTTAGATACAAAAAGAGGCTAGAAAAGGAAAAGAAGAAAAGAAGAAAATCAGATAAATAGTTGTTGGATTGCACAGTCTGAATCTTTCGATGCCGCAGGCGCTGTCGAGATATCATCATGGTGCATGAGCTGAACGGAGTCAACAACGGCCAAGAATGTATCTGGTTCGAGGTAAGGCTTCAGTAGTTGGCCGTTGACGACGAATGGCTGTGCGTCAGAGGACAATTCTGATATAGCAATGCTTCCATTGTCACGTACTTCACAAACTCGAAATGGCCCTGTCCACTTACTCTTTAATTTACCTGGGAATATCCGCAACTTTGCATCAAATAACCACACTCTCTGTCCAACGTCAAAGGTCTTTCGTCTGATATGCATGTCGTGCCAGCGTTTCACCTTCTCCTTGTACATCAAGGTATTATCGTATGCATAGTCTCGGAATTCCAAGAGTCTGTTCAGATCATCTTTTCTCTTCTGACCACTTTTGTGTGAGTCCAAATTACAGCTGTTGATTGCCCATAAAGACTTGTGAATTAATTCCACGGGCAGATGGCACGGCTTTCCATATACAAGACGATAGGGCGACATGCCCAAGGGAGACTTGTAGGCGGTTCGGTATGCCCATAGAACCGAGTCCAAGAGTTGAGACCAGTCCTTTCTGTTTGGCCTAACAAGTTTCTGCAGGATAGTCTTGATTTCTCTGTTTGATAACTCTGCCATGCCATTGGTCTGAGGATGATAAGGAGTGGCAACCCGATGGTCGATGCCGTACTCCTTCGTTAACTTCTTGACCTCTTTGTTAATGAAGTGACTACCCCCGTCTGAGATAAGGATTTTCGGTACCCCGAACCGCGAAATAATGTTCTTCTTCAGGAATTGGCAAACTGTTTTGTTGTCGGCAGCTCGAGCAGGGATAGCTTCAACCCAACGACTCACGTAATCGACGGCGAGAAGGATGTGCTCAAATCCTTGACTGTTAGGGAAAGGTACCATGAAATCAATGCCCCATGCATCAAAGACATCTGCTATCTGAATGATTTTCAGGGGCATTGAATCTTTGGCAGTGAGTGTACCTTTCATTCTCTGACAGTCAGTGCATCGTTTAACAAATTCAGTTGCATCCCTGAATAAAGTAGGCCACCAGAAGCCACACTGAAGTACTTTGGCTGCCGTCCGATCTCCAGAGTGGTGTCCACCAGATTCGAGCGAGTGACAATGCTCGAGGACACTTGATTGTTCCGTCTGAGGGATACACCTGCGCCAAATACAATCTGCTCCTTCTCTGAATAAAAGAGGATCTTCCCAATGATAGAAACAGATGGTCGACATGAATTTGTTCTTTTGGTTCTTCGTCCATTCCGAAGGTATTACCCCAGAGACGAGGTAATTGACTATCTCAGCATACCAAGGAAGAGAATCCACAGCTAAGATGGCTTCGTCAGGGAAGGTTTCTATGATAGGTGCATTGCTCAGGGGAGGTTCATGCTGCTCTATTCTGGAGAGATGATCCGCTACCACATTCTGGGTTCCAGGCTTGTCCTTGATTTCCAAATCGAATTCCTGGAGGAGAAGGATCCAACGAATCAGTCTTGGCTTGGCATCCTTCTTCTGTTGTAAGTAGCGGATAGCAGAGTGGTCTGTAAAGATGGTGACTTTTGATCCCAACAAATAGGATCTGAACTTCTCTAAGGCGAACACCACAGCCAGCAGTTCCTTCTCTGTCACAGTGTAATTTCTCTGTGCTTCGTCTAATGTTCTGCTGGCATAGTGAATGGCGTAGGGCACTTTGTCTTTTCTTTGCCCAAGAATAGCTCCAACTGCAAAATCTGACGCATCGGTCATTATTTCAAAAGGAAGAGTCCAGTCAGGCGGCTGTAAGATTGGAGCCTGAGTGATAAGCTCCTTCAAGTGATTGAAAGCAACGAGAACCGGCTGATCAACAATGAACTCAGTCTCCTTGCACAAGAGTTCTGTCAGAGGTCGGGCAATGCGGCTGAAATCCTTGATGAATCGCCTGTAGAATCCCACATGCCCCAGGAATGACCTCACATTCTTAACTGACTGAGGTGGCTGAAGATTTGAAATGACGTCCACCTTAGCCGGGTCGACTTCCATACCACGTTTGGAAACGACGTGACCCAGCACAATACCTTCGGTGACCATAAAGTGGCTCTTTTCCCATGAGAGCACTAAATTGACTTCTCGGCATTTCTGAAGCACTCTGTCTAGATGCTCGAGACAAGAATCGAAACTATCACCATAGACAGAAAAATCGTCCATGAACACCTCGAGAAAACTGCCTACCATCTCGGCAAAGACTGCTAACATGCATCTTTGGAAGGTTGCAGGTGCATTGCACAAACCAAAGGGCATTCTCTTGAAGGCGTAGGTGCCGAACGGGCAAGTGAAGGTGGTCTTTTCTTGGTCTTCCGGGGCGATCGCCACTTGGTTGTACCCGGAGTACCCATCCAGAAAGCAGAAGAACTCCTTGCCTGCTAATCTTTCCAGCACTTGATCAATGAATGGCAAGGGAAAGTGATCCTTCTTAGTTGCTGCATTGAGACGGCGGTAGTCAACACAAACCCGCCAGGATGTTGGTACCCG
Source organism: Ottelia alismoides (assembly GCA_037367405.1). Classification (NCBI taxonomy): domain Eukaryota; kingdom Viridiplantae; phylum Streptophyta; class Magnoliopsida; order Alismatales; family Hydrocharitaceae; genus Ottelia; species Ottelia alismoides. The sequence continues at coordinate 95,183 of JAZKJV010009016.1, forward strand.
AGTAGAAATTTCCTCCCCTTTGTCATTTGTAACCACGGTAAGCCCTACTTTCTTGGGAACTACATGCAATGGGCTTACCCATTTTGAATCGGAGATGGGATAAATGAAGCCTGCATCACACCACTTTGTGATTTCTTTCATGACGACGTCCCGAAGGTTAGGGTTCAGCCTTCTCTGAAATTTGCGGGACGGCTTGGCGTCTTCTTCTAAATAGATGCGGTGCGAACACAAGGCTGGATTTATCCCTCGGAGATCTGATACGTTCCATCCAAGTGCCTTGCGGTTCTTCTCTAGAACCTCGAGAAGTCGAGATTCCTGATCTGGTCTCAGCCTGCTGCTGATGATGACCGGATACATTTGTTCTTCACCCGTAAGGAAAGCATACTTCAGGTCTGCCGGAAGTGGCTTGAGTTCTGGTTTTGATCTGTCCACTTTATCTGTCACCTCTGACACCATGCTGATGGTGGGCAGTACTTCTGTGAAGATGTTGCCATCCTCAATATTCTGTTGAGATCCTGGTGATGCACCGAACGGTTCTGTGCTAAGCTGATCATGTTCGGTTCGGAGTGATTGCTCAAGAAGATGCGCCTGCATCTGAGAATCTGTCTCCCAAGAATCATCGGAGCATATGCTGACTGCGCTTTCCAAGTCTTCCTCGAGAGTGAGGATTTCTTGGGTCCATGAATCATCTAATGATAACACTGAGTCTCTGATCTCTGCAATAAATTCACAGTCCGCATCTGACGCTGCCTGGCACTCATCTGTTGTGGCATTCTGCTCTTTGTTCATGTTTATCGTGATTTGCTGGGAATTCGAGCTGAAAGTGATCTTCCCAGACCCGTATTCAACCACGGCGCCTGAAGTACGAAGGAATGGTCTGCCAAGGATGATAGGGGTCTGGAGCAAGGGTGCAGGCGAGTCCATATCAAGGACTACAAAGTCAGCTGGGAATTTCATTTCCTGCACTTTAACTATCACGTCTTCTAAGAGACCTTGGGGCCGCTTGACGGATAGGTCAGCAAACTGAAGGATCATGCGTGTCTGCTTGAGCGGTCCCAGCCCAAATTCCTGCATTATGGTCGAGGGCAGAAGGTTGATGGAAGAACCACTATCCAAGAGAGTGCGCTCGAAGACTTGGTCAAAAATCACACAACTGATCAGAGGTGCTCCGGTGTCTTGTTTCTTCTGGGGGAGATTGCTGATAGCTGCGACCGTGGCTAATGAGAGGACATGTTTCTCAACTTGCTGGCGTCTGTTCTTTCTTGATGGGCGACGCTTAGTAGTACATACTTCCTTCAGTCCTTTCTTCACTGCTGGCATGTATTCCACGGCCTTTAGCAAGGGAATCTCAACAGTCAATTTGTCCAAGATGTCCACAACACCTGGGTCGGACAATGCATTTTTTTGTTTTGCAATTTTTTTGGATTTTTGTATTGCATGAGGAAAAGGAATATGTACACTACTGGCAGAAAAATCAGAGTTCTTATTTACATCAAAATCATCTCCCACAGAATGTTGTACACCCGAATTACGAAAAAGGGTACAAGCTGGGTCTTGGCATGCTGGTGTTGTTCGGCGATCAAAAAGGGTAGCATCTGCTCCATCGGCTGGCGAGGGATCGGCGGTTGCTGTCGGCTCCTCCAATGCTGGCACGGCTTCGCTTCTGCTACGAGCTTCTTTTTGTTGTTTTTGTTTTTGCTGATTTTTTTGTATTTTCGGCTGAGGTTGTTGCTGGCATGGCACGACTGCTGGACTGGCTTCTCCTTCTTCTTCCTCCTCACCCGCCCCTGTGGCTGGCACGGCTGATACGGAAGATGACGATCCACCTGTTTCTTTCTCCCCACTTTTAGTAGCAGGCGGATGCAAGGCCCTACCGCTCCTAAGAGTCACAGCATTAGAATAAACAGTAGTATCATTACCAGATACGGATAGGACATCACATTCTACCTGCTCTTTTTTCTTGAAATTATTGGGATTTGCTTCGACCTGAGCCAGGATGGTGGTTCGAGTGGCAGTTAGGTCATCAAGCCGCTTGGTCATCTCTGCTAGCCCTTTGACAAGCTGGGCTAGACACTCCATGGAGGGGTTCACTGGAGGTGCCTCGGTGGTGTCAGCGTGCAGACCACGCTGTTGTTGCATCTGCTGGTGCTGAGACTGTTGCTGGTGATGCTGAGGTGGGGCAGGAAGTTGAAGTTGCTGATAAGACGGAGGTGGATACTGCTGGTATTGCTGAGGCGGAGCAACCGCGTACTGGTGATACGGCTGTGGGTGCCGGTATTACGGCTGCTGCTGGTATGGATGGTTCTGCCTCCACTGATGTCCAAACTGGGGAGGCTGCTGGTATTGGTGCTGCTGGGAGGATTGCCCAAAGCGACCACCCTGAGGTTGGTGGTATTGCCGGTTGGCAAATGGCTGACCCTGTGGTTGTCCCATAGGACGGGTCGGCTGTGCGTCATGAGTCCAAACCCCATTAACTTCCTGGACCAGGGGTGGTGGTGGGAACACTGAATCGGTTTCTGAGATAAACTATGGTTGATACACAACCATCTGCTGTTGCGGCTGGCTCTGATCAGGTGCCTGCACGTAGTACACGTGCTGAACTGCCGATGGTTGCTGGCTCGGCTGAGGCTGGTGTAGCGGTTGTTTCTCGTCTTTTCTCTCAGCTGGAGCTTCGAGCGGTGCTGCCGACTGAACAGAATTGATGGTACCTACCAGCAGTTCCAGCTGCTTGGTGATGTGATCCAGCTTGTCCAAACTCTGGGTCCTCTTCTCGATCACGGCGAGTTTTTCGAGATCCTGTGATCGCTTCTCGATGATGTCAACTTTAGAGAGATGGCCCCCGATGATGCTGAGGTTGGAGCTCTCATCTCTCTCTGATTCCTTAGACGCTGCCATGTGCACTTGTTTTTGAAGGATCTGGGGTTGCTTCTGATAAGCCTTGGATGAAGAGAGGGCGGCCTCTCCTTTGGCCATTTCTTCAAAGATCTGCCAGACGACGTCTTCATCCTTATTGAAGTGTGAGCCCCCACATGCTGCGTCTACGAGCCTTTGACTTTCAATGTTCAGTCCCCCGAAGAAATGCTGAACCAAGCTGGTCTTCGGAATATCATGATGGGGACATTTCTCCTGCAGGTCAGTGAATCTCTCCCATGCTTCATGTATCGACTCATGGGGTCCTTGGGAGAAATTACTGATACGGGCTCGCATCTGGTTGAGCCGACCCAGAGGGTAATACTTGTGCAAGAAGGCGGACTTTAGCTCCTCCCAGGTCGTCACAACTTTCCCCATATGATTGACCCAATAAAGGGCCTTATCCTGTAGGCTGAAGGGGAAAGCCGTCATCTTGACAATGTCCAGAGGGACATTGGGATAGTGAGTAGTACAGCAAATGCGGGAGAATTGCTGCAGGTGGATGTATGGCTCCTCGCTGGTGTTTCCATGGAATGCAGGAAGAAGAGCAATGAATTGGGGCTTCAGCTCAAAGTGAGCGTGTACCGGTGGAATGAGGATCCATTCGGTCATCTGGCTGTCTCCCGGGTTGTATGTTTCTTTAAGGGTAGGTTTCGGTGGTGGTAATTCAAGATCATCATTGTGGTCATCACCATCTCCTCCACCTTCACCTTCTCCTCTCCTGCCTCCTCTGCCTCTGCCTCCTCCTCCATCATCTCGGTTCAACATATCATTCAACATGTCCTGGAAAGCTGTCTGAGTGAGGGCCTGTTCGGTCAGCTGCTGCTGGATGGCCTGGATAGATGCCAGTAATTGTGCATTGACCTGATTCTGATCTGGCGCCTGTCCCTCTGGTGTGGGTGGCTGCTGACCCTTGCCCTTTCCTCCGGGAGCCATGTCAGGGTCTGAGTCGGAAGAGATGAACTCCGGAGTAGTCTCCAGGGCTTGCACTGGCTTCTATCTGCATGAGGAGATAGCCTTGATCAGACTGCTTGTAATCAATGTTCAGCTGCCGAGATGAAGCTGGAATTCAGGTTAACCCCAGCATGTTGTGAATGGAAAAGGATGTAGACTGTAATCAACTTCCATTCACAACGGTGAAAGTGGGACAAAGGTGATCCCAGTTTATTGGGTGGTCAAGAGAAAGGTAGAAAACGAGGAGTCTAGAGATTGATCCGCAAAGTCCGGATCAGGTTCTCGTGAATCGCCTCGAAGTTATTGGCGGAGTTGAGTCCATGGAATCGATGTGGGTGTCGGCATGGTCCCGACGGAAACCATCCATGGATCAACTTCGCGAAGTACAAGAGAAGATAGGATGTTGGATGAAAGATACGATGGTCAACGAAGAATACAAAGGAGTGCAAAACAGTAGAAAAGGCTCACACTGAGCGGGGGTCAAAGAGGAGTGACACAACAAAATTTTGCGCAAAGACGCGGGACTTGATTTTTGAACCTTAATCTAGATCCATACAAACACAATTCAAAATAGGGTTCACCAACTCACGCCATGTGAAGCCGTAAAGTTTCGGCTATTATCTTTTCATTTTTAGAGTTGTTATTTCAGGCATATCTTATAACGAGTCCTTAGTACGCTACCCTATAGGAGAGAGAGTACTGCCGGAAGGGTATCCCGTACTTGTCCTCCTCCTGTGTAACCTGTAGTCTGTACTTTTTGGAGTCCTCGTAACCCTTCCTGGATCCCTACTCAGCCAAAGAAATAGAGGGAGGAAGCCGATAGGCGAAACCGCTACTTCGGTCCTCGCTCGCAACGGAATCACCCGTGTGCGTACAAGAACCTACTCGGACGCAGGACAATGAGACAGACACCCCCGTGAAGGCGTGGCCTATGCTCGATACTTCGGACAGGGTCGATGCTCATCACAACAGAGAGTCATCGTTGGTGACCGAGCCCTACTTGCCTACGTACGATAGAAGCGCCATTACTTCGGAAATCCAGGCGATACACAAGGCAGTTGCAGACTGGGCTTTTGGCTCTAATCCTTAGGGGGTCGCACTCGCTCAAGGGAGTAGGGTTTTGGTCCCCCTCCAAGGTACCTGAAAACAATGAGGGCTTTATGAACTCGGTACAATGATAGTCCATTACGGATTTTAATTAAGGTCAAAGTTTATTTAGCAGTCCCCTAGTTTTAATTTTTTTGGGTTTTCACTTTTTTTGGATCTGTTTCATACCAGCGCCTAACGTTTTGGTAGATTTTCATTTAAGTCCTAGGTGCTCAAAATCAGAGGGAGATATCGAAAAAGCCATGCAAGTGGTTCTATGATGGAAATCTCACCATTGAACCGAATGATGCATGCTGAGTTAGAAGACTTACAGTGCATCCCAGCTCTCTCCATGTGGTATGCAAAACAGAATTTTTAAACCTATCTACATGGCGGTGTGCATTCGTCAAAATCGCCCTAAACATTAGTTGCTATTAACGTGAAGAACCACAAGCTGGTCATTCATCTTTAACCTAAGGGTCCGGTCTTGGCGCACCCCTCCTCTTCTCGACACACTCGAGTTCAGGAGTAGCGCTTGATGGGGCTCGCTCACGGCACGTGGGTTAAGAGATAAATGACTTAGCTGTTTAAGTTTGACTAGATCCATACGAAGTAGACTATAGGAACATGCATTCTTATTAATGTTTGGACCTAGCTACCGAGTCAAGCAACCTATATCTAGGGGCTCCAAGCACACAAAACAAAGTAAAATAAAGGCGAAAAGCACAAAACAGCGGAAAACAAAGGAAAGAAGGCGGTAGAAATCGCGGAAAACAGCGATGAGGCCCCCAGGTGAACAGACACCCGGGCACTGGACCTCATTGTGAAGAGTAGAGTCCGGTTAATTATTACATGCCAAAATTGTCTCTCTCTTACCAAAAATTACAGAGATAATCCTAAGTGTTCTAAGCCTATCTAATCCATATCTCCTTGCTTCCTTGATACTCTCTCCTGATGGTCATGAGAAGGGGAGACCATCCTCCTTCAAGCTTGGCTGCATTGGCCTCCTAAGAAACCATCCTTGCGTGGCGGACCCTCGCATCAAGGTCACAAAAAGAGTGTATTAGAATAGCTCAATCAATCTATCATAGAGCACATAAAGATAATCACAAGAAATGAATCAATGAAGCACAGTGATTAATGGCAATAAAATAGCTGCTCACAAAATAGCATCAATTATGAATCAAAAATGTACACAAGAATGACAAAAATAAAGTAGGCTATGCTCATTGCTCCCCGGCAACGGCGCCATTTGATAAACTCGAATTGTAGATCGGTCTTGTGATCCACACAAGGCGGGAACACAGTCGAAGTGTCGACCAATCAAAATCTGAGTTTAATCAACAATTAACCCACACTAAAGATCAATACATCAATGAAGTTCAAAAAGAAATGTGAATTAATCTTTATTTACTCTACCACAAAAATGTATAGGGAACAAGCATGTAGAGGTCGAACCACAGAGAGCAATACGAAAATGCATGCGCCTATATGTGCATATCAGTCATCCTTGCGAGGCGGTGGGTTTTTTTATTTTTTTTTCCTTTTTAGATTTTTAGGGATTTTTGGACTGACACTAACATAGTTCAAAATACACCATAGGGAAATTTTTTTGGAATTTTTCAATGCATTTTGATTTTTTTTTTTTGGGATTTTCTCTGATAGACAGTGAATAAAGGACATGTTTTTTATTTTTAATAAATGCAAAAATTAGACAAAATGGAAAATTAAAAATATGGCGTGCAGGCTCACCCTATCAGTATCTTAAGTCTATTTTTGCAATTTTTTTCGAAGTGATATGGTGCACAAAATAAATAGTCAAAGCATGCAAAAATTAAATGGCCTGGCAGGGGTATTTGTGCGAATAAAATAGTTTGCAGGGGCATACAGGCAAAATTTCCAATAAAGATGAACGTTAAGTTTTATTTTCAAGGCCATTTTACAATTACTGAGACCCGGCAGGGTTTGACTGCAATTTTGACGCGCCTCACGTGGGACCACACGTGAGGCTCAGAGGGACTACAACGCAAATACAATAACTACAGGGGGTCTTCTGCAAATTATACAGTTTATTTACAAAGTAACTTTTTATTTTTGGGACTAAACTATAAATACAAAAAGCGGGGGGCTAGATATGAAGTTTACCCCCTAAAGGAGCGCGATCCAACGGCTTCCAGTGCGCCACTTATCCACTAAGCTAAGAACGAGAAGAAATCAGCTCTTATACCTGGTTTGCGACCAGGGAGCAGGACCTCCGGCGACGCGGCGGCCGTGGGCGCTCCTTCGACTCCTCCGACCGTCTGAAGCTTCCAGGAGGACCCTCCTGTCACAAGGAACCTCGAAGGACTGGAATAGATGGTGGAAAACGACTGAAAGGGAGGCCAAACTGGGGGAGGAGGTCGGGAGGTTTATTTATAAGCAGGGTTTGCGCCCTTATTGGCCGGCGAATCTTGGTGAATCTGGGCTTTGTACAAGGAAGCATGGGGTGTGGCGTGATTCGTGGATGTACAAGGAAACAATTTCCATGAAGGGTCTTATCACCCTCGAGCTACACAATTGGCGTGAAAAATCGGGGAAAAGGGGCCTCTCGTGACTTGTCAGAGGGGCGGTCCTTGGGTCTGAAGAGTTGACCCGAGGTCAACTCTGGGCGGCCTGCGATTGGTCCACGGAGGCCGCTAGAAGACAAAACAGGCTGGAGGAATAAAGAATGAATTATTTAAGTTAATAAATGATTTTATTATTTTTCGAGTATAAAATAAAAAATCTTTATTATTGTATGTAGTATTTTAATATGATTTTTATTTATTTTTATGAATTATTTTATTACGGTTTTATTATAATAATGTGTATATGTATGTATTTACATGTATTTTTGTGTATTTTATTTTTAATTTGTTTATTTTATTGTTTTATTTTCTTATTTTATAAATTTACAACTTATTTTTGTGAGTATAAATATTTTTTTTATTTTATGTTTAAGAGTTTATTTACATTTTTAAATAAATGTGTATATGTATAGGTAAGTATACTTATAGGTATTTTACCTATAAAATATATTTAATGTATTTTATTTATTTATTTATTTATTTGTTTTAGATTTGTATTTTTAATAACTAATATATAATATGTACATTTATAAAAATATAAAAGAATAAAAATACTTAAAGAATGTTCCCCTTTTTATTTATGTACATGCTTCACATAGGTATTTTGCCTATATCTTATATAGGCTTATTTTATTTCTCAAATTCTTTTGGGTTTTCTTTTGATTTTAATAAGTACAAGTATTATATGCATTATTTTCAAGATTCTAAAAATATAAATTTATAAATATAATAGATATTGAATAAAATGAATATTTTAATCGGGTTCTATATACAAGGTGGTCCAAAAAACCTAACTTCCACAGATGGACTCCAAATATTATGAAACCAATTTTATAAGATAGTTCATGGAATGCTATATACAATTAAAGGTGAGTTTGGGTGATTTGGAGTTTTTATTTGCAAGATATGAGTCTATGAAGTTGAGATTTTTGCTTTTTATTTTGTGTATAAAAAAAGCACTGTGTATTATTTTTGCACAAACTCAATTTTGTATTTTTATTTACATTATTATCTACAACTTTTATGATCAAAGTTTCTTTATTTGATGAATAAATAATTATATACAAAATAGGTGTCAAAAATGCAGTAATGGAAAAATAAATGAAGTATTTATTGTATTTTGGCCCTTATCTCCCCCTACTTTATTCCTTGTCGACCAATTCCATGCTGGCCTTGGTCTCGGGGTTATGGTCTTAAAATATTTGCAATATTTTATTCCTTTTTCTTTTCTTCCCTTTATTCTACAATTTTAGCATAAAAACCTTATTTTATGTATAGTAAATACAATAAATAATGAATGCTATTTTATACAAATTAATGCTATTTCTCTGCATTTGCTGGGGTTTTTGAGGCCAAAATGATAGAATAAAGGTGATGAAATGGAGATTCATCAGCTATGTTCACATGTCATCCTGATGAGCCTAACTAGAACACTTAATGATGTATGCATAACTCTCATGGATAATGGCTTGATTTGGGCACGCACCTTACACATAGCTCAACACAGATGAGGTGGTGAGGAGATAGAATCCTTTGGCTTGAGGTAGCATACGAGGGTAGTACTGCTAGCCAGAACCTCTCGTCTTCCTCTATGGAGGGATGTGCACCTCAACCCAGTCTAGTAGCATTGAGGTCTAAAGATAGAAGTCTGTGGGTTGCAATAATGCTTCAAAAGAGGGATAGTCTACTGGCTTAAAAAGAAAAATTCCTTATGCATATGTTGCACCATGTAGATTTGTTGTACATATGCACATCAAAAAAATGCAAAAATCGAGAAAAACTCTAAAAGGGGGACAAGCTTGATTAAAAGTAAAGTGTATGTTGGAATGTATATGGTGAATAAAGCAAAGCTTACGTATTCCACCATTTCATCTCATGGAAGCTTTCAACTGGAGACTTAGCTACACTGGTTAAGCTCCAAGGGATACGTGGATACACTGGTCACGGTTCATTCTCTTATTCCCCTCTTCTTGAGCTGGTTGTACTTGAACTTAGAAGGGAATACCCCGCTCCTCGAGGAAATAGCTGCTAGACAGGGGGATTAGAGTAACCTTGTTGAGGGAGGTTGTTTCTTTGCTATTTCTGTGGTGGGGAGCTATATATCAATTACACAGTATAAGTAAAGATCCATAGTCATTAGTTTGCATGTGTAGACTTGTTCTGACCTGGTTATTAAGGAGTCCTAACCATAGAACTGTGGAACTTGGAGGTAGTTAAGTCTTAAACCTATTTCCCAATAAGGTTCTGCTAAACTAATAATCCAAAGGTCTGACTAAGCTCCATAGTCCAATTTAATAAAGATAAGTTTAATAATCAGCCTTGATTCATCCTTTTTCTTTTCTTCTTGTTTTCACTTCTTTTTCAAATAAGTGTTTGCAAAGGGGCTAGAAAAGGTAAAGTATAGGGGAATGATGAATCTACGTTTCTCAATCTTTATTCTTTTATTTTTATCTCTTTCTTTTAGTAAAACCATCTATAAATACATGTAAATACAATAAATTAACTCCATACATGTCTTTATTATTAATTTATAATTAGCACTTATTTTCCAAAATAAAATAATAAAGAGAAAATAAAAAGAATGATTCATTTAGAATAAATACATATTCGCCTAATCCCAAAGAGAAGGTCAAGTCTTGACATGATCACAAAAGAATAAGTAGGGAGAGATAGTGTGACTTGTACATATTACCTATACCTGTAAATATATTTATTTATGTTTATTTCATTTTTATGAAAACATATTATTTTTTACACTTGTAAAAAGTCCTCATAATATAATAATAATAATAATAACAACAAAATAAAAATCAGATAAACAAAATGAAAATAAAAATAAACAATTCCTTCTAAAAAAGCCTTATAAAAATCAAATAAAAATCATTTTATATTCCTTAAATTATTTTCAAATAAATAAAATATAAAATCAAAATACTTTTTGTAAATTATAAAATAAAAATACTTGTACATAATACATAGGTATAATATACCTATATATAACACATTATATTGCATCTACCTTATTTTTCTTTTCATAAAAATAATTAAAAATCACATAAAATAGCTTATAAAATAATAAACATTTTTTTATTGTATACACTTTTTATTTTAAAATCATTTACTATTTTATATTTATCATTCTTTCACTTTTTGTACATTATGAATTCCTATTGGTCGACATCTGATCGTTGACTTCGGTTAACGTCTCCTTCCAACTAGGTCCGGTCTGAATTCATTTGTCAGAGCTTCTTCTCCAATTTTTAGCACCCGACTCCGATCCCCTTTTTCCTCAATTACACCAACTGATTCCTCTAGGATCCGTAATGATCGTTGATCCCTGGGGAGGATTGGATCTGCCTAAAATTTTGTATTTTGCTCCGATCTTTTTGGAACCTTAATCGATGCTATAAATATGCTCTTCCACTCTGCTAGCTCGTCCCTTGCGCCACCTTTCATTCCTAGCTACCTTTAGTGAAGTGACAGCCATCTCGAGAGCATCTTAGGATGCGTCGGAGACGCTTAGAGGCTCGTAGCTCGCAACGCGGACGGAGCTCCGTCGCATGAAGCCTCTCCTGCCAGCCATCGTAGGATTGAGGCTATATCCCTCACCATTCATCTCACCTAGAGCTTCTAAGTTCATCAGAGTCCTCAGGTATCATCCTTATCGCCCACCTTTACCTTTCATGTTGATTTCCATTTCCATACCCTCTGCAGTTCACTTGCTCCGACCAGTAGTTCGGAGCTCCATCTCGACCATCTACCTGCACATATCGACCCCCCTATTCACCCTGCATCTTCCTACGCAACTTTCCCCCTTAGGCTCACTCATCAAAGCGAGATTAAGGTCGAGACCTCCTTCCTCCATTCCTGCTGGAGGTCGAGTTCCATTCTGTATCGCTTCTCCATGTTTTGCCATGCAATGACCTAACTGGAGTTATCCCTCTGAGTCACTCTACCCTTTGCAAGTACCCATATGCGCGAGGAGACCTAGTTGATATCCCTACTGCTCTGGTAGAGTATCTCTAGTAGGACCATCCCTGCCACATCAATTTGACCATCCTCTCTTCCATCGGAGTAGCCCCAACGTTGCAGAGTACTCTCACGATCGTGTTGGACTTATCAGTGACTTTATCAAAGCGACGAATCACTCTCCACGCTCTGACGAAGTTCGCCAGACTAGAGTTAGGCCAGGTCTCTTATTGTTGTTCGATCAGAAGTTGTACCCCCAGATCTGATCAAGATCATATGCCCATGTATCATTCCTAACAATCTAATCAGATCCCTGAGGGATTCTGACACGCACGTCCCCAACCACATCAAAGCCGTTAGATTGCTATTTAGGGGAATATCAGAGCAATCCACTTCTGTCTTCTCGTGTGTATGCCACTTGTCTACAAGGGTAATTTTCGCTTTGTACCATGTCTTTTATGTTAATAAATGTAACAACTAGTTAAGGATATTTGCAGTTAGACCCTCATACTTTTCACATTTGCATTTTAGTCTTGTCGAGTCTATGTCATGTGTGTCCCCACGTGCTTGCTGATTTATTTTCACCTTCTTTCCTGAACTTTTATGTTGTTATGGACTGAATGAAATGTTTTATGATTTGCAATTATACCCCTGTGTACCCAGATCACGTGTGACAATGCTTTGCTTGGATTAATTTCAGGAGCCCTAGAACTTTAACTTTTGTTATCTGTTTGGTCATAAAAGTTAAAATAATTGTGTTCGGGTACCCCTGTGAACTGTTTTTGGCTTGCTTGTTTGTGTTTGATGCAATAAATATTAAATCGAGCTTAAAATTTTTGAAAAATTACAATTAGCTCTTATTAGTGTGAAGTATTTATGGTAATTTTTTGAGTTGATTTAATTGCATATTATATTATTAAAAATTCAAAAACCCATAAAAAGTGTCATGTTTAAGTTATAAAAGGTATAAAAATATTGAAAAAGTCTTGAAAAATTCCATAAAAATTTATAGTTGTCTTTTGTTGTGTTTTAACTCCACTATCAATTGTGGCTGAAAAATCCTTATAAAACCCTAAAAATTACAAAACACCTAAAATCTTTTAAAATTTGTATAAAATCAAAGAAAAATCTAAAAATTATTTATTAAGTTTATGTTTGTATCTTTTTACTCATATTTTATCATAAAGTTATCATCCATGAATTTTAGGCACTTTAAGTTTTCTAAATTTGCAAACTATTCCTGGATGTGCATTGTCTTGCATTTTTAGCACTGCTTGATTTTTAGAAAATTACAAAAACACCTGAAAATCCATAAAAATCACCAAAATAATTTAAAAACTATAAAATCCAAAAATATTTTCTCTATAATTTTATGGAGCAATTTTGACTATATTGAAAAATATAAAAAGAGTGGGGTCTATGTGTTTTACTCTTTGTTTTTATTTCACTTCCATTGAAAATTAAAATTTTGAAAAATTAAAAACTACCAAAAATATTACATTTTCCCAAAATTTGACTACTTATTTTTTAAATCGTGCTCCTTATGTTCGACCCTGATCGTTATACCATGTAAATAAAGTAGCGAATCCACTTACATTTATTCTTAGATTTTCTTAAGTGGTTTATTTTTCTCGTTGGTCGATAGGATTAATTTAGGACAATGACACTTGATAATTATTCAGCCTTAGTCGATCTCGATTTTCGATCATCGAAAATTTAGTCTGGATCTTGCGGTCACTTCATGCAACCCTTTAGATCTTGCATCTCCCGAGGTTAGATATGACTCTCTTCTTGAAATCACTTGGTCGTGGGATGACCCTCTTCTCATGACCAAGACCAATAAGTCATTATCAAGGTTAGTCGATACTAGACTAACCCTCTAATTCTCTTGCTACCAAGGGAGACCTTAACTGTGGTAGAACCTTGTGTCCTTCTACACCAAGCACTAATTCGGATATCTTCCTGTCTGAAGGTGAAGAAGACAAGATGCCTCCCAAGAAGATCCCAAATGAGGATGAAAACAACAATGACCCAATGATAGCTATCCTAGATAGACTTGCAGTAGCAGAGAAGCATAATAAACTAATGAGAGCTCAGCTAAGACAAATTTAGACAGTCAATAATGTAATTGATGAAGCAATGGAAGATACATATCTCTCGAAGATTGACAACGACTACAACTGGTCGAGACCACTACCCCTGAAGGATGCATTCGAGCACAAACCGCATTCCTTGTTCTACTCCCAAAGTTTAGTGGAAACAATCATGAAGAACCTTATTCTTTTCTTCAGGATTTCGAGCTAGTCTATGATAACATGTCTCATCCTAGGGTCAGCCAAGACTACATCATATTAAGAGTCGCTCCCTTTGCCTTAACTGATAAGGCTACATAATGGCTGAAAAACATAGGGGAAGTGGTCTCAACATGGGTTGCCTTAAAGAGTTTGTTCTTAAAGAAATTCTACCCAGTAAGTAGAATTAATCAGATGAGGATCAAAATTACAAGCTTCATCTAGTTTCCGAATGAACCATTTCGTGAAACCTGGGAGAGATTCAGAAATGCCAAGGGCATGACATTAGTTAGATGATGTTGGTACAAAGTCTTGTAAGTGGATTGGACCTAGAAATGCAAGGGTTAGTGAGCGCTTCTTGTGGAGGAAGCTACGTGGGGTGCCATGAAGACACCATATATAAAGTGTTTGAGAAGCTAGCTGACACAAGCTGCACCCAGACCACTAATGCGGCATACATGCCCAATTCCCTTGCACTATTATTGAAGAAAGGAGAAAAGAATATTGTAAATAATTTGTACACCAACCAGAGATCTGACATGGCACTTATAGATGATAAACTAACAGTGGTCAAATAGATTAACAAGAAGGTGGACGAGCTCCATAAATTCAACAATCTGGAGAGTCTGCCACAACTGCCTAAGAAGATGAAGGAACGTATTGATCGCGTATCTGAAATCCATATACCAGCTTAGAATACACCCCCTGTCCTTGTATATCAAATCTACTACATTAAAGGGCAAGGGATAGGGTCACAGAGAAACTAGGGTGGAGATTAGTCCTTTGCCCATCAAACTCAAACAGAAGCCTTTGTCCAGGAAGTCCATGAGGAGCCTCTGCATGTCTTTGAGATCAATGAAATGTGGAACAACCTATATCCTATTATCCAACAAGACCTTTACTTCACTCCAATCATCATCCACAATAGTCTCTCCATGGCTTTCAACGGTCGCAACAACACCAATGCTGAGGCTAGTAGGGCCAAAACCGTCTGACAAGCTAGTATTAGCAACCCTAGGCCAGGTAGGGCCAAGGATCTTCCTCTTCATCCTCTCCCAAACTCTAGAGAATTCTGGATGAGTTATACAATACAAGAGTCGACGTTAATTGACTCTCCAAATGGAGACATGAATTCACTGCACCATAAAGTGCAGTCCCCACCCATATCCAAGCTAATCCTAGTATCCTTGGGACAAAGATCATATATTATTCACATAATGTTCTATACATGAATACAAGATCTTTTCGCATGATGTCACCAATCATATTTCTCTCAGGAGCGGAAAGGACATAATTATGCCTAATCGATTAAGGGAACATGATGACATAGCTCCAGTGTCCACACCTAATCATACCTTTGGGAATGAAAAGGAGGAAGGGCAACTAACACCAGCACCGGAGCACCAAACATCCATGGAGTCAAGTGAGTCTGAATCTGAGGAGGACACGCCTCAACAACAACACCCCCACATCAATAGCAACATCCATTTCTTTTCAAAGTCTGAGTCGAAGTCTTGTTGCCAGTATACGTTTGAGTCATATATAGAATTATACTTTCAATAAAAGTGATACTTCAATTTCTGAACTTAATCACTCAATTTCTTTCCCCTATGATCTAACAGCTGGAAAGAAGAAAACTTAAAAAATAAAAAAATGATGGAAAGTCGTCCTGAATCTGCAAAGAAAACATCAAGGTCACTTTAACTTTAGATGAGATGATAGACAGAGAACCTGTATTAAAAAAATATCTTAAGGTGAGATGCATGCTAACCTAGGTAAGCAGAAAAAACTCAAGCTGAACAAAGAAACATATTCTCTCGATCGCAACATCTCGTCTAATCCAAAATGAGCACCCTAGAAAGAAGAGGGACATGTGTGCACATTTCGTGATGAGTCAGATCAATGATATCAAGTTTGCTAGAACCTTGTTAGATAGTGGTTCCTCAATCAATATCATGTTCACTACATATTTTTAGCATCTGAATTTGGGTCCTCTTAGGAAGTCAAGATCCATACTTCAATTTATGGATACATCAATTAAGAGATCCAAGGGCGAGATCATGAACATTGTATATTGAGCGACAAAAGTATCCGATGGATTTCACAATCTTGGACATGAATGTCTCTAGAAATTTGGAAAGATTCCTAAATGATTTTATGGTGGCCCTTTTATAGGACTGTATGAGACCTATTTGACTATACTTTTGGGAAAATATGGTTAGGAGATATTGAACTAGAAATGAAGCAGACAAGATTTTGAAGATGTGATTCAGAATCCAGCATCGAGTTTGCTTCTTCCAAGTCAGAGGTAGATTGTAGCACAATCACCTCGGTCTACAACCAAGTAGCCACACCCTTAAGGACCAGTAAAAGACAACACATATTTGTCCTTTTGGTACTTACACATTCAAGCGCATGCTGTTCAGGCTTTGCAAAGCCCCTGGCACTTTTCAGCGGTGCATGAATGTCGTATTTATCGAATTGATTGGATATTTCCTGGAAGACTTTATGGATGATTTTTCGGTCCATGGCGATTCATTTGATGATTGTCTCATGCACCTAGATCGAGTCTCAAGAAATGTAGGAAAGTGAATCTGGTGCTTCCAGGGAGAAAAGTCGCTTCATGGTGACATAGGGCATTGTGTTGGGGAAAGTCATCTGTAAGAAGGGAACGGAGGTTGACCCATATAAGGTAGATATGATCAAGAAACTTGAGCCACCAACCAATGTGGAACAAGTGTTGTCTTTTCTAGGGCATGTCACATTTTATTTGAGATTCATTAAAGATTTTTCTAAAATTGCCCTACCGCTTACTTATTATTAGGGAAAGACAATGAGTTCATTGTAGATCATAAGTGTCTTGAAACCTTTGAGCTACTCAAAAAGAGTATCATAGAGACTCCCATCTTACAAGCCCCTAACGGGTCTCTTCCCTTTGAGATCATGATGGATTCTTCTGAGTTTGTAGTAGGGTCTTTGTTAGGACAAAGGAGAGATGGGGTCTTGTATGTTATTCACTATGCAAGCAAAGTTTTGGATCCAGCTCATAGGAACTATGCTGTGAAAGAAAAATAAAATCTTGTTGTAGTATTTGCCTTGGAAAAATTCAGATCTCTACTTCTTAGATCTAAGGAGAGTATATTTACATATCATTCAACCTTCTGATATTTAATGGCAAAGAAATAGGCTAAGGCACATCTTCTTAAATGGATTCTTCTTCTTCGGGAAAATTAAAGACAAACCTGAAGTAAAGAAAGTGGTGAATGACCATCTATCCCATATTGAGCAAGATAAAATTCCTAAATCAGTACTGGTACGAGAATCCTTCCCAGATGAGCCAATTCCTGTTGTTGACTCTCTCCCATGGTATGCTGACATGGTTAAATATCTTTTCTTCAAGAAAGTTTCCCATGGTTGACCCAGAAATAGAATTGACCAACTAAAGTCAGAATCCAGACACTACCATTGGGAGGATTCGTTCCTTTTCTTTGAAGGACCGGATTCTATATGGAGGAGATGTATTCTTTAGGAGCAATACCAAAGTGTCCTCACTTTGTGCCATACCTTGGAGGTAGGAGGAAACCACTTCGAGAAGAGGATCATAGAGAAGTTATTGCAATGTGAATTTTGTTGTATGATGTTGTTTAAGGATGCTTACAATTCTGTTAAGTCATGCCCAGACTTTTAGAGAATGGGGGGGACCATTGGACCCAAAGATGTCATGCATATGCAGCCAATGACATATGTGATGTATTCGACTCTTAGGGCATTGACTTTATGGGCATGTTCCCTGATAACCATGGATTTGAATATATTCTTCTCGTTGTGGACTAATTTTCAAGGTAGATGGAGGATATTCCTACTCGAGCCGCAGACAACAAGACCACATGCAAGTTTCTGAAAGATCATATTATTTCGAGGTTTTAGATCCCCAAAGTACTAATATCTGATGGGGGTAGTCACGTTGTCAACAGACTAAGAATTACGACATTGATTATTGTGTCGCTAGTCCTTACCATCCACAATATGATGGCATGACTAAGGTGATAAATAGAGAGGTCAAAGGAATTTTACAGAAGCTAGTCTGCCATGATAGGAAGAACTGGTCCCGGCTCCTATATCAAGTTCTATGGGCTTATAGGACATCTTACAAGGCCCCATTGTGCACCTCCCCATTTAGAATGGTCTTTCAAAAGCCATATCATTTGTCCGCAAAATTAGTTCATAAATCAGAATGGGTAAGCAGAAAGATCGACTGGAATTATCATCAAGGAAAGAAGAGAAAGCATAAGGATCTGAATGAACTCACAGAGATCAGAAAACATGCATATGAAAACAACATGATCTACAAAGATAGAGTGAAGAAATGGCATGACAAACACATCAGAACCAAGAACTTTGTCCCGAAACAGAAAATGTGGTTGTTTAATGCAAGGTTGAAGATTTTCCAAGGGAATCTAAAGTCAAAATGAATGGGCCTATTCATTGTTATGGAAGTGCACAATAATGGAATTGTTGCAATTTCTAAGACATCAGACTGTACACACACTTCCCTAGTTAGTGGACAACTGCTTAAGCACTTCATCGAATCAAATAAGTAGTTTGTCCAAGTCGAGCAGATCTCATTCAAACGGAGCACAGATTTAGATGAAAGCCTTCCTCGTCTCATGTAAAGCCTTGATAGAAGATGCCATGCTCTTTAGTGAAAGTAGAAGATTTAGTCGATCACTTGTATATCCATCTCTAATCTACTCGATCCTCAACCTATGATTGATCTTCCATACTTAGGCTGACCTGAGCTAAGTATAGGGGGACTGATATCACTATATATATCTCACTTCTATTCTTTCTTCCCATGATTAACAGCATTTTCTTGCTCTTCTGCTATGCTTAGTACATCTAAAGCCTCAGTATAGGGGGTGAGTCGACATTCTATTCTTGTCACAAAGCACTCCTCCCTTTTCATCTAGGTCGGCTTTGGTGAGTTTAGACCCGCTCTCCGAGCCTAAGTTCACGTCCACCCTATTCCCCCTCGACCACCCTTCTTCTATCAGTCATGTGGTGTCAGATGATAGTACAATAGATATTTCTGGACATTTGATAGCACCTGAGATGGGCACCTTTGCCTTTGCAGAGACCCATGACATGGCCAGCAGTGAGGGACGCCCAGATGAGCAGGGACAGTCCTCATATGTATACAATCAGACTGCCATCAACAATTCAATGCTAGCTTCCCTGGAGATGACGCAGAGATAGATCAGAGATTAGGGAGCCTTCATGGGCGACATTATGAGAGAGCTTGCGCAGATGTGAGAAGACCATGAAGACATCATTAAGGGCGGTGGAGAGATACCTGATGATAGAGCTGAAGGAGGAGGCGGAGCAGGAGGAGACCAACAATCGGAGAGGCCACCACCGACGACCATGAGACAGTTGTACAACCCAGCTGCAACCCTCACTCACCGATAGATTCATCTTCCTCCCATTGTTGGGAATTTTGAGCTTCGCCCCTAGATGATACAGTTATTGCCCAAGTTCCATGGGCTAGCCACCGAGGAGCCTCATCTCCATCTGCAAGAGTTTGAAATGATTTGCAGCATTATCCATGAAAAACTGGTGGACGAGGACGCAATAAAGATGATTGCCTTCCTGTTATCATTAGTTGACCGAGCAGCCTATTGGATGAAGCATCTTGGGAGGTTTGTCACAACTTGGGAGCATCTCCGGACTGCATACTTGAATAAGTATTACCCTCTCGGCCGGACCAACGTATCGCGAGCAATGATCAGCAACATCACTATGATCCTGAATGAGCAATTCCACGAGGCTTGGGATCGATTTAGAGAGCTCATTGACCGGTGTCCACATCATGACATATCAAAGCCCAACCTGGTTCAGAGTTTCTTTTGTGGGTTGACACCGGAGCTGCAAGGGCTTGTAAATGCCTCTTGTGGTGGGTCATATTTTTCCAAGGGTGAAGATGACGTTTTGGGCTATCTATGAAGGGATGGTAGAGACTCTACAGTCATGACCCAAGCCTGAGTCTACACACAGCAGAAGGCCTCCCAAGGGGCAGGATCATATCAGAGGATCGCTCGTACCAACGCCGGTCCCCATACTCCGTCAGTAGCAACAGCTCAAGCCTATCCACCGCAGTCGACAAGGGGGATCATCAGCGAGAAGTTGGACCGCATCGAGATCCTCGAGAAAAAGCAATGTCAGGGGCTGGCCCAGATGGACCAGTTGACGAAGACCATGAGTGACCAGAAGACATAAATCTTGTGTATTCAGGAAGCACAGACGTCCGCGCAGCCCTCCAGAGCACGTGTTGATGCCAGCAGTAGCAGCTTCACCCAGCCCTCTGCCACACACCGCAAGGTTCACCACATCCAGGCAGAGCCGGTCCAGTAGCTACATTATTACCCGTCGCAGCTGCCATCTCCGAAGACTCATATGGTGGTTTACCAGTCGGATCGGCCACTGGAAGTTCTACCTCCACCATCCTTCGAGCGGGAGCCATTGATGGAAGTCAATGGGATATGGTACGACCGATACCCTCAGCAGGCCAGGATTCGTCGTGATTATCCCGGATTCCGTTGGACCATCGGAGGCACCTCCTCCCAACAGCTGCCTCCTGCTCAAGGCAGTCAGAGCAGCCAGCAGCAGCTCTATCACTCCCAGCAGTAGTATTAACAAGGTCCTCTTCCCTCATATCAGGGACAACAGTGGAGGCAGCGTCAGCAACTTTACCAGCAGTACTTCCAATCTCCCCCTCACTATTCACAGCAGCAGTAGCAGTCTCATTCCCAACACGGGAACACTTCCAGTTCTCACCTTCGAGAACCCAACGCTTAACGACCTCACCCATTTGCTTTCTGAATAGCATGCATCCTTCCGACGAGAAATGGATGAGTTCTGGTAGGAGATGAGGGATATTATCAAGGGCAAAGCTACCATACCTGCGTAATCGAGCCTAATCCGAACAGTTTAAAGAGGAAATCTGAGCAGGTACAGTCTACAGAGGATACCACTCCTAGTGACTTTCTGAATGACATGTCTTATTCTATGTTTGATGTTGATTTTGTGACTACTAGAAGTGGTAGGATGCCAGCCAGTGGTGCCTCGTCTAAGCGACAACCACCCGAGGAACCAGAAGCGCTAGACAAAGAGAGAAGCAGTGCTGATGCCGCTAAGGATGATGATGATGATGGTGCTGATGCTACCAAGGAGAGAGATCCAGACGACGGTACTGAGGCTCGTGACTCCAGATACAGGCGGTGGTATTGAGGCCACCATTTTGCTTGATGATCCAGATGCAGACGGTGGTGCTGATGCCACCATTTTTTACGAGAGTCGGAGCGCGGTGCTGATGCCGCGTAGTCAGATGTCGTGGGTTGTCCTGAGGCCACCACTTCTACTCATGTTGTATTCTCCTCTGTTGTTTTACCACCTTTTGTATCTCATGACAGTGGTAACAAGAAAAAGAACAAAAATATGAATAAAGGAAAGGTTTCTGTATCCACTTCGAGTCCATATGTGTTTCATGATGATTATTGTATAGATTCCATTCCTTCACATGCACAGGAACCTCTTCCTAATCCTTCATCTGAGGAGGCCCCTACCATCCCCTTCCCTCAAGCACTCCGCTTGGAGAAGGGGAATAAAAAAATCCAAAAAAGACTCACCAGTTAGAGTTCAGCAACCAGATGCTCGATAGATTTCAGATTCAGCTGACTCTATAGGAGGCACTTGATTACATCCCCCTCTTCCAAAGGAACTTGAGAGAGAAGACTACAGTCCACAGGAAGAGGAGGAACCATAGAGACGAGATCCATGTGCTCACCCGTTCCACATGCTTTTCCATTCAGAATCGATTGCCAGCCAAGAGACCTGATGCAGGGGCTCCCTATGTTAGATGCAAGATTCAGGAGCAGCAGTTCGGTCATACTCTATTAGACAGCGGCTCTTCTATCAACCTCCTTCCGGCAGCCTTGCTCGACCGATTCGAGTTTGGCCCTCTTCATTGAAGTAGGACAGTCCTTCAGTTTGATGATCGATTGATTAAGAGGCTGAAGGGGTTGTTGAGAGACGTGGTCGTTACCATTCAGAGCCTGAAATTCCCCATGGACTTTGTTGTATTGGACATGGAGATCCCTGAGTCGGTAACAGATACCCCCATCATACTCGACCTCCCATTCTTGGCCAATGCCATGGTGGTGACCAACCATGATAGTAGGAAGGTGTACTTTCGTATAGAAGGCGAAAGTATACAAATAGAGATGATTGACGAGACTAGAGCGACAGATTCAGCCTGCTCAGAGCTGTTTAGTGACACAGAGCAAATGATAGAGGCTGAGTGAGACGTCCACCAGGAGTGCAACTTTGTGATGACCGATGATGAAGCCATATGGACAGATCTTGTAGCACAAGACCTCGCCTTGCCTGCAGATTCGGCATACTTACAGCTTATGGCAGTTGAGAGTTTGGAGAGCACACCCTTGGTAGAGGACACATTAGAGGCTGATAGTTGCGGGATGAGTGGTGAAGCGGAGTTCCATTCATGTTCTTCCGATTCAGATCCCTCGGACTCAGACATTGATTGGGATGATTTTGATTATCATTTATCTTGTCTGATTCCTTCCGAGCCGACAACAAGGACGGAGAGCGGACCAACACAATTCACAGATATTCCAGCAAGGTTCCCTTTGTCAGATTTTCAGGCACATCGAGAGTTCTCACATGCAGATTTGGTAGCCTTCACACAGACATATCAGAAGCCAGATTTTCCAGCTCCCAGTTGTCCAGAACTGAAGCCTGCCGCAGTCGCTGAAGTACAGATCCTTGCAGGTGAGCCAGATATGCACCCAGTCATTATCGCAGCAGATTTGACTAGAGAACAAGAATCTCGTTTGATGGAGGTTCTTGAAAGAAACTGCAAGGCGATTGGATGGAGTATAGCTGAACTCCAAGGGATTAGTTCGGCTCTGTGCTCCCACCATATCTACCTCGAAGTGGACGCTAAGCCCTCGCGTGAGTTCCAACAATGGCTGAACCCGAATCTTCGAGATGTGGTCATGAAAGAAATATCTAAATTGTGGAGCACCGATTTTATCTACCCCATCTCCGACTCCAAGTGGGTTAGTCCATTACATGTGGTACCCAAGAATACGGGTATCACTATAGTTGTGAGTGAGTCTGGAGAGGAGAGAGCTACCCGGGTACCCACAAACGATTGAATCAGGCCACCAAGAAGGATCATTTCCCACTGCCATTCATTAATCAGATTATCGAGAGGCTAGCTGGGAAGATTCATTACTATTTTCTTGACGGGTATCCCAGTTATAATCAAGTGGCCATTGCACCCGAAGACCAGGACAAAATGACATTCACCTGTCCATTTGGGACTTATGCTTTTAGACGGATGCCCTTTGGTCTATGTAACGCCTCGGCAACATTCCAAAGGTGCATGTTGTCCATCTTCTAGGACATGGTGGGTGACTGTTTAGAGGTCTTCATGGATGACTTCTCAGTCTATGTCGATGGGTTTGATGCTTGTCTTGACTGCCTAGACCGTGTGCTTCAGCGTTGCATTGAGGTCAACCTTGTCTTATCTTGGGAGAAGATCCACTTCATGGTGACTCAGGAGACAGTCCTTGGCCATATCATCTCCAACAGGGGCATGGAGGTTGACCTGTCCAAGGTGGATATCATTAGAAAACTCAATCCACACTCCAATCTGCGACAGTTGCGGTCTTTTCTGGGGCATGTCAGTTTCTACCAATGATTCATTCAGGACTTCAGTCGTATTGCCAAACCGCTCACTGACTTGCTGACGAAAGACATCGAGTTCATTATCGATGGTAAGTGGCTTGCGTCTTTCGAGACTCTCAAGAATATGGTTGTCACGGCTCCTATCCTTCAACCACCCGATTGGTCTCTCCCATTCGAGATCATGGCGGATGCTTCTGATTTTGACGTAGGGGCAATTCTTGGACAGAGGAAGGATGGATTTCCGTATGCCATTCACTATGCTAGCCGGACTTTGGATGCCGCTCAACGAAATTACACTGTGACTGAGAAAGAGATGCTAGTCGTAGTCTTAGCTTTAGATAAGTATCAATCATATATTCTGGGATCTAGAGTGACTATTTATACATATCACACCGCCATCCAATACCTTATGACAAGAAGGATGCCAAAGCTCGACTTACCAGATGGATCCTTCTGCTCTAGGAATCTGATATTGAGATTAAAGATAAACCTGGAGTTAAGAATGCGGTGGCAGATCACCTCTCCCACTTTGAGAACCTTGAGGAATTTGAACCCATGGCACCTATCACTGAGACATTTCCAGATGAGGCAATCCTTGCCATTGCCTCGCTTCCATGGTTGCTGACATTGTGAACTATCTTGTCGCCAAGACGGTTCCACAGGGTTGGCCCAGACAGCGACTTAAGACCTTCCTTGCGAAGGCCAAGCTGTACCATTGGGAGGATCCCATCCTTTATCATGAGGGAGGGGATAGTATCTGAAGGAGGTGCATTGCTCAAGAAGAGCAGCATAGCGTCCTCACCTTCTGCCACAAGCTTGAGACAGGAGGACATCATTCTGGGAGACAGAAAACACAGAAGGTGCTCCAATCCGGCCTTTGGTGGCCTACTCTATTCAAGGATTCTGATGAATTCGTGAAGAGATGTACTGACTATCAGAAGATGGGTACTTGCGGATAGAGAGACATGATGCCCATGCAGCTCATTCACTTTTGTGAGGTTTTTGATGCATGGGGGATTGATTTCATGGGCCCATTTCTTAAGAGTCAGGGGTTTGAGTACATTCTGCTTGCTGTAGATTATGTGAGTTGTTGGGTTGAGGCCATCCCTGCCCAAGTTGCAGTTGCTAAGATCGTGTGCCGATATTTGAGGAAAAATATCATTTCACGGTTCGGGGTACCTAGAGTTCTGATTTCAGACAGGGGGTCTCACTTTATTAACGACAAGGTAAGGACCCTTGCAGATGAGTTCAGCATTGACCGTCGTGTTGTCACTCCATATCACCATCAGACTAATGGTCTTGCTGAAGTATCGAATATGGAGATCAAGACTATTTTACAGAAGGTAGTCCGCCCAAACTGAAAGGATTGGTCACTGCTTTTGGACTCGGTCTTGTGGGCCTATCGGACTTCCTTCAAGACACCATTAGGGACATCTCCCTTTCATCTCGTATATGGCAAGTCGTGTTGTTTTCCAGTGGAGATCAAGCACAAGTCACTATGGGAAGTTACAGAATTATTATTGGATCGCGAGAGTATAGGAGAACAGAGGAAAGCAGAGTTGGCAGCCTTGGAGGAACTGAGAGATACAGCCTTTTCGATTAGCCTACAATACAAGGAAAAAGTGAAGACATGGCACGATTCTCATATCAGCCATAAACAGTTTGAGCCCGATCAACATGTATGGTTATTGATTCTAGGATAAAATTATTTCCAGGGAAATTACAGGGTAAGTGGAAAGGTCCATATATGGTTAGAAAGGTACATGACAATGGTAGTGTTTATATATCCGAGTTGGCATCTTCCTCTACCTTTTGAGTCAACGGTCAATGCCTGAAACTATATCTAGATCATGATCTGCCGACCGTCGACGTCGCCCCTATTCATTTGGTATGAGATATGCTCTTTGGCTCACATCACCTGCGTTTCATACATGGTATCACTTCTATCTTCCATTGTATAGATCCATTTTTCCATATCAATCATTCTTCCATCCGTTATGTCTGTCACCCCATTGTCATCTTATGATTTTGCTATACTTAGGGCACACCATGTCCTAAGCATAGGGGGGTGCACACATTGAGCTGTGATCTGTGTAGTCTCTTTTCTTCTTCTCTTCTTCTCTTCTTTTCCTTTTCTATTTTCTTTATCTATCAAAAAGGTGTTGCCCCTTTTCATCAGTAGAACTTAGGACATACTTTGTCCTAAGTATAGGGGGGTATGCACCCCAAGTTGATTCTATTCTTTGATCCTCTCCATTGTCTCCTCTTCTTGTCTATACTTAGGATTATTTGATCCTAAGTATAGGGGGAGACCGTTTGAGTACGATCTATTCATACCCAACCTTGACCCTCCCAGCTTTGTGTACAATCTGTTATACTTAGGATTATTTCATACTAGGTATAGGGGGGACGGTCAACTTCTCATTCGTTCATTCCTTTATCTCTTATTCATTTATTCTTTAGACTTTTCTATACTCAGTACGAGTTATGTCTTATCTTTTCTCTCCAATCTATGGGGATATAGCTCAAGCAAAGTATAGGGGGGTCGTATATACTATGTATATACTTTAGCCATAACTCATACTTTCGTATTTTTACTAATAAATATGGCTAATGACACTTAAAATTCATTAAGAACCTTAATAAAAAGATGAGATTATACCTCAAATACTTTTTATACTTACTGATTAATAAATCAGGTGAAGTTTTCTTTTGCAAAATGTATGAAAAATAGTTTAACACCCTTGTGAAAAACTTTTGAAAACTATTTGGAAAACGTTTTGTTATATGTTTTCAACCTTTGTAAAATATTTTGATTGTAAAATTATTTTCTTTGTGTGAAATAAAATGTTTGAAATATGAGTTGCAAATGGTTTGAAAATGGTTGCAAAAATTTTTGAAAAATCTATATATATTGTTTGGAAAACCTTTGCAAAATAAATTTTCAAATGTGTGTATATATTTGTAAAGATTCTTTGTAAAAATTATTTTGAACTATAGTGTGCAAAATTGTTTGAAGAACCTTTTTCAAAAAAGTTTGAGGAATACATGCATCTCACCTAAAATCTTTATTAAATTGATCACTTACACTTGTAAATTCTTAAAATATACTTCTTGTAAATATAAGATGCATCCCCGTTTAAATATTTGTACCTAGCTTTTTGGCCAAAAACTTTTATTTTCAAAAATCCCAAAATCATTTGCGAAAATTAAAATACCAAAAACATTTGAAAAACCTTTTTGAAAAATCTTAAAAATGCATATGCATCATCTTTTCAAAAACCCAAAAAAAAGAGTTCAAAATCTTTGAAAATTGTGTCACAAAAAGATTTTCTGCATGGCATTTGCATAGCATTCGCATTTTTCAGATTGAGTTTGATAATTGAACGAGTCTAAATACAGTCTGAAGATTGGAGCTTGGTTAGACCTTAAATCTATCTAATAACAGGAACCTTATAGGAGCTAGAATTGAGGTACTTCAGGTTTAGTTGACTTAATTCTTTGAGGATCACGATACTTGGTTCAATGGATTCTTGACTGCCTAAGTAGAGTATTTCGGAGAACACGCACGACTCTTGTTGATAATGACCTAACTTGGACACCTGCACCTTTCACTTGGCTCAACTCAGTTGGAGTGGGGGGGTTGGATTTGCCGGTATGAGACGCACACAGGTGGAAACACTTGTCCTCCTCTAGGGAGGGAAGTGCACCCCAACCCATCCGGTGATGATGAGTTTTGAGGATAGGAGACTGTGGGTTGCAATAATGCTTCAAAAGAGGGATAGTCTATTGGCTCAAGAGGAAAAACTCCCTATGTAAATGTTGTTGTATATAGTATTCAAAAAATGCAAAAATAAAAAAACTCCAAAAAAAAGTGGACAGGCATGTACAAAAATAAAAATGTCTATCGGAGTGTACATATGTGTATAGTCAAATAAGCAAGCTTGAGCTTCAAAGTCAAATCATGAGAGCCAGCAGCTGGATGACTTGACTACACTGGTCTTGCATCCTAGGATAGGTGGCTACACTGGTACCATCCATTCTACTCTTCACCCCCTCCTATTGAGATGGTTGCCACTTGAACTTAGAAGGGAATACCCCGCTCCTTGAGGAATGAGTTGTTCGATTGGGGAATCATTGGGTTGTCATATTGGAGAAGTCAATCTCTTTGTCATTTCGGTTGGGGAGAACCCCAATCACCTACACTGTACGAGTCAGATTCATAGTTGTAAGGGTTTGCGTATGAATTGAAATATTTCTGACATGGCGATTGAGGAGACTTGAGTAGAGTTGAGGGATTCCCAAAGGCTGTTGGATTTCAAGTCCGGCTCTCAGTAAGGTTCCTCCCGCACTAAAATTCCAAAGGTCCGACTTAAGCTCCAAACTTTGATTTTGTGAAGACAAGTTTGATCATTAAAATTAATCCATCTTTCTTCTTTTTCTTTTCTTTGTTTTTCTTGTACTACACTTCTTGCATAAGTGTTTGCTAGGGACTAGTAAAGGCAAGTATAGGGGGATGATGAACCTCCATTTCATCATCTTTATTCTATCAATTTGGCCTCAAAACCCCTAGTAAATACGTGTAAATAGGCTTAATTCATGCATCTTAGCATTCATGCATGTGTGTCTAAATAGTGTATAAAATGCGGTTTTTAAAGCCAAAATTTTAGAATAAAAAAAGAAAAAAGAATAAAATATTGCAAATATTTTATGACCCGAAACTCCAAGACCTAGGCATCTAGATGAATAGGTCGAAAAGGAATAAAGTAGGGGGAGATAAGGGCCAAAATACAACAAAACTCCCTTTTATTTAATTCATTCTTTATTCATTTTGGAACCCATTTTTAATTCCACTTTTCATACTTTAGATAAAGAAACTTTGTACATGAAAGTTGTAGACAATTAAATATAGAAAAATACAAAATTGATTTCATACAAAAATAATGTACAGATAAAAAGTTAGGATCTGAATAACTTTCCAAAATCCCAACTTCCCAGACCTGTATCTCTCAAATAAAAACTCCAAATGTATCAAACCTTTAATTGTATATAATTTTTCATAAGCTATTTAATGAAGGTGGTTTCACATTTTGAGGAGCTACGGCTTGAAAGTTGAGTTTTGAACCCTCCTTGTATGCTTATACCGATTAAAATATTCCTTTTATTTATTATTCATTATTTTTATACTTAAGTATTTTTATAATTTTGTAAATATTATGTATAATATATATATACTAAAACATGACTAAAATTACAAAGAAAACACAAAAATAAAACACTTGTATACAATACCTAGGTATAATACCTAGAACTATATCTATGTGAATTATACTTCTATTTATTTAATTGTACAAATTACATCAGAAAAATAAAATGAAAATATATTTGTGTTCATAAATTAATTTATAAATTTATAAAATAATAAAATAAATAAATAAAATTAAATATACAAAATAAAAATAAGTTAATGATATATATAGATGAATATACATGTATATAAGCTATAACAGGTAACTTGTATTTTTAAATCTCTAAAAAATAAAAAATCATATTAAAATACTTTAGAAAATAACAAACATTTTTATTTTATGACTTAAAATAATAAAATCATCTTCTATTTTAAAATTAATTAATAAATATTTTTTGCCTAGGAATTTTCTGGTTGGTCCACGTGGACCAACCAAAGATCTCTGTTGGTTGACCTCGGTCAACTGTCTGACCGAGGTCTGGCTCTGTCAGACCGTGATTTTCGAGCTTACTTCACGATTTTTTCGAGGATTCATCTTGCATCTTCTCGGCTTAGTGCCTTCTTGACTTTTGATCCTCGTTTACTGGGCATACACGCCCAGGCGTCACCTCGTTCTTTGGATCGACGCGTTGCCCGCTGCGCCTTGTTTTTCCCAGCCACTTCGTCAACGCCTCAAATACACCTCCGAGTTTGATTCGAATTTTTGAACCCCATTTGGTCACGTTCTTCTCCACTTTTCCTATGCTTTGGCTTGCTGATGGTGACAGCTCCAGCACCGGCCATCTCGGGTGGAGTTTTGACGCGGATTCGGGTGAGTTCCACCACCTCCAGCGAGCTCCACTGTCAAGGACTTCCTCAGGTGAACCCCACCTTCGAGGCCATATTTCCCATCCATTTTCCTGCATCGTTTCATTCGTTGTAGCCATAGGATAAAAATCCCATCGTTAGCTTAGGGTTTCGCCCATCTGATCACGCAATCGCATCCTTCGCAAGAGTGGCTCCGGCAATCTTCGACTCCGTCGCCGCCAGCACCCATTTGCTCCGCAAACCGTCGAGGCATTTTGCCCTCGACGGTGTCATTATTTTTTTGCAGGTCTTGAAGCTTAACGTAGATCCTGGGGCTCATTTTGGGATATCGCCAGGGGTACTTGGAGCCCTCCAACTCCGTCGCACCCTCGTGGGAGCTCCGACCATCGCCAGGGCCTTTTGGAGTCCCCAACATCAAGAGGAAGACCCCAGGAAGCCTCCCATCCTTGAGCTTTAAAAATACCAAAAAAATGCATATGCATCATTTTCTTCAAATATCCATAAAAAGTTCAAAATCTTTGAAAATTGCATCACAAAATCTTCATTCGGCATAGCATTTGCATAGCATTAGCATTTTTTGAATTGAGTTTGATAGTTGAACAAGTCTAAGTAAAATCCGAAGATTAGAGGTTGGTAGGACATTAAATCTACCTAATTAACAGGAACCTTATTGGAACTGGAATTCAGGTACTTCAGGTCTAGTTGACTTCGTGAGACTTGGTTCAGTGGATTCTTGACTACCTAAGTAGAGTATTTCGGAGCACACGTATGACTCTTGTTGATAATGACTTAACTTGGACACCTGCACCTTTCACTTGGCTCAACTCAGTTGGAGTGGTGAGGGGGTTGGATTTTCCGGTATGAGACGCACACAAGTGGAAACATTTGTCCTCCTCTAGGGAGGGAAGTGAACCCCAACCCGTCCAGTGATGATGAGTTTTGAAGGCAGGAGAGTGCGGGTTGCGATAAAGCTTCAAAAGAGGGATAGTCTACTGGCTCAAGAGGAAAAACTCATTATGTAAATGATGTTGTGAATACTATTTCAAAAAAAGGAAAAAAGAAAAAAAAAACAAAAAAACTCCAAAAAAACTCCAAAAAATTGGACAGGCTTGTATAAAGATAAAATGTGTACCGGAGTGTATATATTTGTATAGTCAATGAGCAAGCTTGAGCTTCAAACTCAAATCATGTGAAATAGCAGCTGGATGACTTCACTACACTGGTCTTGCATCCTAGGATAGGTAGAAACATTGGCTATCGTCCACTCTTCTCTTACGCCCCTCCTCTTGAGCTGGTTGTCACTTGAACTTAGAAGGTAATACCCCGCTCCTTGAGGAAGGAGTTATTGGATTACAGAATCACAGGGTTGTCATACTGGAGAAGTCAGTCTCTTTGTCATTTTATTTGGGGAGAGCCACCATCACTTACATTGTACGAGTCAGATTCATAGTCATAAGGGTTTGCGTATGAGATGAAGTATTCTAACCTGGCTATTGAGGGGACTTGACCAGAGTTTTGAGATTCTTGAAAGCTGTTGGATTTCAAATTCAATTCCCATTAAGGTTCTGCTAACACTAAAATTCTAAAGGTCTAACTTAAGCTCCGAACTTTGATTTTGTGAAGACAAGTTTGATAATTAAACTTAATCTATTTTCTTCTTTTTCTTTTCTTTGTTTTTCTTTTTCTACACTTATTGCATAAGTGTTTGCTAGGGAATAGCAAAGGCAAGTATAGGGGGTGATGAATTTCCATTCCATCATCTTTATTCTATCATGTTGGCCTTAAAACCCTAATAAATGCATGTAAATAGGCTTAATTCATGCATTTTATCATTCATGAATCATGATGTAAATAGTGTATAAATTATGATTTTTAAAGACAAAATTATAGAATAAAGAAAATAAAAGAAAAAGAATAAAATATGGAAAATTTTTATGACCAAAACCTCGAGACCTAGGCATCTCGATGACTAGGTCGACAAGGAATAAAGTAGGGGGAGATAAGGGCCAAAATACAATAAAATCTTTATTTATTTCATTCATTTTTGAGACCTATTTTTAGTTCTACTTTTTATATTTCAAATAAAGAAACTTTGAACATGAAATTGTAGATAATTAAATATGTAAAAATACAAAATTGATTTCACATAAAAATAATATACCGATAAAAAGATATACTTAGAATAAAGTTCCAAAACCCAACTTCCCAAACCCATATCTCTCAAATAAAAATTCAAAATATATCAAAATCACATTAATTGTATATAACTTTTGACAAGCTATTTAACGAATGTGGTTTCATTTTTTTGAGTTATGGTTTGAAAGTTAGGTTTTGGACCCCTATGTATATTTGTATCGATTAAAATATTCATTTTATTTAGTATTCATTATTTTTATTTTATATTTTTATAATTTTGTGAATATTATTTATAATATATTTGGATATGAAAACTAGAATAAAAAACATAAAACCTTAAAATAAAATATGTGTATAAAATACATAGATGAATTGCCTATAGATATACATATATACATAATACTTCTATTTATTTAGTTATATATACTACATCGGAAAAATAAAATAAAAATATATTTAGATATATAAATTTAAGTTATAAATATATAAAATAATAAATTTAATTAATAGAATATAAAAAATAATAATAAAAGATAAAAATATATAGATGAATATACCTATATATAGCCCCTAAAAGGTATCTTGTAATTTTAAACATCAAAAAAATAAATAAAAATCATAATAAATTACTTTATAAAATAATAAATATTTTTCATTTTATAATCTAAAATTAATAAAATCGTTTATTATTTTAAATCTAATTTACAAATCTTTTTGGCCAGGGATTTTCTAGTTGGTCCACTTGGACCAACCAGATTGGTCCATTGGTTGACCTTGGTCAACTCTCTGACTGAGGTCTGCTCCGTGTCAGAACCACATTTTGTCCCATCTTCTTAATTTTTTCGCGGCCAAACCTTTCACCAAATCGCCCCGTTTCCTTCATGACTTTTGTTCCCCGATTATCGAGGATTCAAGCCCTAGTGTTTTTTTGAGGAGTGGATCGCTGATCGTCCGATATTCTTCGATCTTGGAGCTCCATTAGTCACTTTGTACAAAAACCTCCTCGAGCCTCCATTTGATTTTAAACCTCCTTTGTTTGTTTTCTTCTCCTCCTAAGACACGGAATGGATGGATGATGGTGACTACATCCGCTCCATGACTTTAGTTAAACGAAGGGGCAGTCATAGGTGGCTTCCACTCCATCTCTGGCGAGTCCTCCACTTTCGAGGTCTTCTTCATGGTTTACACCACTGAGATACCCTTCCTTTCCTGTATTTTATTGCTTTCCATCCAAGGTTTAGTTTTTGCATCTTAGTTTAGTTGTTCATCGTGTAATTAGCACACCAAACCTCCTTCGTAGTTCTTCGGAGCTAGTCTCTGACGAATGCTACCACCGTGCTCCTCTAGTTCTCCGCACCGCCTCTCACCACCATCCTCCTCTCCTATCGCTTCCCTACGCCTCACCCCACTCTAGACAAATGGTCTCTCCCAAATCAGGATCAAGGTGCCCCACCTCGTTGGCGCACTCCACTTGACCCATCGTCCCACCCATTTACCATCCAATAGCCTCTGGAGCCATCATTTTTCCTTCTTGTGATAACCATGCAGGGTCCAGGAACTATAGGTCCCATCTGAGGGATCAATTTCGGCAAAGGATAGCTTCCAAGTCCGCCAGAGCTCACAAGGCCTCCCAGGACCTTCCAAGGGACTCCAGAGCCATTCTTGGCACTTGGATGTTTCATCTGGACAACAGGAGCGCACATTGGCAGTCGGGGAGCACCCAGGTATACAGAGGATTGAACCATGGTCGATTCAAACTCGACTGGGGCAAGTGGCGTGTTCTTGTTGGACCTATCCATGTCGTCCGATCGAGATTTGTTCGACTATAAGCACAGCTGACGTCCGATCAAGAGCGCCATCAACCGTTGGATTCCCCTTGAGGATCTAATCTCAAACTTCCGCTCTGAACCGGCATCGGTGCGCGAGAAGCGGACGCGTGGAAAGTGAGTGAAGATTAGCCATCCGGCCACCCTACTTAGTGGGTATTTTGCATTTCTAGCCCACTTAGATTTTTCTTTAAATGTAAGACTCAAACTTTCATCTGCCTTTATTAAAGTTGTGTAATATTTGCATGTGAGCCCTCCGAAATGTTGTTATTTACACATTAGTCCTCGTCCAGCCAGTCGGCAAAATGTGGATTTTTGCATCCAGACCTTTGCGGGTCTTGGTATTTATTATTTAGTCAGGTTTTTGACTTATTAATTGTAATATTTCTGGTATATTTGCATTCAGCCCTCTAGATCTTTTGATAATTGAAATTCGACCCTTGCTAGTAAGGCCCACGTGTCTAGGCATGCGAGTTTGGCTATTTTGCGGCGAGGCCCTTGCAACTTTGCTTATTTCTATTTGGTCCAGAAAGTTGAATATTCAATTGTATATTTTTGGTGAATTTGCATACAGGCCCCTATACTTGTTTATATTTACAAAAATACCCCACCTAGTGTTGCATTTTCTCTTTATTTCTTGTATTTATTACATGCATATATAAACCTCTAAAAAATCCACAAAAATAGGCATAGCTTCCTCTTGCATTGTGCTTTTACGCCATGTTTTTAATTTGCATTTTTGAAGCTATTTATTATTTATAAAAATCAAAAACTTGCCTTTTTATCCCTGTTTGCATTATAAAATACATACAAATTATAAAAACCTTTTGAAAAAATACCTAAAAATATATTTTATGTATTTTTATATTTTTGATCTTCAGACCAAAAACCACTAAAAATATAAAAGAAAACTCAAAAAATAAAAAACTATAAAAATATTTATAAATATATATAAAATCCATAAAAAATCCAAAAATTCTATTTTCTATTTCATATTTTTTATTTTATTATATTTATTTTAAAATTAAGTTGGATAATTTTTGACTATGTTTAATTTTTATATCCAATCTAATATCGGGTATATATTTTATTCCATGTTTTGAGTATTTTTTTACTTTACAAATACCAAAAAATAGCAAAAATACAAAAAAAATCACAAAAAACATTAAAAAATAAAAAACACAAAAACACTTTGTTTCATGTATTTTGACTATTTTTACCTAGTTATATATATTATCTCTCTCTTATCTCTCTTGTATATATATCCTTTATATTGCTTCATATATTTTAAAAGAAAAAGAAAATATCAAAATATAAAATATCAAAAGACAATATAAATCAGGAAATTAAAAATCAAAATATAAAAATATAAAAATCAAATAAAAAATATAAAGTATAAAATTAAAAACCCACAAAAATAGCACACCTATATACAAATACATCACATTTAATTTTGAGCATTCATTGCCCTGATCTACCTACTTGTTCCCTATGTTTGACATCTACATTACTTGCACTATACACATGTTTTGTAGAGTTGTAATAAATTTTAACTCCACATTGCTTTTCATTGTTTGATCATCTGTTGTGGGTTAATTGTTGTTTGTGGGTTTCTTGTGGGTCGCCACAGCGACCGCGTCTCCGCCTTGTGTAAGACGTATTTTAGACCCATGAAAAATCAGCTTCAACAATATGTTGTATATTTTACCCATAGCTCGTACTTTAATTGTTTTCAAATCAAAAACTGGGTATGGGCAAGTTTTGTGTATAATACGTATACTATACAACTTTTTTGTGTTTATAATACCTATTTTGAAAAATTAGGGGGCATAATAAACATTTTGAAAATTAAAAGCTTTTCTAAGTAATAAGTTTGACTATTGTATTTAAAACGACTACTTCATTTTTAGTGAGGGAACTACGTTCTCTCTTAGCAGATTGAGCAGTTGAAGGACAATGTGTAAGGCACCATTCTAAACTAATACAGGTAGTCGTTCTACGGTTTGTACTTACAGCCATACTGGCTGAAAGTAGATGCAACTAGTCGAATGAGTTCAGGCTAGTCATTACTACATTGAAAACTTAAGGTTTTGATCCTGACACCTTCACTCCACACAAGACATTTTTATTATAGACTACTTAGTTTAGAGTAATACTTGAATCTGCGTCATATCACTCTTATCCATTAGGGTCCTAAGACTTAATCACTAAGCATCCTTAATTAGAATATTTATGTGTTACATTGCATATAGAATCTCAAAAGCTTAAAGGAATATGACCAGCACCATACTTGCATGATGACATAATATTTGTGATGATTCAATATTTCATTTGAGCGACTAGGATGAGAGGCCTGAGTTTGGATCTGATTCTTAAGGATGGAACTTGATTTAGGGTCACTTCATGAAACCTAAGTGTAAGCAGATAAGTCAGTATGGGGACAAGGTCCAAGTACTAATCGTGACTTAACCCAGGTGTTAGTTGAAGGATATGGAATAATCCTTAAGCGCATCACAAAAGCATGAGGATCATATCGTATACGATCGAGAATGACTAGTCCCACTAGTTATTCAATGCAGTGGAATTTAAAATTTTTATATGATGAAATCACATGATCCAAGAACGATTCTTGGATCATTTCGTATAAACCACATCAAAGATAAAGGAATACCTCTTATAGTGTGGTTGCGATCAAGTCACTATGAAAAGAGACCTCTTGTCTCAAGTCTGATCTTCAGAGAAGACGCTTGCAAGCGCAGGGATGAATCATGTGATCCTCGCAATCCAAGATGTTAATCCAAGCAAGGGAACTCCTGATATCGTCGCACAAGATCGAACGTCTTCTTCGTGAGCGATGCACACCAAAGAAGAAGGAGAATCGAGAGTCGTCGAGGCGATGTCACAATGGCGAAGCGATGATAGAGACTCCTTCTCTCTAGGGTTGGATGGACGACCACCAATGGAGAGAGGGAGAGAGGGTGTGTGAATGAAGAGAGAGGAGAGAGCTTTTGTGAATTTCTTAACCTATTTAAAGGGTAAGGTGTGCCTCTTCTTATATAGGGTTTTGGGAGTCCATGGATGACAATCCATGTACTACACAAAATTAATATATGAGATTGATTTGTGCTTCTTTCAATGGCCAAGATGTTGTTGGTAAAAACACAACAACAATTAATTTAATTTATATTAAATTCATTTGATAAATCAATATAATTGAATCCTAAATCAAATCAAGCATACATGGAGATTTTAGGATGGAGATTACATCCCTCCATATAGAGTGGACGACCACCCTTTCCATATTGGAATTGGGGGTCGTCCACTCTTCCAATATGGAAGGCTAGAATCTCCATGCAATATCATGTAATCTTGTTGAGATTGCATGATTCCTTGGAAATCTCCATGATTTTACAACAACACTTGTTGTAAATTATTCTACAAAAATAATTCATAATTATTTTGAGAATATTGCAATCTTGCCATTGGAAATTTGTAAATCACATTCACAACCCAAAATAAAATGTGGTTTACATTTTCAATCAATTATCCAATATGAATCAAATTCACATCAATAATTAGTCAACAAATATGAATCATAATAAGCACTATATAATACATTATAAATCACATTTATAACATATTATGAATAATTGGATATTGCTATCCACATTATTATTATACATAATAATTAAATCACATTTAATTATATTGGATGATCACTCATGCATCGCAATAATGTGAAAAATTCACGACATTCGAGATAATTAAATCACATTTAATTTCTATTTCTCAATGCTTAGATAAAATTCAACAATGGAATTATTCTTGAACCCTTTCAAGAATAATGCGCTTTCTCCGCAGATACTTGGAGATAAGGACATGGGGGATTGCATTGTTCCATGTATAGTCACTTGGATATTTAAATAACATTCTCAAATCCATATCTCACGGACCTCTCATAAGATGCTTGATTAAATCAAGACTGTAAATCTAATCTTCTTATTGCATCTGAATCTCATTTAGATCAACGTCCAACACTTGGACCAAGATCAGATTACTTCCCTACTGAGAGGAGTCGCTAAAATCCAAACCTGTTCCATCACTCCCTCGGAATGGAAGCGTCACGGTTAAACAATCGTTTATGATCACATCACCCCTCAAGTATTCCTAATACATGTACATCCTGCATACCAGAACACCTATGATCAATCTGAAGATATAGATCAATTTTACACTGTCATCTTCATGGTTTGATCACCAAGTTTATCATTCTTGGTCATAGGGAATTGGTATCGATCATATGCTTTCCCAAAGAATATATCATACCTTCAAATTCTTATCATGCTTCCAAAGCACGACAACCATGCATGGAATTTGATCCGGTCCCAATACCTCATGAGTGAGCTCATGTCTTCCAGTTCACAAGTGAACCTGTATGATCCCTTTTGAGAGATCATAGTAATCATATGCCCTTACATGCACACCATCTCGTCGATGCATAGACCTTGGTTAGGTCATCAACCTATTGGTCTGCCAAATGTACAAACTCGGACATATAGTAACAAATCTGTCTCTGATCAGAGTATGTGTGTCTATATTGTGACAGTATTCAACATAGGACTTAGGTTTTCTCGATCTTGTTAAGTCAACCCTTTGACCTAACTAATCTGACACCTTCAAATCACTATTCCCATACATAGGACTTACATCAAGAGGTTGGTCAGATATCAGCCTTAATGAGAAAGTATTTCCATCTCTTGCTCTAGTT
Source organism: Ottelia alismoides (assembly GCA_037367405.1). Classification (NCBI taxonomy): domain Eukaryota; kingdom Viridiplantae; phylum Streptophyta; class Magnoliopsida; order Alismatales; family Hydrocharitaceae; genus Ottelia; species Ottelia alismoides. Next base: position 133,555 of record JAZKJV010009016.1, read on the forward strand.
GGAGATCATCTCTTAATAATCATTTGATGGTGCTTGATGAGTCCTCAATCTAACTCCTTAGATATTCATCCAAGCACCAACCTCTATGATTCAAGTAATGAATCAACAGTTGTATGATTATCAAGATGGCCATGGTACATAATTCTAATTGTACAAAGGGACCTTATAGTGCATTCATTCATTTAATATCAGAAGGAGAGTGAAACAATCAATAACTATTGATAAATCATATATTACAATAACATTTATTGTAAGAATGGTTTGCCTTAGGCTTACATGGCTAACAATCTCTCACTAACCCTCAGAACCATTTAGGAACAATCCTCAAACCATGCTTATTACACGCTGGTCGAAAACCTTGTATGTTAGAGGTTTGGTAAGAGGATTAACAACGTTGTCGGCAGAGGCCACCTTGGTGATGATGATATCACCACGCCTTTGAATCTCCCGAATGATGTGATATTTCCTTTCCACGTGCTTACTCTTTTGATGCCATCTGGGATCCTTCGCCTCGGAAATGGCTCATGTGTTATCGCAGAGTAATGGGATGGGAGTATCGGTAATAACTACGCCAAGTTCCAAGATGAACTTGCATAACCACACCGCCTCCTTTGCAGCATCTGATGCGGCAATATTTTCACTTATGTTGTTGAATCTGTTGTAGTATCCTGCTTTTTACTTCTCCAACTCATAACACCACCGTTCAACAGGAACACAAACACCGATGTCGACTTTCAATCATCAATATCCAACTGGAAGTCAGAATCTGTATATCCCAAGACTTGGAGATCACCAAAGCCATAGACCAAGATGTAATTTTTCGTCCATCTTAGATATTTGAAATTGTTCTTTACTGCATTCCAGTATTGCTTTCCATAGCATGATTGGTAACGACTTACCACTCCCACTGCATGACAGATGGCTGGCCTAGTACACATCATGGCGTACATGAAGCTTCATGCGGCTGATGCATAAGGGCATCCAGCCATGGCCTTCTTTTCCTCAAACTTTGAGGAGTCATCCCTTTAGATAGGTGGATATCATGTCTTAAGGGGAGGAATCCTTTCTTAGAACTATCCATACGGAAACATTCCAAAATCTTCTTAATGTACCCATGTTGTGATAATCCCAATACCCTCTTTTTCTCGGTTTCTGAACAGCTTCAGACCTAAGATATAAGAGGTTTCTCCGAGATCTTTCATCTCAAAGGTATGGTATAGCCAAATCTTCACACTTGTCATCATCCATGTATCATTCCCAATGATAAGGATGTCATCTACGTAAAGCATGATGAACACAATGGCGCTCCCACTAAGCTTCTTGTACACACAACGTTCATCAGGATTCTGCACAAAATCATAACTCTTCATGGTTTCGTCAAAGCTGATGTTCCAGCTACGAGAAGCTTGTTTGAATCCCATAGATGGATTTCTTCAGCTTTCATACTTTTCCATCCTCAGTTATGAAGCTCTGGGGTTGCTCCATATAGATGTCCTCCTCAAGGTATCCATTGAGGAAAGCCGTCTTAGCGTCCATCTGCCATATGTCGTGGTCAAGATATGCAACTATAGCCAGTAGTGTCCTGATGGACTTAAGCATGGCTGCAGGAGAGAACGTCTCATCGTAGTCGATGCCTTCTCTCTGTGTGTAGCCTTTGGCCATTAGCCATGATTTGAAAGTCTCTACTTTCCCATCAGGTCCCCTCTTTCTCTTGAAGATCCATTTACACCCAATGGTTTTTACCCCTTTAGGTGGATCCTCTAGGGTCCATACACCATTCTTATGCATGGAGTCAATTTCTGACTTCATTGCTAGCATCCATCTATCCATGCCATGATCCGTGAGTGCTTCATCAAATGAAACGGGATCATTGTCAGTTTCATCTGACACATGAAATCCATACCTTTCAGGTGGTGCAACCACCCTCGAACTCCTTCGTAGAGGTATGGGTGTTTCATCTTTATTTATCTTTTCAGTTTCTGGTTGAGGAAGCTCAGAACCCTCATGGGACTAAATGAGTTCCTCTACTTCTTTTTTATCTTGACCTTTAAGGAAGTCATCCTACAGAAATTTCACATCTCTAGAGATGAAATCATTTGGGTCTCAGGGTCATAAAGTTGGTATCTAATGCCATCTTTAACATACCCAATGAAATAGCACTCACAAGAGCGAGATTCCATCTTACTTACGTCCACATCCTTCGTATGGACCAAGCAACCCCAAACCCTCAAGTGTTTCACACTAGGTTTGGTTCCATACTAGAGCTCATGAGGAGTCTTAGGTACAGATTTGCGGGGAATCTTATTCAGGATATATATTGCAGTATCTACTGCATATTCCCAGAAACTAAGAGGTAAATGTGCTTTGCTCATCATAGATCGGACCATATCCATGATAGTCTTGTTGTGTCTTTCAGCAACACCATTAAGTTGGGGGATTCTCGGAGGAGTGAGATTGGAGACAATTCCATTCTCCTTAAGGTATTCCTTGAATTAATCTGAGAGGTACTCGCCACCTTGGTCAGATCGAATCCATTTAATCTTCCTATTGGTTTGGCTCTCAAACAAATCCTTCAACTCTTTGAACTTTTCAAAGGTTTCAGATTTGTGATATAGTAGGAAGATAAACCCGTATCATGAATGATCATCAATAAATGTCAAATAATATCGATATCCATTTCGAGTTGCCGTACTGAAGGGATGACATACATCAGTATGTACTAGGTCAAGAATACCTTTGCATCTTGTAACCTTGTTACGGAAAGAAGTCATAGTCATTTTACCTCAAATGCAATGTTCGTAGGTAGGCAAAGATTGAACCTGTAAAAAATCTAAAGGCCCATCCTTTACCAATCTCTTGATCCTATCAACAGATAAATGACTAAGCCTTTGATGCCAAATCATATTCAAATGATTCCCATCCTCCCTGGATCTTTTAGGGTTTTTGTTATTAGTGGTAGTAACATTCATGACATGTTCATCAACGCATAATTCATAGAGTCTACCAGAAGTCAAAATAACATCCGCAATATATTTATCATAATGATTTATGACTAATTTATTACAGAAAAAGGAATGAATATCCACTTCTAACAAGTTTAGATATACATATCAAATTCCTTCTTACTTAAGGTACAGAAAGACATACTTTAAGTAAAAGGACTCTCCCGCTAGATAATGATAGTCGGTAGGTTCCGATGGCAACTGCTGCAACACTTGCATCAGATACCATATGGATGACTATCTCCCCTTCTTCCATATTCCTAGTTTCTTGAAAAAGATACAACAATTTGCATACATGAACAGAAGCACCAGAATCAACAACCCAACTTCCTTCTCGTCCAACGAGAAAGCTAGTTTCAATGATGAAAGTAGATTTCATACCTACTAGGACTTTATCTTTGTCGACCGACTTTAGGTATTCTGGGCAGTTACATCTCCAGTGCCCTGGCTTCTTGCAGTGGTGACAAACATTGGTTTTCTTCGACACTATCGAAGAGGATGCACTAGAAGATGATACAACACCTTAACTCTTCTTCATTTTCTTTTGGGTTGGGCCCTTCCGAGAACATTACTTCCAACCGTGCTTTCCTTTGACCTGTGTAGCCATTGCACTGCCAGAGGGGCCATCTCTCTTCATTGCATCCTCAGTGGACTTTAATGTAGCTAACAGCCCAACGTAGGTAAAATCAACTTTACTGATGTGGTATGTAACCACAAAGTTGTTGAAAGACTTAGGGAGTGACAGCAGAATGAAGTTAGCTTGCATACCTACATCTATGTCAGCTCCAAGGGTTTCCAACTCAGAGAGGTACCAAACATTTTGAGTACATGTTCTCTAATAGAGGTCCCTTCCAGCATTTTGCAGCGAATAAGTTCTTTCATTATATTATAATGTTGTGTGCGGTTCACGTCACTGAACTTTTCTCTCGGATTCAGCATAATGCCACGACAAGTGTCCATTTCCACATGCTGCTTCTGCAAGACATTGGACAATGAACCACAAATATAACACCTTGCTAGATTATGATCTTCATCAAATTTATCATTAAATTTAATTTCATCCAGAGTCTTTGGGTCTGTATACTTGTCCTTGGATAGCACATAGGAAATGTGCTGAGCAGAAAGGACAAGATCCAAAGTTTGGATCCAATCTGAATAATTTGGTCCGGTCAACTTGACCTCCAGGAGCCCGCTAAAGGGGTTCATGGACTTCATTTTCTAAAATTAAGAATGCACTATATTAGAACATATAAATAATTATATATTTAATTTAAAATACTTGATTAATGAATTTTTAATCAAATTAGTATTGCCTGTTTCAACCTTGAAAGTTCATTCCCTTCATCACTTTCAAAGAAAGAGATATACTTACCGATATATCTGTAGCAAGAACTAGGATCTCATCTTTATCTTTGTCACATCCCAATAATATGACAACTTATAACTTGAATAAAGAGAAGTGGGAACACATTCCGTCTTGCAAGTCCAACTTGCATTTCCCATTTCGGTCTTTAACGCCCAGTTCCACAACCCCTAAGGTGATGTTGACCCGTCGTTAATTGAACCAACCGTCAATAGTACTTGCTATACGGAATCCAATATCGTCCCAATAATATGAGTACTCTATATTGGGGTCACTACGCATACGGCCTTACTCTTTCGAGAAGCAAAGAGCCCGATCCAAATGCGCTCGCATACGGAATCCTTCGCCTTGACGGAAGACTAATGGATGTCACTTATGTGATCCTCCGCCTCATATTCAAATTTTAATTAATTATCATGAATCACATTCATATAATTAATCCTTCCAAGGGAAATACACATCTATTCATAATAGAGTGTTTCAATTGGATATAATCAAATTAATCACATTAACAATTATCAATCCAGTTTAATCAACAAAAGATTGTCATTTGAAAGGATGGCATAATCTCAAAGTACATATTATTCGAATTTTAATAATTAGAAAGAAATACACCTTGATCTCTCTGGCATTATTGAGTCCCTACCCGTTGTCATGGCCAGTACCGACGGGAGTGGATAGACCGCACACGGTGCAACCTGCTACCCCAACGCTCCCCGACTAGGCATCATATCCACCTCAGGAAAGGATAATGCCAAATTGATCATTGTATATTTAAGATGTTCATCAGTTTTTCAACCACAATTATACCATATAGTAATAATCAAAATCATTTTGATTATAAGGAAATTTGCTAAACAAATTCCCATTCCTATTCAAGCAAGTTTGTTTGTAGAAGATGATTGTATAATCAATTATGATCTAGATCAAATGTAATCAATTGTTGGTTAATGTAATGTAAATTAAGAAAATAATTATCACTTAATATTTCTCAAATATTTTCCATATTTATTCTAGGAAATTAACTATTAATTGCACTAATTGATAATCACATCGTTCTTGATTAGGAACGTAATTTCCAGCAGTAACCCCCACTTACTAAAATTAACATATCTTAATCAATTTAAATCCAAATTAGCAAAATAAGTTTCTAAAGTTTGCTAATTTGATTTACAACAAAACACAAGTAATTAGCCTGCATTTCAAGGTGTTTCAGAATAGTAATTAAACCCCATTAATTACGTTAAGATTCACAGTCCCCAAAATAGTGGATACATGTTCATTAAAACGATCATATCTTGAGCAAACAGAACCCAACTTATGCAAACTCAGATCTCACAGTTTCCTTATTTAATGGAGAACAAAATAAAAGTGATTATTTCGGGTTTAAACATTTAAACAGGGCCGAAATTATTCACTAAACAGAGATGTGAAGATGAAATGCGACAAAACCTTCGCAAACCCTAACAACCCAAGTCTTTCTAGGTTTATGGATTGCATCCAAAACCTTCGACCCAAGACTTTGATACCACTTGAAAGATATGGAATAATCCTTAAGTGCATCATGGAAGCATGAGGATCGTATCATATACGATTGAGAGTGACTAGTCGCACTAGTTGTTCAATGCAGCAGAATTTAAAAAAATTTATATGATGAAACCACATGATCCAAGAATGATTATTGGATCATTTCATATAAACCACATTAAAGATAAAGGAATACCTCTTGTAGCGTGATTGCGATCAAGTCTCTACGAAAAGAGACCTCCTGTCTCAAGTACAATCTTCGAAGAAGACGCTTGCGAGCGCGGGGATGAACCTTATGATCCTCGCAATCCAAAGTGTTAATCCAAGCAAGGGAACTCATGATCTCGTCCCACAAGATCGAACGTCTTCTTCGTGATTGAGGCACACAAAAGAAGAAGGAGAACTAAGAGTCGTCGAGGCGATGGCACAACGGTGAAGCGACGATGGAGACTCCTTCTCTCTAGGGTTGGGTTGATCGGTCCCAATACCTAATGAGTGAACTCATGTCTTCCGATTCACAAGTGAACCTGTATGATCCCTTTGAGAGATCGTACTACTCATATGCTATGCACACCAGCTCATCGGTGTATAGACCCCTTGCTTAGGTCATCAACATATTGGTCTGCCAAATGTACACACTCAGACATATAGTTACACATCTATCTCTGGTTAGAGGATGTGTGCCTATATTGTGACAATATTCAACATAGGATTTAGGTTATCTCGATCTCATTAAGTCAACCCTTTGACCTAACTAATCTGACACCTCCGAATCACTATTCCCATGCAAAGGACCTGCATCAAGAGGTCGGTCAGATATCAGCCTTAATGAGAAAGGATTGCCATCTCCTGCTCTGGCTGGATATCATCTTTTAATAATCATTTGACGATGCTTGATAAGTCCTCAATCTAACTCCTGAGATATTCATCCAAGCACCAACCTCTGTGATTCAATTAATGATTTGATGAATCTCGGATTCATCACTCTAAATCTCATTTATTAAGCTCAAATCCCTCAAAATCAACAGCATTTCTGCATCTATTCTGCATAATTAGCATTCAAACATGTTTTCATAGGAATTGCATTTTATCCATAAATTCTGCACAAAATAAGAAGCCAAAAATCTCTGCCAAAATTGACCTGTAAATAGCCTAACTTCCCTTATTTTTAATCCTTCATGCTAACTCCGAATAACCCAAAACCACTCCACTATGTACATATCACTAACAAGAATAAATGAAAAATGCGAAAAAATCATTAACCTAAATAAGTGGACCAATAACCCAAACCCAAATTTCAGGATTTTCATATTAAAAGCCACATATCTTCCCCATCCACTATCCGATTTGATCCAACTCACTTTTGAACTAATGTGCATTCAATTACCTTCAAAACAATACCAAGTTCAAGTGAATCAAAGCTCATATGTGAAAGTTGGGTTTTGGGCCTCTTTTGTACATTATGTATTTTAGCGTTTTTTGACCTTACATTTTATGTGCATATCTTCTTAATTAATAAAAATCCAAAAAAGTAGATTAATGTGTAAATACTTATCTCTGATTTTTACCATGTTTTTTCGGATTTTTATCCGATTTAAAAATGACAAAAAATTATAAAACCCAAAAATCAGGTATTCTATGTACATGGGATACCCCAAAAATTTACTTCGTGCATTTGATCAAGTTTGGTTTTGATCTCTTCATGAAAGTTGTAGATCTCATCGAGACGAGCATTTTTTGTGAAGGAACTTTTTCAATCCAAGGTCATTTGCTATTTATTTTGGATTTTATAAAGGATTTCTTCTCGAAATTTGCTGGTGCTGACACATGGCAGCCCCTGGGACCGCCACGTGTCAGCCATTTTTGGCTCCTTTATTTATTCATTTTTTATAAAAAATAATAATAATTAAAATAACCACACGTGCGTCGCACGTACCCGCCCTATCACACCTCCTAGCGCCACTTGGCATCCATCTGGCCGCCCGATCTCGGCCGATCGGACGGCCATGGGTCGTCGTCTTCACCAGCCCCCCCCCTTTCCCAAATCAGAACCGGCCTCCGCCCCTCTCTGTCATCTCCGCCGTGATTCGCGGCCACCTTCCATAGCCACCCCGATCGTCGTACAACCCCAATCTCATCAGATCTCGTCTCCCTCTTTGAATCGTTCTCTGATCGAATCTCCAAATCCCGTCACCTCCGCAATCCTCGTCACCAATCTCGCTAGCGACCAACCACCTCCGCAATCTCCGCAACCGACCCAATTTCCATTATTCTCTTCACCAAACTCGTGCCCTATTTAAGAATATCGTCACCGCCCCGACTCATTATCCGCCGATTTCATTGCTAACAGGAAGAAACCCCCTCACCGGAGGTGACAGCTCCACGTTAGGCCACTTCCTTGAAGGTGCGGCGAGATCCGAGTCGTCACCGACTCGTTGCAGAATGGCCTTCATATCTCCATCGACCTGCTCAGCTCCAGTCCTCCGCCGACTGTCGAGCCAACGACTATCTTCTTCGACCTCCTCCACCGTCCACCTTCGACAACTTCGTAGCCCCGTCGTACGCCTCTGCCTTCTTCTACGTCAACCCCGATGGCCATTCATCTCCGACAACCGCCTGGAGCGGCCCACCTCCTCCGTATCCAAGGCTCCAAGCACCTCCACTTCGACCTCGCAAACCACCACCTCGGCCGGAGGCCGCCCCTCGCGAACCACCGCCAGCCCCGCCTGATCGCCTCCACTTTCCAATCGCCAGCCACCGGGCTCCAACCCCAAGTTCCTCCAACGTGCAGCGCACGTGCGGAGGAAACGTCAGCAGGCGTCAGCCCCCGGGTCAAGTGCTCCGCACGTGACCATGGGGTAATTTGCATAAAACCCTCGGAGGCCAGCCGATTTGCCCTTCAGTCCAGCCAACTGGAAATTTTGCGAGGAGACCCCTATCAGTATTGGTAATTACAAACAAGCCCCCCTCTGCATTCTTTATTTATATTATTTTGCAGAAACACCCCTGTCTTTCCTCTTCATTTTAGACCTCTACCTTGCATTATTTAATTATCCAAAAAATAGAATGATGTTCTTCCATTAATCCTCTACTGTTTGACATATTGTGGACATTTTTGTGATTGACGGTTAATTCATGATTAATTATTTTGTGGAAAATTGCAAACTTTTCCCCTTTTATGCTCTTAAATTTGCCATTGATTGACTATTGCTCTAAAAATTCCCCAAAAATCATATATTGTAGAGTTAATTGTGTTTGACATTGTACCCAAAAAGATTTGCATTTGCATGCGTAGTTTGCCCTGTAAAAATTATTTTGCATATTTCAGTGTTTAATTTTTAATAGATATTGGATCTCACATTTTCGAGGTTTAGGATTTTTTGAGATCAATCACCTAGTGATAGATCTTAGACAATTTTGGCCCTCGAAAATAAGCAGATTCAGTATTTATCATGATTAAATATTGAAATTCATTTTGTTTACACTTAAAAATTCATAAAAAATCATATAGCATCCAAAAATTCCAAAAATATTACAGTGCATTCATTTCATCATAATTTACATTGTGGCCAAGTTTTTGTATTTTTCGGACATCGTTTGAACGTAACTGAAATTTTAGTCCCTAAAATAGTCCGATATTGCATCTTGCATCCCTTATTTGCATTTAAAAAATTTCAAAAAAAAGACCGCCTCGAAAACCATGCACCAATTTTGATAGATATAATTATAGGTTGTTCCTTTGCCTCCTTGTGATCGACCTTGGGACTTGCCCAAGTAAAATAAACATAAAACCACGAGATTAAAATTGATTAATTTTTGTGTGGTTATTTTATTGATCGATTCCGATTGCCGCCTACAACGCACGACACATTATTCTTTAAGCACGAACAATCACATAAAAACATCTTTTTAAAGCCGCGATATCGGACTCGTCATGATTCACAGTTGTATGATTATCAAGACGGCCACGGTACACAACCCTATTTGTACAGAGGGGCCTTATAGTGCATTCGTTCATTTAATCTCAGAAAGGGAGTGAAACAATCAATAACTTTTATTGATAAATCATATATTACAATAACATTTATTGTAAGAATGGTTTGCCTCGGGCTCATATGGCTAACATTAGTGGGGGTTAAAAACCTTAAAATGTGGATCATCATGGAGCAATTTGGTAAAAGCAGTGGAGATATCCACACCAATATCATTAAAAAATCAAAGAAAGAGCTCAAAGTTCCTTCACAAAAATACTTGAATAATTGGAGAGCGCTCCCAACCTTTTCAAAGTGTCCATTTGGGCGAAATCTATTAGGCTAAAGGAGTTAGACAAAAACCTAAAAAGGGCCATGTACCGTATAGTAATACAAGTCCGGGTATTGAAGGTATATTAGATACTTAAAAGCGACACACCTTGGTGCACTCCTAGAAAAACAAGTGATGACGACGTCGAAATCTCTTGACAGACATAATGATTCACAACTAAAAATATATGTGTGTAATAAAGCATCCGAGAGATCCTTGTTCCAATGAGAGGAGAAAAGAAATTACACAATCCTACCTCCTCTATACTTGGCTCGATCACAATTACACTTTAAAGTCTGACAACTAAAGAGACGAAGAATTGATGGGAAACTTGGTCAATGGACCAGAGTCGAGGATTGAGATCTTAAGAGAGCCTCTTAGACTAGGTCTTCGGGTGAAGCAAAGACTCTTCACAAGAATATTGGAGTTTACACATTAAAGTCTTACTTGCAATACACATGCACATCTTTGGAGAGTCAAATAATTAGAAATGTTGAGTTCCTTTTAGATGAGACTTGATGTGAGTTAGATTTAAGGAGACACATGAAACTCGTTGACTGGTCTTCAAGTCTTGTATTTACCCATGCATAGTCGAGATTCAACCTTCTTACTCATTAAAATTGCTTGGGGATAAGGGGTATGATGAATCCATAATTCATCTACTCTATATGAATTCTTTAGTAAAATATCCTTAGTATATCACTAACTAAAATAACTAAATTTTACTAATTAATATTCACTAACAATGTAAGATATTAGAGTCAAACTATAAAAAATAATTCTGAATTCTTTTATAACCCGAGACTTTCATTATATGTCAAAATACTAAGTATTTTATCTTAATTCTTCTTCTATTAAATTTTTTTAATTCATTAACTAACTGGCATAAAGAATCAAACCTCATAAAAAGCATAAAATCAGAAGAAAATACAAAGATCCGACCTTGTGTATTTCATGGGTCTCTTTTCAAATAGTCATGGGCTTTGAATACATCTTGTTAGTGTTTGATTACCTTTCTAGACGGGTGGAGGCTATTCCAACCCAAGTTGTAGATAGTGGGACTATTTGTAAGTTCATACAAAGATCATATTATTACAAGGTTTGTGGTTCCAAAAGTTCTGATATCTGATGGAGGTAGCCACTTTGTAAATAGAGAGATGAAATATTTAGCTAATGACTACAAGTTTGATCATCAAGTAATTATTCATTACCACCCTCAATCAAACAACAAAACAGAGGTTTCAAATAGGGTGGTGAAGAGTATTTTACAGAAGCTAGTCCAACCTGATAGGAAGAATTGGTCCCAGTTATTAGACCAAATTCTATAGGTCTATAGGACGACTTACAAGACCCTCTTGGTACTTCACCTTTTGGAATGATCTATGGCAAGCCATGTTATTTACCCGTTAAATTGATTCACAAGTCTGAATGATCAATAAAGAAGATTAATCAGAGTTATCACTTAGGAAAGCTTCGTAGAGACTTGAACATCAACGAGCTTGTGGAAATACGCAACCGAGCATATGACAATAGTTTGATCTGTAAGGACAAAGTAAGAAGTGGCATAATTCACATATTAGATGCAAGAACTTTATCTCAAGACATAAGGTATAGTTGTTTCATGTGAGGTTAAAGATTCTCCACGGGAACTAAAGTTCGAAATGGATGGGTCCTTCTATAGTTAAGGAAGTGCATAGTAATGACAGCGTAAAGACAGCTAATATCATAGTTGGTGCAGATACAACATGAAGTCGTGGATTAAAGATTCATATCACATAGATTCAACATCTTCTAGATTCATATATTCTTTTATTAACACTGACTCTATTCTTTTTAGGATGAGGATTCTTCTTTTCTACATTCTTACTCCTAACTTAGACGTGTAAGAGACTAAGTATCGGAGGAATCTCATCCTATTCCTGTATATTTCTCTTGTAAATCTTTTGTCATTTATTTAGTCCTTCTTTCCATTACTCATTCTTTATATTTAGGTTATTTTCAGCCTAAGCATAAGGGGAACCGATTTCCCTGTTATTCTTTCTATTTTGTTCTTATTCCTTTCGTACCCATCTTTGATGTCTTTCTGCCCTACACTTAGGATATTCAAAACCTAAGTATGGGGGTAGGGGGTCTGGCTAGTTTTCTTATCCTTGTTTTTGTCTTTCCTCTTTATGCTGAGTACGAGCTATATCTTTCATTCCATCTTATGCCATGAGGACATAACACAAGCTAAGTATTGGGTGCATGTGTGTGTGTGTATTGCATATATACTTTTATTCATTTTGTATATTTTTTTGGGCTATGAGTATGGAGATTTGAAAATTTTTGTACAAATGGTTTGTAAAATGTTTGGAAAATGAAATATTTATTTTATTCGGTTTGTTTTACAAATTATTTTCAAAAGAGTGCACATTTGTTTGGACACTTTACATATTATTTTATGTATATATTTACAAATTTAAAAAATCTCTGGAAATATATCAAAAATCAAGCCTTACTTCAGTTTTTTTATGAGAAATAGTATTTTCTGAAAATGTGTCTGGGGTGTAATGGTTGGATTTTGAATTGTTGGTTTCTTTAGGCTATAAAATGTTGCTTTTTTAGAGTCCTTTATATAGCCAAGCATGAGGGGAAATTTGGATTTTAATTCTATATTTTGGAAGATCAAGTCAATAAGGAATTCCTTGAAAAGAGTGATACAGATTGAGGAAGATAACATTTTGTTATAAGAGTTTGATATGGAGGAACATACACCTTTTATTGAGTATATTCAGTTACATGATTGTCATCTTACTTGTAAGTTAGATCTTCCTCTTATGCCTAGTTTTTCTCTTCCAAGGAAAACCTAGAAGTCAATTGCAGAAACCAAGGGTTGGATATATCTTCCCTCCATTTTGGAGAATTTTAGGTCTTCCCATGTTGATATGAATATTACATTGGAGGAAGAATGGAATCATTCTAGGCGATTCATTTTCCAAGTCGATGAGGATCTTTCTTATTCCGATTTTGAGATTTACTCTGTAAGGAAAAAGCAAGTGAAGCATAAGTCGGTCTGTAATTTTGAAACCTGAAGATTCAAGTCAGATTTTTGATATTGAGAAACTAAAGTTTGTAGTGTTTTGTAGGTATCCTTATAATGTACTGTAAGTATTGGTAATGTTTTTATCTGTTGTGTCATCTCTTTGTTCCTTAAGGGTACATGTTCACTTTAAAAAAAATCTTGAAAAGTTATGCAAATAATTAATTTGCTTTCTTGATATGGTGTTCTTCCCTGACTCTTTCACATTTCACTCAAGGCTTGCTGAGATCTTTAACACTTAGTTTATGAGGTCCACACACTTAGAGTTAGTATGTATTAAACATTATGGTCTTAGACTTAATAATTCATACTTCGCTAATTATAAAGACTTGTGTGCTATATTGCGTGCTTAGTCTCTTCCTTAAAGAATGTGACCAACACTCACTTGCACGATTGCATTCATGATTGAGATGAGTTGAGGTTTCACTTGAGGAACTGGCATTTGAGATTCAAGTTTGGACCTAATTTTATGATACTCAAGGATGGGGTAAAATTAAGGAAGGCTTCATGAATCCTAAGTGTTAGCAATCTTAACCAGTATGTGGCATGGTTATCATACTAATCTCTTGATATAAACCTAAGTATAGGGGTGTGATGATATTTAATTAGTTCTATTGATCAGTGTGTATCAACTCTTGATAAAAAGTAGTGGAGATAGCCAAAAGGAAAAGAGAAAGAAAAATAAAAAGTAAAGCCCAATCATTACCAAAGTTACAATTATATGAGTTTCCATCAAAGGCAAGCGCTCCTAACCTTTTAAGTGTCCATTTAGATCAAAATCTTAGGCTTTTATAATTTGGGTTAGTACCTCAAAAATGGCCCTGCATCGTATAGTGATACAAATCTGGGTGTAGAAGATATCTAAGATACTTAAAAGAGACATACAATGGTGCGTTCCCAGGAAAAACAAAGTACAAACAACTCAACTTCTTTTGACAGACACATTGATTCACAACAAGTTACCTTGTTCCAATGAGAGGGAAGAGAAGAAATGACACCATCCTATTACCTCTATTATCTAGCCTACCATCTACACTTTGAAGTCTGACAAACTAAAAAAGATGTTGAATTGAAGTAAAAATAGATTTAATCCCTCGTGTTGAATATTAGATCCTTATGAGAATTTCTTGTATTAGAATTTTAGGTGACATCTAACTCTACTTTTGTAAATGCACTAAATACATTAAGCCAATTTCTTATATATATATAGATATATATATATATATATGTATATATGTATACGTCGAGAGTCTGATGATTAGAGAGTTGAATTCTTTTTATTAGGACCTGGTTCAACTTAGAGTTTTAGGATCTCTAAAACCAAGTGTTCTGGTTTTCTTAAGCCTTGTCTTTTCACAAGCACATGTCAGAAATTCACTAATTTCACTAACTCTTTAATCCATTCTATATTTTTTAGCTCGAGGATGAACTTAGCTTAAGTATAGGGGTGATGAATTCCAAATCCATCTACATTATTCATCTATATTATCTCTATAGCTTAAGAAAACAATAAAATTCGCTAATAATTAATATTAATTAACGTTCAATATGTTGTAAATAAATAACTCTAATTATTATGTATTAATATCCCCATTATAGTGCCTTTATTTTGTGTATTTATTTGTTATTAAAAAATCAACAAAAATAGTATAATATTGTATATAATTAATTCCGCATAATTTATAAATTATTTTTTCCCAAAAATAATTATTATTTTTAATTACTTTTAAAATAATCTATGTATAAATGACCTTTTCTCTCTTTGAGTTCAACATAAAGTTGTAGATCTCATTGAGATCTACAACTTTCATGTTGACAACTTTTTTAATTTGAGCTCCATATATTTCCTTTTTATTTCTTATTTTCCTCGTGGCACCATCTCAATGCACCATGTGTCCGGCCCTTTATATCTCAGTGGCTATTTTTGTTAGTTGTTGGATCGTTTGATCCAATGGTCAAAGTCCTTTTTCAACCTACTTCCTCTATATCTGCAAAGTGATGTGAACTCCAACGTCCCTTCTTTACATGTTTTTCAAAAATGACTCTTACAACCTCTTCCCTCAATTCGTCCACCATCCTCTTCCCCATATATCCTTCTCCCACACCAAACTTCTATGAGCTTTTCTCTTTTCATATACCTTAAACTATGGGTGGTTGGAACTATCGTTGTAACATCCCTTGATTAACCTCCCTCTTCATCGAAACCCCCTTCTCCGACCACTGAAACCGCCATCCTGCTTTCACGAGCGAAACTTCCGAGCATCCTTTCCTCTTTGTGTCAGAAAGTGAGCCTTAGGATTGCGAAGATCATCTTCTTCTTCAGTGAGATCCAAGGCAACATTCGCTTTATTGTAGCATCCTCTGATATCCACTTGAGCTTCCACACAAGGCAACATGGTTAAGTGAAGACTTAAGAAGCTTTCAAAGCTTCTATCTGCCTAGATTCATCCAAATTCCCTCATCTTATTCCTCCCTGTTCAAGTACGGTTTTTTTATCCAAGTTTCATTCTTGTGTTCATCAATTTATTTATTCACCATTTCTCTATCATTCCGGTATCTGGAAACTTGAAAACCTTCACTCCATTTCACTCATCCACGCACACCTTTCCTTGTGATCACTATGTTTCTCCATAGTTGTCTCCACATCAATTCATCTTCCTCTTCTGCATGAAGATGAAGATCCATCTAGGGATTTAATCCATCCCTCTAAGAACCCTCCATTTTGCCTCCTTTTAATCCCAGAAGATTCGCATTTGTGTCTGCCATTCTTACGTAGACCCCTGGAGCTTTGAGGGTTGTACTGCTGTATAGTAGGGGGAGAGGTGCTTCAGGTGCACAAGGACGGATTTTTTACATGCGGTTGCCCCCCCTCAACCATAGTGTAAATGACCATAGTACCCTTCGGTTTCGTGGAGAAGTGCCTCGATTGGTGGGAAAATTGCATCTCGATCATTACCGTTCATTCCCGAGCATCCTCGATCATTTCCGGTAGTGATCGGTGGAGGCTCCCTGATCATTCTCGATCATCATCGATCAACGTCGGTCATTCTCGATCATTATTGGTAATTTTCGGTAGAGGCACCCCGATCATTCTCGAAATTACCGGCAATGATTGGTAGAGGCGCCACCGATCATTATCGATCATCCTTGATCATTACCGGTAATGATCGGTAGAGGCCCACCGATCATTCTCGATCAGTATCGATCAATACCGATCATTCCGGATCATTCTCGATCATTACCGGTAATGATCGGTAGGACTTTAATTGTCAGAGATTTGTCAGAGTGAGATTGCAGGCCTTCTTCTCCGACGACACTCCATCGACTGGTCATTTTATACTTCACAAGAGCTTCCTTTGAGAACCATATCATTCGTGAGGCTGCTACGAAGGTCATGTGATCCTAAAAAAGTAGAAAGGAGCAGGGAGCAGGGCGAAGAGGTTCACCGGAGACCCACCTTCACCACCGCACGTGGGGGAAGGGGAAGAGATCATCGACTTACACTTATCATTAGATTACCCGATTTGGGTGTGATCCAACGATCTGCACCATGACATGTTACAATTTTGAAATACTATTTCTCCTCACCGGAGCACGACATGTGCCCTAAAATGAGAACAAATCCTAATTGTGGCGCGTGTTTAACGTGTGCGGATAGGGCATATTGCAAACGAATCCATCTGATTTCCATTATTTAAAGATACGTCCTTCTGTATTTTTTGAAATTTACAATCATGTCCGACCTATTTCTATTATTTATTATTTAGTCTAATTTTGGATCTTTGTGTTTTCTAGTTTTCATTGCATTTATGCCCTTGTGATATCTGATCAATAACTTATGGACCGCATATCCAAATTTAATGAATCAACGTTGATTTAAAGCGTGTTTTATGCTCTTTTTATTAGTGCTTCTCGTTCACTGATTTGATCTTTAATTTACACTATTTTCTTTAATGAGGATATTGACACCATTTGGCCCTATTTGTAGTTAGAAATGCATAAATTGTGTTGAACTTGCTTCGTTAGTCACACTGATTTCTTATTAGTTTATTAATTAAATCCACGAGATAAATTATTTAATCATGAGAATCTTTTTTTGGTATGCATTTAATTTAAATTTGCATCGCATCATTGTTTGTTCATTTAATATAAGTGCATAAATATTGTTTTGAAATTCTGCATGTTGTTTCTGTGTTGCATTATACTTGACCTAGATATCCTCTAAATCATTTAAATAAATAAATTGACAACTTAATTAAATTCAATGATTGCCATGTCCTTGTATTTGACTCTAGACTTATACTGATATAATTTTAAGCCAAGTCCTCTTTATAGAGATCTTTGACTTGTTTATGTTGATTACTTATTAGCCCATGCTAGAATGAGCGCATTTTGTCTTAGCCATTAGCGATTCATCAATGTTGCCTTCACTCATTAAATACCTTTCTTCTATTGAAGCCCCCATCTTCGACAATACCACCTCCTTCCATAAAGCTCGCATCTCTCCCTCATGTGCAAGGCATCTGCCACTACATGAACTTCTCCTTCAGCTCCATCATTTTTCTCTAGTTACAACAACAGGTAGGTCCGTTGTTGAGCAATCAAGGAGGAAGAGGATGTTAAGTATGATCCACAGCTTCTTCCCGATCGTGTAGCAGCTCAGACAAGTAGTTGAGCTCAAAACTTCTCTCCGCCATTGTTTTTTTGAGCAAAGACAAGAGGAGAACCATCTCCTCAGCTCAAGCGACACCATCTCCTCCCATCTCTTTCACCTCGTAGCTCCAGGCACTCATCTTTGACGGCCACTAAGGCAACCATCGGAGAAGGCTTCTGCTACTCCGCTTCCCAGGCGACCCATGTGACCCGCATCACCTTCAGACAGACCCATCTTCTTACTCTCCCGACTCCCATTCTTCCTCTTTCCCATTTCATTATATAACTGAACTCACCTACATCACCTTTAGATCACACTATTCGACTCCATCTCACCCTACTCCTTCCCTGCTTCTCCTCTTTCTCTCTAGAACCTCTCCCATCTCAGGCCTCACTCATGTCGGAGGATTGAGCTCCCTCTACTTTCATTACAGGAGCTCATGCTTCCCCTCTTCTTTCTTTTTTGTTTTCATCTAACTATTGCAGCTCAAAGCCTTGTTTGAATCATCTACTAGAGGCCATATCCTTCACCAGCAGATGGAGGAGCTCCTCTCTTCTTCAACCATTCATACTTCACCAGCGATGGGACTTCATCGACCACCACTCTTCAACCACGCTTCGTCGCACTGCCATCTAGCCCCAATTGAAGAAGGAGGCTAACCACCGAGCCACATGTGTTGTAGGATCGATCTTGATCATATGGCTTTGATCAGTATCACCTCTAGACATTAGATCCTCTTCAAAGTGCCTCCATGACCGTCTAATCTGCCTCTACTTGAGCCTCTCAACCTGGGGTGGACCCGGAGCAAGTACATCTACTCGCGTGGAGGAGCGGACTAAAACACATATGAGGCTCGCATGACGTACATGTTACGTACGTGGAGATGTATTATTGCAGAGAAGCCCTTACAGTACCAGGATTCCAGAGAAAGACCAATCACGTGAATTTCTCACGTGACTTAGCAACTTTGTAGCGGTGTCCCATCAAATTTCAAAATTGCATTTATGCCCCCGCCTTGGGAATAATTCAGAGGCACCCCTCTAACTATGACTTATTACATATAAGCCTTTCTCATGGACCATTTTGAATAAGAAACTTTATTTTAATTACAATTAGGTCCCTAGAAATTATTTTGATCATATTTAGGTCCCAAGCTTCTTCGACATTGACCACTGCCTCCGTGAGACCCATTTCATCTAGCACTTATCCTCCGATCATTCTAAAGAAGATGAAGCCCCACCTCGTACCGGTGCCAGTGGATCATTTTGATCCGACAACCATGGACTGAGTCCACTCCAGCCCTCGGATCCTCTCATTGGGATTCTTCTCCGTTGTTAGATCGAATCGCCACCTGAGCCTCGAACTTTGGGTCAATTTGAGCCACATAGAGATGCCGCCTCAACACCAGACCATCGCTTCATTTTAAGCCATCTTGGTCACGTGTATTTGACCCATGACATGTGTCTTTTGCATAGAAGTCCCTTGAGTTTCTAATATTAGATAATTGCCCCCGCATGAGTTTGTAGAGAAATCACTCCACCTTTGGGAATTCATAGATAAGCCCCTCAAAGGACTTAACTGCAAGAATAAGTTTATTTTATTTACATTTAGACCCCTAAAACTTTTTAAGCATAACTTTCTCATTTTTTATCGAAATTTTACGTACTTTATGTCGTTTTGATTTTATTTTAATGCTCTATCATATTACAACACTTAAGGATAGATCATAGTTGATTAAAGTGCATTTTTATTTGAGGATCTAATTTCCCTATGCATGGTTTAACTAGAGGAGAAATTAATAATTTCCATGACATTTGGTGATAAAATTTTTTTGAGGAATTGAAATTTGAGGGAACTTGATGCTCTAAACTACGATACTTCTCTGAATAATTTGATCTAAATTTAAGGGCAGAAATTTAAGTGATTTATTATCATTATCATTTTATGTAATTAGTGGTCAATTGATAAATATTTTTGAGTCTGATGATATGTAGATGGATTTCATTCTGAGAAATATATATTACAGGGAGTTGGAGATATAATCTATAAAGTTTATTTTATGATAATTGATCTCAATATTTCTTGAATAAGTATTATTCTCAATTAACCTCATAGTCTGCCTCTAGTTTTTAATTGAACGATATTTCTTGGATTCTTCCCTTAAATCTGTGAATTATTTGGGAGATAATTGATTAACAACTTGAGGATGAAAATATATATTCACAAATCATTCTCTTTATCTTTTGTTTCTTCTTCTATCTTCTTTTATTTGTTTATCTGCGTATCTTTTATGTCATTTATTTTCTGAAATAGAAATTATCTTTACAAATAGTTAATTGCATAGATTAATTTAAAATCATACAACTAGAGAACATTGTTCCCTGAGTTCGACCTGGGTTCACTTACCAAGTTAAAAATTTTCCACATATTTGACGTTGTGGTTTTGTTGAATTAATTTATGCCTCCTATACTACAATAATTCTATATTATTAAAAGAGCAAGATTTTGGCTCATCAGTATGATAAGAAATTATCAAATATCCTTAATTGGGGTGGTCTTCTCAATCATGTATCTCTTTTGCAGTTGTATCCATCATCTTTCTTGGATTGGATGCACCTTTTTGTTGCATGCTCCATTTTTGATGGTGTATGGCTTCATGTTCATCTTAGTCTTGTGGATCTCATTACTTGCAAGTGAAATCTCTGATCCCCTTTGTAATATGGATCCCTAGTCATTATTTTTGAAATGTTTTGGGTACACTATATAATAGAAGAAACTTTTTAGTTTAACAAAAATAAAGATTTATCTTTAATCTATTAATATTATTGTGTAGGAAAAATCTTAATTTCTAAAAATCCTTCTTAAGGGTTTCATTTTCTTTCTTGAAAAGATATTTGTTAGTTTACAAAGAAAAATTTTCTACAAATATATTTTTATTAATATGATTTAACATATCAATATCTTTTCATGCTTTTTTTGATAGAAAATCATAGGAATTATTAGAAAACTCGTTATAAGATACACTTCCATCCTTATGGTTAAAGTCAATAAGGTCGAAAAGTCTGAGGTATGCACTTCCACCATCATCATCGCTATCACTTAAGTCATATAAAGTGGCATTGTATGTCTTATTCATCCCTTTCTTTGCATAAGTCAATCCTTTTCAACATAATGTGGTTCTTAAGATGTGTCATGCCTCTTGCACTTGGACTCTTCATCTTTCCTATTGTTTCTCTTACTGACAAATCTAACCTTCTTGTTCGTGAGGAATTTCTTGAATTGTTTTGTGATCATATCGATAAGCTTATTTTCCTCTTCCTCTTCATCATAATCTTATTTCGAGTCTTTCAGTTGAGCGGACTTCAAAACCAATGTCATCTTTGATAGTTCTTACTCATTCTTCCTCTTATATTTCTTAATATCATAAGATAAAATATTACCTTACAAATCGTTGAGTCATATACTTGGTCGGTTGGCTCCTCGGTCGTGTAGCTTTGTGTTCCCACTTAGTTGGATGTATATTTGTGTCCTTAATAGATACCTCCCTTTGGGAATTTCGAATATATTATTCTCATTTGTGTATATGTAGAGATTCCTTAACTCTAATCCTACCTTCATTTGCGGTTTGAAGACATTCCCACATCTCATGAGCATTCTTGAGATGTGATACTTGATCAAACTCAACTTCAAAGAATATAAATATAAGACGTTGACTACCTTTGCATTTAGTGCCATTAGCTTCTTCACCGTATTGGTATAGAATTCATTTTTATCCTTGATGAACTTGAAAGGCTTATTTACCAAGTACTTGACATTAAAATCACAAGAAGGCACGAATGCCATCTTGTGTCTATTGAGAATAATTGGTGCCATTAAAGTATAGTAGTTGAGTTCTAGAATTATCGAGATCCATTATTGGACATTATACTTGAATTTGTTACAACATCAGGGAGGTCCAAGCTCTAATATAAAATGATATTTACTACTATTTGTATGGAAGTATATTATGAGACAACATAAAGGATCGATTAAGTCCCTTTAGACTACAGATAAATACAAACAATATCAAAAGAGGTAATATTATTCAATCACAAAATAGGCAAGAAAATACAATAGACACACATATTTTTACAAAGAAACCAAAATGGTTAAAACCCTCAAAAACCACATAAAAGGTGTTATATTACTATATGAACAAGACCATGAAAGAAAACCCAAGAAAAAGAATTAAAAAGTGAAGGATATTGATGAATCCTTAAGCGCATCACGGAAGCGTGTCGATCGCATCGTATGCAATCGGAGCAACTAATCGTATTAGATGCTAGATGCAGCGGAAATTAAAAAAATTTTTAACTTTAAAGATGAAACCACATGATCACGAGAACACTTCTCGGATCGTTTCATCAAACCACAAAGCACAAGGAATACCTCTTGAAGCGTGGTTGTGATCGCGAGATCCCAAAGTAGAGATCCTCCTATCTTAAGTCCGATCCACGAAGAACGCACTTGCGGGCGCGATGATGAGTCACGTTCCTTCCCGCAATCCTCGATGAAGATCCAAGCGATGGCTCCCCCGATTTCGTCAAACGAAATCCGTCGTCTTCCTTTAGAGTAAGAAACTCCAAAGAAGATGGAGATCCACGAGTCGTCGAAGAAGAAGCCGAGAGTCTCTCTTTTCTCAACACAAAGTGGACGGCCACTTAATGGAGAAGAGAAAGAGAGAGAGGGCGAGAATGAGAAAGAGAGAGAGAGAGAGAGTTGTCACCTTGTACAACTCTTAATGATGTACCATGGAAGGCTACCCTAGCCCTCTATTTATATTAGTTTAGGATCCAATGGATCTCAATCCATGGGACACATGGATCCAAAGGCTATGCTTGGTCCATGCTAAATCAATGGCTATGATTGTTGTTGGTTAAAACCAACAACATTAATTTAAATTAAAAAATGTTGCAACATTATCAACATAATTTAATTTAACATTAACTAATTAAGAGATAATGTGATAAATAAAAATGGAGTCAACCAACCTCCCTAAAATTGGGGGGGCGTCACCCATGAACAATTCATGGGTGACGCCACCTATGGAGGGTGGTCAATTTTGGCTCCTTTTTATTTATCTTATTATTCCTTAATTAATTTTTTATTCACAAAAATATTCACCAAATTAATTCCCAATTAACTTGTGAATATTTCAATCATGCCATTGAATATTATGTGAATCATATTCACAACCCAAACTAATTAGTAAATTGCATTTCCAATTAATTAATAAATGTGAATCCAATCCACATTATTAATTAACAAATGCTATTTACATAAATTCTCTCTCTTATATATGTATATTATAAATCATATTTATAACACACATATATCATGGATAGTGCTATCCACATTCTCTTAATCCTTGATAATTAAATCTCATTTAATTATCTTGGATAATAATATGAATCATATTCATATTATGCTTGATAATTAAATCTCATCAAGTCCTTGCTTGGATATACATTTCATCAAATGAATTATTCTTGAACCCTTTCAAGAATAATGTGCTTTCTTCGCAGATACTTGGAGATAAGGATAGGGCGATTGTATTACTCCATGTATAGTGACTTGGATATTGAGATCTTATCTCAAATCCAGATCTTACGAACCTCCCACAGATGCTTGATTAAATCAAGACCGCAAATCCAATCTTCTCATTTAATCTGAATCTCATTCAGATCAATGTCCAACACTTGGACTAAGATCGGATTGCTTCTCTACTGAAAGGAGTCACTAAAATCCAGACCTGTTTCATCACTCCCTCGGAATGGAAGCGTCATGGATATACAATCGTTTATGATCACATCACCCTCAGGTATTCCCAATACCTGTACATCCTGCATACTGGAAGACCCATGGTCAACCCGAAGATCAAGATCTATTTTACACTGTCTTCTTCAGGGTTTGATCACCAAGTTTCTCATTTGATCATTGGGATTTGGTATCGATCATATACTTTCCAAAAGCATATATCATACCTAGGTCTTGATCATATACTTTCCAAAAGTATATATAAAACCTACAAATTCAGTCAAGCTTCCAAAGCAAGACGACCGTGCACGGAATTTGATTCTTCCCAATATCTCATGAGTGAGCTCATGTCTTCCGGTTCAGTAGTGAACCTGTATGATCCCTTTGAGAGATCGTATTACTCATATGCCCTTACATGCACACCAGCACGCCGGTGTATAGACCTTGGTTAGGTCATCAACCTATTGGTCTGCCAAATGTACATACTCAGACATATAGCAATACATCTGTCTCCGGTCAGAGGATGCGTGCCTATGCTGTGACAGCATTCAACATAGGACTTTGGTTATCTCGATCTCGTTTAAGTCAACTCTTTGACCTAACTAATCTGACACCTCCGAATCTCTATTCTTATGCAGAGGACCTGCATCAAGAGGTCGGTCAGATATCAGCCTATGTGAGAAAGGATTGCCATCTCCTACTCAGGCTGGAGATCACATCTTAATAATCATTTGATGGTGCTTGATGAGTCCTCAATCTAACCCTTTAGATATTCATCCAAGCACCAGCCTCTATGATTCAATTTTTGAACCAACCGTTGTATGATCATTAAGAAAGCCATGTTACATAACCCTAATTGTACAGAGGGACCTATTATGCAAATTATTTATTCTTCATTTCAGATCAGGGAATGATATTTGCAATAACATTTATTGCATAATGGCTCGCCGTGGGCTCACATGTCCAACAATCTCCCACTAGCCCAAAGAGCCATTAATGGGCTAATCATTTAAACTCACACTCATGTGACAATCATAGGCTATTTAGAAATAGCTAGGTAAGCTGATCAGTCACCATGCCAAGTCCTTTTACGGCACTTGCATATCCCTAGGTAACAGTGCTCGCATCCAATGCGAATGTTGCATCTAATGCAACCAATACTCAATCTAGTCAAAGCAGTTATAGTGTTCTTGACACTATTGCTCAATAATTATTATAACCAGTATTTTCATAATCCTTATCAGAATACCCTTATTCCTGGAGATCACTATCTCTCAAGGTATCCACAGTTAAGACCTTTTAGATCTCTATCTATAAATTCTTAACTTCTTGAAAATAAGACATAGAGATCACCATCTCTAAAGCCTTGTCATCTTTGAAGATATTGTTATTTCTGCAATCAAGTGTTTTATCTCCATAGTAGGATTAGTAACAGTTTACTACTCCCACTGCATGGCAGATATCTGGCTTTTGTACACATCTAGCATACACTTAGCTTCTCGTAACTGATGCACAGGTGCAAGCAGTTCTAGTATTCACTTCCTCAACTCTTTGAGGTGCTATCCCTTTAGATAGGTCAGTACCAAATCTCAAGGGAAGGAAGCCTTTCTTGGAATTTCCAAGAATGGAATATGTCCAAGGTGTACTACAAATGTGACAGTCCCAATACCTTCTTTTCTTTGCTTCTGAACAACTTCAGAACTAAGATCTAAGAGGTATTCTTGAGATCATATCTCAAGGTATGGAATAGCCAGACTATAAAACACTTATTCTCATCCTTATATCATTCCAAATGATTAGGATATTATCTACATTTAGCACGATGAACACAATGGCACTCCCACTAAGCTTCACATGGTACATCAAGATTCTATTTGAAATCATAACATTTATAATTTCATCAAATCTTATGTTCCAACTTCAAGAAGCTTATTTGAGTCCACAAATGGATTTCTTTAGCTTTCATACCTTACTTTCCTCAACCATGAAGCCCTGTGGCTACTTCATGTGAATATCCTCATAGAGGTATTCTTAGAGGAATGCAATCTTGAATTACATCCTGAAGATGCAATAGTCAAGTTGTGTAGCTAATGTTAGCAATATTCTGATGATTTTAAGCATGGTCACCGAAAAGCAAGTCTCATTGCAAGCAATGTCTTCTCTTCCGGTGTGTAGCTTATGGCTATGAACCGAGCTTTGAAGGTCTCTACCTTCTCATCAGGTTCCCTTTCTCTTGAAGATCCATTTATACCTTAATGGGTCTAACCCTTATAGGTGGATCCTCGAGGGTCCATATACAACACTTGTATATGAGGTCTACTTTAGACTTTATTGCTAATATCCATCATTCCATGTCATGATCCTCAGGAGCTTCATCACATGAAGTCCGATCATTGTCAGACTTGGCTGACACATGGAATACATCCTCAAACTCATTTGAAGAGGTATTAATGTTTCATCTTTAATTGTCCTTTTAGTTTCCGATTTCAGGAGCCTCATTATCTTCTCAAGATTAAATGAGTTCCTTTACTTCATTTTCATCTTGATTCTCAAGAGTCTCAATCCTCCAAGAATCACATTCTCAGAGATGAGATCTTTTAAGAATCTCAAGGTTATAAAGTAGGTATCCAATACCATACTTTATTTTCCTAATGAAGTAGCACTCTCAAGTGCTAGATTCCAGCTTACATCCATGGAATCTTATTAAGGATATATATTGTAGTCTCTACTACACATATATACCAGGAAACTAAGAGGATAATTATGCTAAAATTCATCATTGATCAAATCATGTCACACATGATCCAATTGTATCTCCCTACAACTCCATTGAGTTTAGGTGTATTTGGAGGAGTGAGATAGAAATGATATTCATATCTCCATAAGGTATTCTTTGAATTTTATCTAATAGGTACAAACTACCTAGGTTAGATAAAATTCATTTCATCTTTCTTCAAACTTTGGTTCTAAACCAAAATTGTGAAATCTTTGAACATTTCAAAGGTTTCTCAGGTGAAGAGAAGAAATCTCATGTCATACGTAATCATCAATAGATATTACATATCCATGATGTTTACTATGATATAGATGATCTACATACATCAATATGTATGAGATCTTGAATACCTCGACATCTAACACCATTCCCAAAGAAGGGTGTATTGGACATTTTACTTTGAATACAATATTCACAAGTATGTAAGATTTGAAATTTTAGACATTCTAAAGTTTCATATCCTACTAGTTTATTGATCATATCAATAGACATATGTCCAAGATTCGACGTCAGATCATTGTCAAATGATCTTCATCCTCCTATTGATCTATCAAGGTTTAATTTTCAGTGTTAGAAATCTTAATGAATCATTCATTAATTTTCTAATTTTGTGGATTCCACTAGATGTTAGATTACTATCTGAAATATTTCCATCATAACTCTTTATGATAGTTCTATCTCAGAATTCATGTTTATTTCCAACATTTAGAAACAAACAATGAGGGTATTCTAATATCTAGGTCATAGAGACATTCTCTAAGACTAAGGGCTCTCCCACTGAGAATATGAAGTCTATCTATCCAATAGAGATTGCTGCAACAATTACAGTAATATCCATGTAGATGACTACTAAACCTTAAGATCAAATTTCTAATCTTCTAATATATATGCAACCAATTGCAAATGTCATTAGAAGATTGGGATACAATTGTCAGACTTTATCTTATGAAATAATAAAGTCAGAGTCAATGATTATATGTAGATTATTCTGATGCTCTATTTGAGTCCTTTACTAAGGATTTTAGATAGACTTGATAGTCATATTATCAACACATCAACATATTGCAGTATTGGCATTCATCCAACTCTTTGGATGTGATATGGAAGTCACAGAAGTAGGTCAACTCTTTGACTTTCCTTCTTACTCGGGTCCGACCCATGCTTCCACTGCACTCTCTTAATCTATAAACAACCATTGCTTAAGACTAAGGATCTCTTATGTTAAATTCAAAAGAATTCAATGTAAGAGCATTTCAACATTTATACATGCTTCATTAAATTCATGCAATATGAATATCATAAAGCTTCATGAATGACTTGAGTATAGATGATGACACTCATCATATCTACATTCATCTTAACTCTTAGAGACTTAGGTTCAGGTAGGTATTCAAACATTTTGAATACATCATCTCTTTCGAGCCACCATTCTGCATAATGCAGAGAACCATGTCATTCATGATTAAATGTCTAGAGCACACATGTATGCCAAAATATCTTCTTTTATTTTATAAGGATTATTCGACAATTACGATCACCATCGACATGTCACTTCCAAAGTACACTCGATGAAAGATCAAGACTATCGAGACATACAAACCCTAAGGTGATGTCTTATTGTCTTATTTAATTGCCCTTCCTCATTATGTTGAGGGGACTTGCATACTGCAACCACATACATTATGTGTCCAATTGCAAGTATAATATCTGGATCATGAGTCCAATCGAAGATATTTTACTGGTTATTATTGAGTATAACATTGAGTGGGTTTAATGAAGGATTATCTGAAATAAGAAATTTGCATAAGGGTATATATATTATATATACATGTTTTACTTTGATTTAGGAATTTTTATATCAAAGTTGTCTTGCCTTGTCAACACTGAAAGTTCATTCCCTTAATCACTTTCAATGTAAGAGATATTCTTACCATTATATCTCAAGCAAGATCTGGGATCTCCTTCCTTATCTTCGTTGCATCCCAATAATATGAGAACCTATAACTCGGATAAAAAGAAGCGGGAACACATTCCGCCTTGCCAGTCCAACTTGCATTTCCCAATTCGGTCTTTAACACCCGGGCCCACCACCCCTAAGATGATGTTGACCCGTCATTAATTGAACCAACCGTCAACAGGCTTAATACTCGCTATACGCAATCCAATATCGCCCCAATAATATGAGGACCCGATATTGGGGTCACTACGTATACGGCCTTACTCTTTCGAGAAGCAAAGAACCCGATCCAATTAAATCATATACAGGATCTGTCACTTCGGACAGGCGTCTCCTATATACAACAACTGGCGACGGAATCCTTTGCCTTGACGGGAGACCATGTATGTCACTTATGTGATCCTCCACCTCGTATTCAAATTTTATAATTAATTATCGTGAATCACATTCACATAATTAATTCTTCCAAGGGAAATACACATCTATTCAAAATAGAGTGTTTATTGGATATAATTAATTTAATCTCATTAAATTAATCATCAATCCAATCATCAATCAACAAACATGTCTTTTACTTGAATAGTAGGTATTATCTCAAAATACGTATTTATTCGAATTTTAATAATTAGAAAAATACATATTGACTTTCTCTGGTATTATACAGTCCCTACCCGTTGTCATGGCCAGTACCGACGAGAGTGGGACGGACCACATACGTTGCAACCCGCGACCCCAATGCTCTCCGACTAGGCACCACATCCTCCTCGGGAAAGGATAATACCAGATAGACCATCATGTACTTTGAGATGTTCATCGGTTTTTCAACCGAAGTTATACCATATAATATAAATCAAAACATTTTTGATTATAAGGAGATTTGCTAGACAAATCCCCAATCCTATTCAAGCAAAAAGGGTTTTCATGTAAAAGTTGTCCTACAACAATTGTAGGATAAACTATGGTTTTCATGAAAGCAATGTTTGTTGATGAACCAATGATCAAGATCTAATATCTCATCATTGTGGTTTAGGCAAGTGTCATTCAATGAAATAATTATCTCTTTAAATATTTCACAAATATTTATCACTAATTATTCCAGAAAATTAACAATTAATTTTCATCATGATAATTGAATGACATATCACAAGGTTCAAGATCAAAATTGTTAATTTCCAGCAGTGACCCCCAATCACTAAAATTAACATATCTTGATCAATTTAAATCCAAAAAATACAAACTCAGTTTCCAAAGATTGCCTATTTGATTTATTAAAGAACCCAAGTGATAATTCACGCATTTCAAGGCGGATTAAAACCGTAATCATCTCATTAATTACGTTCAAATCCGCAGTTCCCGCAACAGTGAATATAGTCATATTCAAAAAGCCATATCTTGAGCAAATGAAGTCCAAATTTAGTAAACTCAAGTCCTATGGTTTCCTTGTTTAATGGGGAACAAAATCCAATTGAAAATTTCGTGTTTAAACATTTTAAACAGAGCCGAAAAATTCAATTAGACAGGGGTGCGAAAATTGAAATGCAGTAAAAATTTCGCAACCCTTTCAAGAACCAAATCGTCTAAGGTCTATGGATCATATCCAAAACCTTATTCAACCTGGCTCTGATACCACTTGAAGGATATTGATGAATCCTTAAGCGCATCACGGAAGCGTGTCGATCGCATCGTATGCAATCGGAGCAACTAATCGTATTAGATGCTAGATGCAGCGGAAATTAAAAAAATTTTTAACTTTAAAGATGAAACCACATGATCACGAGAACACTTCTCGGATCGTTTCATCAAACCACAAAGCACAAGGAATACCTCTTGAAGCGTGGTTGTGATCGCGAGATCCCAAAGTAGAGATCCTCCTATCTTAAGTCCGATCCACGAAGAACGCACTTGCGGGCGCGATGATGAGTCACGTTCCTTCCCGCAATCCTAGATGAAGATCCAAGCGATGGCTCCCCCGATTTCGTCAAACGAAATCCGTCGTCTTCCTTTAGAGTAAGAAACTCCAAAGAAGATGGAGATCCACGAGTCGTCGAAGAAGAAGCCGAGAGTCTCTCTTTTCTCAACACAAAGTGGACGGCCACTTAATGGAGAAGAGAAAGAGAGAGAGGGCGAGAATGAGAAAGAGAGAGAGAGAGAGTTGTCACCTTGTACAACTCTTAATGATGTACCATGGAAGGCTACCCTAGCCCTCTATTTATATTAGTTTAGGATCCAATGGATCTCAATCCATGGGACACATGGATCCAAAGGCTATGCTTGGTCCATGCTAAATCAATGGCTATGATTGTTGTTGGTTAAAACCAACAACATTAATTTAAATTAAAAAATGTTGCAACATTATCAACATAATTTAATTTAACATTAACTAATTAAGAGATAATGTGATAAATAAAAATGGAGTCAACCAACCTCCCTAAAATTGGGGGGGCGTCACCCATGAACAATTCATGGGTGACGCCACCTATGGAGGGTGGTCAATTTTGGCTCCTTTTTATTTATCTTATTATTCCTTAATTAATTTTTTATTCACAAAAATATTCACCAAATTAATTCCCAATTAACTTGTGAATATTTCAATCATGCCATTGAATATTATGTGAATCATATTCACAACCCAAACTAATTAGTAAATTGCATTTCCAATTAATTAATAAATGTGAATCCAATCCACATTATTAATTAACAAATGCTATTTACATAAATTCTCTCTCTTATATATGTATATTATAAATCATATTTATAACACACATATATCATGGATAGTGCTATCCACATTCTCTTAATCCTTGATAATTAAATCTCATTTAATTATCTTGGATAATAATATGAATCATATTCATATTATGCTTGATAATTAAATCTCATCAAGTCCTTGCTTGGATATACATTTCATCAAATGAATTATTCTTGAACCCTTTCAAGAATAATGTGCTTTCTTCGCAGATACTTGGAGATAAGGATAGGGCGATTGTATTACTCCATGTATAGTGACTTGGATATTGAGATCTTATCTCAAATCCAGATCTTACGAACCTCCCACAGATGCTTGATTAAATCAAGACCGCAAATCCAATCTTCTCATTTAATCTGAATCTCATTCAGATCAATGTCCAACACTTGGACTAAGATCGGATTGCTTCTCTACTGAAAGGAGTTACTAAAATCCAGACCTGTTTCATCACTCCCTCGGAATGGAAGCGTCATGGATATACAATCGTTTATGATCACATCACCCTCAGGTATTCCCAATACCTGTACATCCTGCATACTGGAAGACCCATGGTCAACCCGAAGATCAAGATCTATTTTACACTGTCTTCTTCAGGGTTTGATTACCAAGTTTCTCATTTGATCATTGGGATTTGGTATCGATCATATACTTTCCAAAAGCATATATCATACCTAGGTCTTGATCATATACTTTCCAAAAGTATATATAAAACCTACAAATTCAGTCAAGCTTCCAAAGCAAGATGACCGTGCACGGAATTTGATTCTTCCCAATATCTCATGAGTGAGCTCATGTCTTCCGGTTCAGTAGTGAACCTGTATGATCCCTTTGAGAGATCGTATTACTCATATGCCCTTACATGCACACCAGCACGCCGGTGTATAGACCTTGGTTAGGTCATCAACCTATTGGTCTGCCAAATGTACATACTCAGACATATAGCAATACATCTGTCTCCGGTCAGAGGATGCGTGCCTATGCTGTGACAACATTCAACATAGGACTTTGGTTATCTCGATCTCGTTTAAGTCAACTCTTTGACCTAACTAATCTGACACCTCCGAATCTCTATTCCTATGCAGAGAACCTGCATCAAGAGGTCGGTCAGATATCAGCCTATGTGAGAAAGGATTGCCATCTCCTACTCAGGCTGGAGATCACATCTTAATAATCATTTGATGGTGCTTGATGAGTCCTCAATCTAACCCTTTAGATATTCATCCAAGCACCAGCCTCTATGATTCAATTTTTGAACCAACAGCTGTATGATCATTAAGAAAGCCATGGTACATAACCCTAATTGTACAGAGGGACCTATTATGCAAATTATTTATTCTTCATTTCAGATCAGGGAATGATATTTGCAATAACATTTATTGCATAATGGCTCGCCGTGGGCTCACATGTCCAACAAAAAGTCCCTCATTTGTACATACACAAAAGACTTATAAGAGATTTAAC
This sequence comes from Ottelia alismoides, assembly GCA_037367405.1. NCBI lineage: Eukaryota > Viridiplantae > Streptophyta > Magnoliopsida > Alismatales > Hydrocharitaceae > Ottelia > Ottelia alismoides. The sequence goes on from JAZKJV010009016.1 coordinate 166,218, forward strand.
TAATTAGTGACTCTTTGTGATTTTATAAAAGGCATATAGTAATTCCAATTGACTTGATTTCAATTGGACAATATGAAGAAAAATACAAAAAATAGTAAAGAATACTAAGGTGCACTTTTACTATACAAACCACATTAAATGCAATATTGAAAGCTGATTTTCTTGGGCATATAAGCTCCTATTGGACCCTACTCATCTTTAAAGTTGAACATGAAAAATATGCCATTAATGGGTGTATTATTGGGGCCATCAACGGCCATATGTGAAAAATAGCTTTTGGAGCCTCACTAGTCTAAGAACCTATACAATTTTCACACTTGTACAATTAATTCACACATACACAACAAACACATGTACAAATTTCTATAAAAACATCATTATATATTAGAAATCACAAAATCATTAAAAAATAATAGATATAAGATAATTTTATAGGTATTTTATATTTGTAAACAACAAACCTTGATCGTTAATACCCTACTAAACCAACTGATAAAATAAAACAAAAATCTGAATAAGTGCCCAACAATATCTATAATTAAATAAAGTATAAAGAAAATAGTAAAAATATAAAAATGGAAATAAAAATAAAAAGTCCCAAATATAGGTATATTATACATGTATTTATACCCCAAAATTCTCTCTCTTCCCCTCGACTAAATTGGGATAGGATCCATTCAAGAAAATACATAGAATTTTATACACCACATTTTTCATTTGTTGAGTTTTCTCAAGTTTAACCCCCTTTTTTATAATTTTTCCATTTAAATCTAATTTTTGAGGCTTGGAATTATTTGGTGGCAACATGTGTCGCTACCTCCAACCATCTTCAAGCTTTGAGTCAAAATTCCTTGCCCACGATCGTACGTTAAGCACCTCCTTTTTCCCAATTAAGAGAGATCCACACACACCCTCTCTCATCTCCAACCTCCATTCAACTCCCCTCAGATTCTTCTTTCCTGCATGACCCATTGCACAATCTATCCTCTCCTACTTCAGCTTTGATTTAATGCCCACAATGGTTGTCCAACTTATATCTTCACAAACCCATAACAACGAAGCACCTTCTTGGGCATCCATATGGTGTTGAGGTCCACTCACAATCTTTCATGAGGTAGACCAGATGATGAAGGAAGACACATGGCATCTTTGCAAGCCTTCCATCACGTGAATCTTGGACTAACAACCTCCATCGAACCATTTCGTTTCTTGTTACAAATTTTCGAAAATGGTCATAGATATATGCGTGATGATATCCTTATCTATATTAAGATACAAATACAGATGCAAATTAGATGTTGACAGATAATAAAAATATGTTACCATATTCATAAAAATGATTATTGATATAAAATGATTATGGAACGGATACCAATATCGGTATAAATATTTTATAGATTAGCTTAAACATGCATACAACATGATTAAGATGTTAATCAAATATACTAAATGTTATCTACTTCATAATAATGATATCAAATATGATTAAAGAAGTCATAAAATTTAGTAGATATAAATGAAAAAAATCCTTAGAAAAAATAAAGTAGTAGATCATATGTATGTATATGAATATCAGTTTGCATCCCTACCTACGAATTCTAAGATGAGGGAAAAAATCATTACATAGAAAGCATTGGTTCATTTTTTTAAACAATGGTGAGGTCAACAAGAAGTATCTTTCACATAAGACAAATGAAAATCATTTTCAAGTAAAACAAACAGTCTAAAAAGATCCAAAATCATATCTGAAAAAAAATGATTTTAATGCTACACCAATTTCACTCCAAATCCAAGTCTTGCAACTATAAAAGCTAAAATTTCAGATTATTTCCTATTAGATGCTTGTCCCAACCAAACATATTTTGCATGGAACACAATCCTTCCTCGCCTGAGCGGCGACCCTTGCACGTTTCTGGGAGCATCTCCCCTTTATGGCATGTTTACGGAAAGCACCAAAAATTGACATAACATTTACACATCCGGGGCACTTCCGTCATTCAACCTCGACCTTAAGGCTGTGGTTTGTTTGGCAAAGGCAACACATCAACACGAAGGAAGGCAGCAGCTGAGAGATAGAGAGGGAGAGGGGGTAGAGAGAGAGAGAGAGAGTGGGGTACAGAGACGAGGTCCGCCCCCGCGGCAACGACGAGGAGCTCCGCCGCGCAGATCAACGCATCGCCGCCGCTATCCGCACTATCCCTCCCGCTATCCCTATCCAGCATCCCGTCCCGGGATCCCGGCCGACGATCCTCCACCCCGATCTGCGCGCGAAGCAAACCCTAGCGGTCTGCAGCGCCCGAAGCCGCCGGTGGAACGCGTCAGGTGAGGGTTTCGATCCGCGGGAGCGTGTCCGATTTCGTGCGTGCGAGCTCGCGGATTGGTCTTCGGTGCCCGATTGCCCTAAAAGTTCGAAACTTTGTGTTATTCGCGAGGTGTTGATGGCTCTTTATCGATGAGAATGATTCGTTTTCCTACGCGTGCGTGTAATACCGGCAGATTGCATGTTTCTGTAGAATGAGCTGTGATGAAGTAGTGATTTGATGTCTTAATGCCATAGATTGTTTCGATCGTTGAGCTGGAATAGTCGTTAAGTGATTATAATTTTCTTTCTGAATGTTGCTCGGCTGTTTCCTTAATTTAGTACAGTTAACCAAGATTGAGAAGACTGCGTGCTAGGTCTTTGAAACATGTTTGGTGTAGCACGTTTGGGTTCCTCCAGATTTGTTCTGTTGAAACATTTGAAGCATTTCAAAACCTGGTTTGGAGAAAATATTTTCTTACCAATTTTATATTCTAATTAAAAATGCAAACATCCTCCTCTTAGACATGCGTGGAAGCTTTGCTCCAGACATCGCCAGTGTTCAAAAACTAGGTTTATAAATATGTTTAGGAGTATTTGGACATGCCACAACCTAACCTTTGCTCAAGAACTATATTTAATTTTGCATGTTTGGGTTCCTCCAGATTTGTTCTGTTGAAACATTTGAAGCATTTCAAAACCTGGTTTGGAGAAAATATTTTCTTACCAATTTTATATTCTAATTAAAAATGCAAACATTCTCCTCTTAGACATGCGTGGAAGCTTTGCTCCAGACATCGCCAGTGTTCAAAAACTAGGTTTATAAACATGTTTAGGAGTATTTGGACATGCCACAACCTAACCTTTGCTCAAGAACTATATTTAATTTTGCCACTGGACCTGAATATTTACCTATCTCTTATGATTTCATCTTGCCAACCCAGGATTAGTTTCTTTTTGAACAAGGCTTACAAAGTGTTCAAGATTATTATTTTTAGGTATGAGACAATGGTATATACTTCGGATTTCAAAATCCATAAATATCAAGCACTGTATTAGTTGATTGCTATTGTAACTCATTGGTATTCAAATCTTCTTCTACTTGATTTATTTATTACTTTGGTTGTATGTGCTTTTGCAGTATTTAGAAAGGTAACTGTATATTTTTGCTTTTTTCTTAAGCTGCCTCTTCTATTGTTTATTGCATATGGAATTCAGCATCTAACATTGTCTGTTGCTGACTGGGCATGCCATCTTCCTTCTGACAGGTGCTCCCCGAATATTGTTTGTACTTGACACGGACACTGTAATTTACATGCCTAGAAATATCACAGAAAGGAATGGCTGTTCATGAATGCATCAGCCCAAAATTCATGGATAACGACGATGATGATGGTCCTGTTGTTTTCAAAAGAAATACCCCTTCCAAGCAGGCTCAATTTAATTCATCCTTAAAAAGCCCATCTCAAGCAGCAGGGCAATCGGCAGGAAAAGCCGTCTCTCAACAATTACCAAATGGGGAGAACACGTACTCGAGACGGAACAAAAATATTCCATCCAGCAGTCCCGAAACAGTAAAATCCAGTTCCTCAAACAGGGTTAATCAGATTTCAACACCAGAAACATCCAAGAATTTACCTCAGAAGCAACCACATCCATCTATGAATGTGCACAATTTTCACACTGAAGCTGCTAATGCTGATGACTCTGATGATGGGAAACCTCTGAGTTTTAGGAGATCTGCGTCTGAAGTAAAACCTACTGGTTCCTTGCCTTTGAGCCAGCACAAGCGTGAAGCTGATAGTTCTGACAGCTCTGAAGATGACAAGCCTCTTAGCTACAGACTTGCAGCAACCATTTCAGGAGCACAAAGAAACAATTCTGTCCATGCACAGAAAACGTTCAATCCTCAGAGAAGTCCTCCGAATCTCACGCAGAAGTTCAAAGATGTTTCTGCTAATAAACAAGTCAGTAATCTCGAGGAACAGAAATCTTCATCTAAGTTGTCAGTGAAGCCCAATATAAGGCCAGGTTCGACCGAGGTATCTGACTCTGATGAAGACAAGCCCTTAGTCTACAAGCTTAAGCAAAATGGTTCCTGTAAAAGTGAACCAGGTACTTCTGGAAAATCTTCAATTGATACCAAGAAAAGGCCTCCAATTGATTCTAGTAATCATACTCTCTCCTCAAATAAGAAGGCAAAACTTTCTGAAGCTTCGAGGGATGCTACTAAAAAAGATACTGTAGTGAAGGAAGAAATAAAGGCAAACAATGATGAGGAGGAGGATGATGATGATTATGTACCGATTTCACAGAGACTTAAAAAAACAGTGCCACCCAAAACTGATTCATCTGCAAAGAAGCCATTGAAAAAGGTAAAAGCTGCAGCTTTTAAGAAACAAAATAAACAATCAAAGAAGAACTCCAAGCAATTCAAGAACTGGAAGCCTTCAAAAGTGCCTCCAGGATCTGGGGAGGGGCAGAAATGGACAACTCTAGAGCACAATGGTGTCATATTTCCTCCCCCATACCAGGCCCATGGTGTGAAGATGCTATATAATGGACAACCAGTAAATTTGACCCCTGAACAGGAAGAGGTGATTTGAAATATTCTCACAATGCTAGGGATTATTTGTCATTTTATTGCAACTTAATCTTGATCTCCTTTTCAGGTAGATTAAATCAATTTTTACAATTTCAACTAAATGCATCCTTATGAAACTATGGTCTGCAGGTCGCAACGATGTTTGCAGTAATGAAGGATACTGATTATGCCACTAAAAATGCATTTATTGAAAATTTTATGAATGACTGGAGAAAAATTCTGGGAAAAGACCATGTGATAAAGAAGTTTGAGCTGTGCGATTTTACTCCAATATATGAATGGCATTTGAAAGAGAAGGAGAAGAAGAAACAAATGACCACTGAGGTATGTGGTCACTTCATGTCTCTAATTTAAAATTCAGAGCTTAGTGGTTGTTTTTGATGATTACCGCTTCAAGCCCAAAAATGAGTTGCACTTACAAAATCCGAAAGTGAAATTATATTTCAGGATTTCTTTGTGTTTATATTCATTCGATCATTTTCCCATCTGATTTATTAGCTTAGTTCCATGCATTTTAAGAATTTAATGATGTGAATTGATTGCTCCCGCCCTTGAAGTTTGAATTTAGGGGATAGATGATACTGAGTGATGTGTTATTTTCCTTTTAAATTCAGGAGAAGAAGGCTGCAAAAGAGGAGAAACTACAGAAAGAGGAGAAATACATGTGGGCTATCGTGGATGGTGTTAAAGAGAAGGTTAATTTTTATTGACCATTTCTTTATATCAGAAATAATGCTACCCTCTGCAATAAATTACTCCTTTTTGGCATTTTTTATTTAGACAACGTTCCTTCAATTGATTATTGTTTTACTTGTTGATTCATATTGATTGTAAACTAATTGACTCATTAAATTATAGACCAAGCTGTGCTTAATATTTTGAAAGGAATGAACGTTTTATATTGTTCCCTCCCTTTTTTATTTTTTTTAAATTGAAGGCTAATTTACTCATTGTAATTTATAATCCAATTTATGTTCATTATTTCCAAAGAAATGAAGAAATAATTTCAGTTTTATATATTGTTGTCTCACTATCTCCCACTATTTCATTTCTTTAAATGTTAAAGGACGGCTGCCAGAGGTCATAAGTCAGCTTATATGCCATTTCTGTTGCTTTAAGTCATGCTAAGTGTGAGACAGACTGTATATTTTGTTAACTACATATGATTCTTATATACACGAATCGTGTGATTTAGTAAAATTATCATTTAGAAAGCATGCCCACTTAAATGGTCTTACCACCCGAAAGACTAGGGTTCAAATCCCCCCTTGTGGGGGTTGCGTTAGGTAGTCGACATCTAGCATGAAAAAATAGTCGAATCTTTCAACATGGATTTGAGCTAGAATCCATGTAGCCAACCCTCCTTATAGTTGGAGAAATCTTCACCGTTTATCATTTAGAAATCATATATATAAGGTCTTGGTTGCCTTGGTCGGTATTGGTAGTTGCCCTTGGCATTGGTTGGCTGGTTGGTTATTTATTAATTTTGGCTGGTTTATTGGGGCCCATTCTCATCCTTGTTTCTGCCTGCTTTGGAGTTTGAACTTGACTATATGCTTGTCAGATAACCTGACCATCTGGCCGATCTTATGTGGGTTGACAATACTGAATCTACATAACTCCCTCGTTCCCAAGCATTGTGTTTTTCTATAATTATACGGAAGCCATTCATTAAGTTTTCCATTTCAACCTGTAATAGATTTGGGCGTACACCTTACTGGTGTTTAACAGTTTTTCATTTTTAAAAACCCTGTGATTGAGTGTTGTTGTGCACCGTGATGTAAGGCAATGCTCTATAATGTTGCTACTGACATTGTCATGTTCTGTATCGGCACACTGCTTCAATTTGAAAGATATTCTATATACTTTATTTTGAAATTCAATTTGATTGGTGTTTAAACAATGGGGTGGATGATCTAGATGTGCAACTGATCTAGAACTAGATTGATTGATCGATAGATTAGATCGAATTGCAAACTTCCTTATGTCAAATGGAGTAGATTTTAAATCATTCTATGCCTCTTTTAATTCTTGTTGCATCTTGTTACTGTTTGTGATGTAGTAAGATAACAAATGATGGCTCAGTTGAATGAAACTATGGATTTTTTAGTAGAGTTATTTGCATTTCTTGCTTTCAATATAGCATTGGTTACTTTCACTGTAGTGGCAATGCCTACTTTATTGTTTCTTTCTTGTTAGGCATTGCTCAGAGGCAAAATTTTATTTTTCAGTTACTGACACATTTTACTTTTTTATTATGCCATATAATAATTTATATGATGTTTAAACCTTATTTTTTTTGGGAATCCACTATATTCTTACACATTAATACATTCTTCAGGTTGGAAACTTCCGAGTTGAGCCACCAGGATTATTTCGAGGGCGTGGGGAACATCCCAAGGTCTTCCCTTTCCACAATATATAGGCTAAGTAAATTTGTTATATTTTTCTAGAGCACAATATACTCCCATGCATTTTCTGAAGATGCCATTATGTGTCAAGTTTTTGTACTGTTATTCATGTTGAGTTTTCTGATTGCTTAGTCTCATCTGTTGAAAATGATTACTTTTTACATTTTATGATTCTATTCTTTATTATCCTTTAGTCAACTTACAATTTTCATCTCTCTGTACCAGATGGGAAAGCTTAAAAAGCGAATTCGTCCACAGGATATCACAATCAACATTGGGAAAAATGCTCCAATTCCAGAATGTCCTATTCCGGGTGAAAGGTTGCTCTCTTTTTTCACTATGAAACTTAGAGCTGAAATTGCTGGTTTCTAGTTATAGATGGCTAGTAATATACTTGTCTTGCAGATGGAAAGAAGTAAGGCATGACAACACTGTCACATGGTTAGCATATTGGAATGATCCGATAAACTCAAAAGAGTTCAAGTATGTCTTTTTAGCTGCGAGCAGCTCATTGAAGGGGCAGAGTGACAAGGAAAAATATGAGAAAGCAAGGAAATTGAAGGCACGTTGTTTTTCTCGTGAATACTGCAGTCAGAAAGATAATGTGATTTTGACTTTTATGGTTATGGTGCAGGATTACATTGAAAGTATTAGGGCTAGGTATACTAAGGATTTTACAAGCAAGGATGAAACAAAAAGGCAAATAGCAGTTGCCACATATCTCATTGACAAGCTTGCACTCAGGGCTGGCAATGAAAAGGTCAACAATTTTAAGTCTGTAATAACATTTTTTCATTGAACATGCTACCCGTGGTCTGCAGTTGGTCATTTGACGATTTTATATTACTTGTATTTGCCTGTATATGAATTAATGGTTGAACACCTTTTCATCATATGCTTTCTTGATGATCATAGTTTATTATGCTAGATTTTCATGTCGTTGTTGGAGCACTTGTCTGGTCGTTATTATCACTATTCACTATTATATTAGTTATGTTAGGTAATGTTATTGGACATGCTGCTATGACTATGAAAATTATGCAGACTTACTTGCTACTGTTTCTTGCGATTATAAAGGAACCCTAATAGGTGCTTTGCTGATTTGTTTAGGATGATGATGAGGCTGATACAGTTGGTTGTTGCACTTTAAAAGTGGAAAATGTTACGTTGGTCCCTCCAAATAAATTACAGGTAAAAACGATGCCATATTTTTTCCTATACCCTAAACTATTGATTTTAATATATGTTGTCAAGTTGCTATTCATGTCATGTTACAAGATTTCCTTCTCCAGTTCGACTTTCTTGGTAAAGATTCTATTAGATACTTTAATACAGTGGAAGTGGAGCTACCAGTGTACCGAGCAATTGGAGACTTTCAGAAGGGTACCATAACTTCTCCCCTAGTCATAGTATATCTTGGAATATCCATATTTTAAATGACTTCTTCCATGTCAATAGTTCTACCATACCCTTAGAATATCCAAATTCTAAACGACTTCTATGACTTTAGGTGGAAAGGATGGAACAGATGATCTTTTTGATAAGTTGGATACAGCAAAGCTAAATCTCCATCTGAAGGAACTGATGCCTGGACTTACAGCAAAAGTTTTTCGAACATATAATGCTTCAATAACCTTGGATGAGATGGTAAGCCGGATACTTTCCGAATGTGTCAAAAGTCAGTTCAGTGAATTGATGTTGAATTTTTTAACATGAAATGTACTATTTAACCAATTCTGGGGGTGGCAGGTCAACTGGTCCACCACTTAGCACAATTACCGATTCGGTGGGCTTTGTATGTAATTTTTGAGGTATAAGCAGTAGAGATACACCGATACAAATATTGGTATAATCATACCTTTATCTATTTTTTGAAGTATAAGCTATAGAGATGAAAAGGGTTTGATACTAATACAAATATACGTATAATCATATCTTCATCGATCTTGGAATTGAATGCAAATATGAATATCGACAAATATGAAAAATATGTTACCATATCTTTAAACAGAAATAAAGATATAAATGGAACGCAAATCAATTACGAATAATAGCAGAAATACTTTATAGATTAACTTAAATATACTTGTTTAGAATGATTTACGCATAAAACAATAGTAGATTATGTTAGACTATTCCATTGTAACCCCACGTGGGTATTTATGTATTTTTTTCTTTTTTGAGCTCTCTAGGGTTTATTCATATATAAGGACCCCTAGATCTCATGAATAATTATCTCATTGCGTTCCCTTCACATGGTATCAGACCAACGATCCTAGATCGATGTTATGACCTAATAATCCACTGCCACCACCAACCTGCCTCCCATCCATCTATCTGCTTGATCGCGTGAGGTCTCCAACCTTGGGAGCATTGCCTTGACCTCCCCAGCCGCCTCCAGCATCACATGCCCTACTCCTAGCTACCCCTCGTGCTGCCTCAGGTTCTGTCCAGTGGCCTCTTGTGAAGCCACACACGCCTAGCCCGCCGCCAGAGGCTCGGGACCCTCCTAACGGTCCCTAGCGTCGCCTCGAGCCCCTCCCCAGTGGCCCCACGAGCGCCTAACGTCATCGGCAGAGGCTCGAGACCCTCCCTAGTGGCCCCTCACGTTGACGCTAGTGGCTCGGACCCCCCTTCCTGCGGCTCCCAATGCTGCCTCACAACTCTCCCTGTGGTCTCTTGCGCTGCCGCCCACTTAAGATCACTACTTAGGCTCCTAGCAACACCCAACACTGCAGTCTCTAGGCCACTAGCCCCCCCCCTCGACGGGCCTCCAGCCCTGATTGTGCCACCTTGTCCCGCGTGACGCCTGGAACGACTTCATGACCTTGTGCTACTTGTGTGCCATGTTCCAAGGCCCTAGCACCGATCAAATGTGAAGCAAATCCTTCTTCCGTAAAATATTACTATGAATTGCTCGTTGTTGCGTGCTTAGGCACTTGATGCTCGACTAAGAACAAGATATATTCTCTAGGTCACTTCCTCTTGACCTAAGATGCTACCATGACGTCCATCGAGATCAAGCCAGTGTACCCTAATTCTTCTTTGATGGTACATGTCACTTCTATCAGTGAAGGGTTCTGAAAATTATGTTCTATGGCCTTGGTCCTTCAAAGTGTTTACCGGTGGCCATCACAAAAGCTATGTTCTTGCAAAGGACCCACCTGCGGAAACTGACAAAGACTACGAAACATGGTTCGTTGACAATTGTCAAGTTATCACTTGGATGGCGGACAACGTTGATCCAAACATTGCTGCTAATCTTCCAAATCCTACCGTTTCTATTCGTTAGATGAGCTTAATTTATAGCCTCCCATTCGATTTCCACTGCATGATACATGATGGTATTTTAGTCCACCATTTATGCCCTTTTGCCATCATGCCAAGCTCCATGCCAGAAAAGTGACCCATAATTGCAGCCTCTAATCGACCGACTTTTACAATAGCCTTTTTTATTTTTTTATTTTTTCACTTTTTTTAAAGCAAACATATTCTAATATGCTTAGTTTTATATTTAAAGTCAATTACTTCTTTTGTTTCATTATGATGGCATATAAAATGTACAAATATATGTATATATATAAGAATATATGTATAAAAATGATTTATATATTTAAAATAATTAAAAAAAAATTCAAAATCGACTGATGACTGACTATATCTGATTAGTCGTTCGACTGCCGATTAATCCTTAGTAGGTGACCTGGTCGACCAAGTACCGACTACCGCTTTCTGCAACCTTGATGTCAATAATGCATTTCTATACGGTAATCTCGAAGAGGGGGGAGTATGTGTGCCGACTTCGCAAAGCAATCTATGGTCTGAAGCAAAGCCTGAGGGCATGGTTTGACAGACTAAGTACATAGATCCTTACTTTGGGGTTTAAGAGAACGACATCTGACCACTCTGTTTTCGTCTAAAAACGATCATCTGGTATTGTTATACTTGCTTTATATGTAGATGATTTGTTGGTTATATGTAACAATGATAAAGAGGTACTAGAGTCTAAGACCTTTCTGCAAAAGGTCTTTGTCACTAAGGATCCGGGACAACTATGCTATTTTTTGAGCATAGAAGTTTTACGTACGAAGGAGGGACTTCATATGTCACAAAGAAAGTACTACTTAGATATACTAACTGAGGCAGGGTTACTTGGGTGCAATCACTCTGGCATTCCGACAGAATCAAGGAAACACTCTACCTCTGTTGATCCTCCTTTTGAGGATACTACACGATACAAAAAACTGATTGGAAAATTGCTGTATCTTACTGTTACTAGACCATACATATCATATGCTGTGAGCATGGCTAGCCAATACATGGAGAAACCTTGTTACAACCATTGGCAGGATGTTCTTCAGATTCTTTGGTACTTAAAGGAATCACCTAAACGTAGCCTATTCAGGGCAAATGGATACACTGATGTTGCTGCTTATGTCGATGCTGATTATGCAAGCTCATCTGATGTATCGAGAAATGGATAAATAGGGCCACATTTTTTTCTATTTTTTATCCGTTAATTTTATTCACGTTTATTTGAGTCGTCGTAATTTTAATTAAATAAAAGAGATCGCCTGTGATCTCAAAAATAGTTGGTTAGAGATTTGAATTTATTTCAAATCAATTAGTTGGTCAAATTAGGATAAGTCATTTTTGAATTTGAATTTGAGTTTCTATTTTTGTAACCAAATCCCTCCTATATAAAGGGATGATAGGCTATTGTGTTAAGCAATTCAGTTGATACAAAAATTGAGATCTCTCTCTCTTGTCTTTCTCCTTCCCCACGCGATCTTCGCGCTTCTTCTTCCTCAAATCTCTCGTTCTCCGACGAGCTTTCTTCTCTCAACCCCTCAATTTCTTCTCCACCGAAAAATCCACCGTAAAATATTATTTTTATCCGTCGCAAATGTCTTATTTGCATCAATTGGTATCAGAGCATGGCCTACAGATCGTCTTCACGATCTGACGATCCGTCCAGACATTCGTGCTGACATGCGACGAAACACCATCATTCGTCGGAGCGGAAACGACGAGACGAAGAAGCTTAGAACAAAGAGGTGGATACACTGCGTGATTTCCGGTCCAAATGTCAAGATTACCAGTCCAAATCTCAATATTTCCAATCCAAATATCAAGAGTTCCAGTCCAAAGATCGAGAGATGATGGCTAATCTCGAGGCTATGTGCGCCCTATCAAAATCCTCCACTACGAAGGCCGTTGTACAGAGTTTTGACGGAGAAAAACTCGCCGTCGACAAGGATTTACTCGTTGTCCAGGTCATTCCAGAAGGAAAAGATGATGAAACGGCCGCTGTCCAGCCCATTTCAGAGGAAAAAGATGCCGTCGCCAATGATTTGTTCGCTGTCTAGCCCGTTCCGGAAGAAAAAAACGTCGATCCGATTGCTGTCCATGTATATTCAGATTCACAACAGCCGCTGGAATCGACCTTCTGCCCCTCCGCGGCCCTCTCGCGGACCTCCTCCACCATCCTCACGCCTCCAGGCCCCCCTCTCGTTGCATCTGCGTCCCCAGCCCTAGCCCTAACACCCCCCGATACCCCCGCATCCCATACCGCATACCCTCCAGTCCCAAACTTCCCTCCCGTCGCAACCCTCGTCCCCTCAGCACCCCTTTCCACCATTCCCCCCAGCCCATGAAGCCTCTACGACACCCCCTGCTGCCAGCCCCGCGGGCGCCTCCACCCCCACCCGATACCTTCACACCCCCGCCGCCACCAATCCACCCCTTCTCTCTCCCCGATGCTCGGCCATCTTTCCCCCTCCCCTCGCGTGCCAGTACCCTTCGACCCTCCCTCTCACCACTCCGCCGCCAAGGCTCCTCTTCCCCTTCGCCCAACCCATTCTCCCGACGCCCCCACACCTATCATACTCCCACCGCAACCCCCTCCCACCCCCCAAATCCCATCGCCACTGCCCCCGTTACGATACCCTCGCCTCCGTCAGTCCTATTCCGGCCCCCTATCGCCCTGTGTCGCCCTCGCGTGCGTCCCGCGCACCGCCGCCGCTCGCACCGGCTTCCCCGCGGGCTCCATCAGCCCTTGCTCCCATCTAGCGTCCGCCATCGCCACTGCCAGAGAAGGAAACACAGAACCCTAACAAGGGGCCCGATATCTAAGGGGTTCGAATCCCATGAAGCTTGGGATAAGGAACTAATTTGGAATATTTGCAGGAAGACCCCCCTCCCAAAAGTTTTTATCAACAAGATTATTTGGAGGATATAATATGCTATGGATTTTATTTAATTGAAGGGGTACGAAATTTGCATTCCAACCCCCTGGAGCAGAATTATTTTAAAAGAAGGGCTGAAAGAGAGAAATATGGAAGGCCTCCTTATCCAAATAGGATTAGGATCACAGGCTCCATCTATTTAAAGGTCCCCCGGCTTAATTCATTGGCCACATCTCCTCCTCTACTCTCATTGTGCTATTGCTTTGCTATGGACTCTCCAAAGGCCGAGTTGATCGTCATGAAGATGCTCCATCAGTTCTTCGAGCACCATGTTAGAGGGATGAAACTCGGATGGGCGCCCGCCTGTGCGCCACACCTTCTCTTCCGTCACGAAGCCCATGTCGCCAACACTCGCGTCATACACACATGGATCCCGCCATTTGCTCCACACCAGTTCTTCCATGGGATGATCGACAATGCTGATTCGAATTTATCAACCTCCAAGCCTGCAGATCCAATAATTCATCGGAAGATGAATTTTTCAAGCGGAGGAGAGTTGATGCAGCGAGAAATGGATAAATAGGACCACATTTTTTTCTATTTTTTATCCGTTAATTTTATTTACGTTTATTTGAGTCATCGTAATTTTAATTAAATAAAATAGTTCGCCTGTGCTCTCAAAAATAGTTGGTTAGAGATTTGAATTTATTTCAAATCAATTAGTTTGTCAAATTAGGATAAGTCATTTTTGAATTTGAATTTGAGTTTCTATTTTTGTAACCTCATCCCTCCTATATAAAGGGATGATAGGCTATTGTGTTAAGCAGTTCAGTTGATACAAAAATTGAGATCTCTCTCTCTCTCTCTTGTCTTTCTCCTTCCCCACGCGATCTTCGCGCTTCTTCTTCCTCAAATCTCTCGTTCTCCGACGAGCTTTCTTCTCTCAACCCCTCAATTTTTTTCCACCGAAAAATCCAGCGTAAAATATTATTTTTATCCATCGCAAATCTCTTATTTGCATCATCATCTGAGGACCGTCGCTCTACTACAAGCTATGCTATGATGGTAGGAGGAAAACCTTGTTAGTTGGAGGAGCAAGAAGCAGACAATAGTCTCCCGTTCCAGTGCAGAGGCAGAATACATGGCAATGGCTCAAGCTACATGTGAAATTACTTGGTTACTGATTTTTCTGCAAGAACTCGGCATTGATACAACCACTCCTATTCCTCTATATTGTGACAACAAATCTGCTACTAATCTCGTGTTCTATGAGAGAACTAAGCACATTGAGATTGACTGTCATTTTATTCATGATGCTGTACGAGGAGGCATGATTGTTACACCACACATCTCGACAGATCTCCAGTTTGCAGACATTTACAAAGGCCTTATCAAAGAAATGCCTTTTCTGGAGTACTTTCAAGTTGGGCATGACCGTTGATATGATCCAACTTGAGGGGGAGTGTTAGAGATTACAGTAGATTACGTTATAATATTACATTGTAACCCCACGGGGTATTTATATATTTTTCTCTTTTTTGAGCTCTTTAGGGTTTAGTCTTATATAAAGACCCCTAGACTGAAAAATTATCTCATTGCTTTCCCTTCACAGCAGATATATACTAAATATATTCATTTCATAACAATAATAACAATGGCTAATGGAACTGTAAAATTTTGTCACATAGTTATATATAAAGTGGGATCCATGTAGCCAGGGACGGAGCCAGAAACTTTTTATAGAGGGGGTACAACTAAAAGAATCATTTATATGTTTATTATTCTATTACCAATTGAAAAGTAGAGTAATTATGATGCTGAAAACAATGAAATAATTTGATTGAACTTATTTATTTTTTAGCTTTATGTGAATGAGACACATGTAAGAGATTTGGGCTTCCTTTTTTTGGAAAATCGCTTCATTCTAATTACATACATACATATATAATTATGGACATCATATAGATCAATTCATAAACTCAAAATAAATCAAGTGTGACGATGGATTTTTTTAGGTTGCAACAACAAAATTTACATTTCCATACGCTAGATATTTTTTTGGTCAATATTGTGGTAAATTTTCATTATCACAAGTCAAGTATATGTTGTGGTAAAGCAATATTTTTTTAAAAAAATTAAGTTGAATATAAATTGGATTAGCATAATATATAGTGTAGAAGTTCTTTCTATTAATATAGCATTATAAAAAATGTTGCAACAATAATATAGGACATCGGATTTATAACTATATCAACAATTTTTTCGACTATAGATTATCGTCATATGACATTCATTGCAAAATGTTGGCTAAATAAAAATTTGTGGCAATGATATGTTTGTTACTACTACTCTAATTATAGATAATATATTATGTCAGACGAATATATAGATAAAAAAATCCAATATTTTGTGACAACAAAAAGTTCGTGACAATAAAAATAATTGATAGATAATTATTTTCAGTCACATTATTTATTACTTCAAATGTAATTTGTTGTAGTGATAAAATTTTAGATAATTATATATTTTTGTAAGATTTGAAACTTGTTTCAATAAATAAAGCTTCAAAAATTAAACGTGTTATTAGAATAGTAGTACACAATCGATGTTATTAGAATAGTAGTACACAATCGATATAAACTCAAGCATATTAAAATGACATCACTGGAATAGAGAACTTATAAAGAAATAGAATCATAAAATAAAGTAATATACACTCGTTTTTTTGATCGAGGGAGGGAAAGAGATAGATGAAGGAGAAAAGTAAAAAGAGAGATGTGTCGAGAGAATATGTGGGAAAGCTTTGCATATGAAAGGGCTAGAATGAGAAAATTGTAGAAATATATCATAGTGTTATCATTTTTATTTTTATTTTAAAATTATAATTAGATTAATATATAAAAATCAATTTTACGCTATATATTTAACATATATAGCAATAATACATGAAAAATTACCTATCTAGGGGGGGCATGTGCCCCTCCATGCCCCCCTCTAGATCCGTCCATGCATGTAGCACAGATAAACTGTAAAATTCTGCGTTAGGTAATCGGAAAACAACCCAAAAAATACTCGGATCTTTCAACATGGATTTGAGCAAGAATCCATGTAGCCGACCTTACTTAAAGTGGGAGAAGTCTGTCCCATTTTCATTTTTATAGTTATAACTAAATCTACAACTATATTCATGTATTAAAATTGATCTACGAATAATGAAATCAAATATTCACGAATGTCAAAGTGATCAATGTATGTATCCATTTTACAATGAATATGAATACGGATTTCACATAAAACAATACGATAGGGTTTTAGGATATGAATATATCCATATTCATTTTAATCCCTTATTGTCAACGTGTTTTGACTGAAGTGTCTATAGTTTGATATTTTTAGATTTTTACTGAATCCAGAGTAACTGAAAGTTGTATAATGTTCCAATTATTATTATTTGAAAGATAAGATTTTCTTTTAATGAACTGCCAGAGACCTAATTAAGCACGTGCAGAAAGTGACCCTGTGAATTGTTCCTAACTTGAATAGTTTTGTTATCAGCTTTTATAATAATTATTCAACTGCTAGTTCTAATAAACTGTGCGCAGAAAATGACTGTTATATTTGTTCCCAACTTGAATATTCTTATCATCTTTTATAATAATAATTCAACTGTCAGATTCTAATTAACCATGTGAAGAAATATATTCTCTGATCTTTGTCCCTAACTTCTATATTCTTGATATCAACTTTATATCTACGTCAATACATCTAAGGGAGGTGGCTGATTCATGTAACAAACCCACTTGATCTTGGGAAAAGTTGGATTTTTTTGGTTATAAGCCACTTTTGTGTCTGAATTATGCGTACTATTTCATGCGTATTGAGTACTCTCTTGATATTTCTGCTTGAACCCTGACTGACAATGTTGCAATTCTACTCTATTGTAACTATCTATTCATGCTAAAATATTGTGAGATAAAGCTTATTCTTAATCTGACAGTTGAACAGAGAGACCAAGGATGGTAATGTTCCAGAAAAAATTGCTGTCTATCAAAGTGCTAACAAGGAGGTTTGTATGCATTTAAACACGTTTCTTATAATTGTATGTGATGGCCACTGCTAATTTTTTTTCCTTTTGTTTGTAGGTTGCAATCATCTGCAATCATCAAAGAAGTGTCTCTAAGAATCATGACACCCAGATGTCTAGATTGAACGAGAAGATAGATGATCTAAAGGCAAAGTTTTTTTAATGCTAGCTTTTATAATTGAAAAATATTCTACATTTAATTTACGTTAGAACACTTGCTGATTTGAAGTTGTGGTTCTAGTTTGCACGCTTTCTTCTAAAGCTGCAATCGATCATCAATGGGTGGATGGAAGTCATCGTCCTTAGAAAATAATATAATTGTTGGGTGCCATCCACATCTCTTAAATTTGTGATCTCCAATTTGAAAAAAATCTTGATTGTCGATTCTGATTTGTCCTGTAAGGGAGTTGCAGATAATTCTTCAGTTTGGAAGTACTTGAATGGAGTTCTGGTTCTTAGTGATGTTTAGCGTTGGACTATGTAGAGGTTTACGTTATGTTATGATGTACCATTACGTATTTCTTATTTACCTCATGTACATCTATGTAATTTACCCAAGGATTTTCTCTCTATATAAGAGACCCTAGGGCTCTATGGAATAACACAACTGAGTATTTTCTCTAACATGGTATCAGAGCCAAAACCCTAATCTAGGGTTTTTTTTCTCTACCGTCGCCCCCCCTCTTCTCCTTCGGCCGCCGCCCACCCCTCTCTCTTCGCCCACCTCCCGCCGCCAGCCGCCAGCCTCCAGCCTCTCTCTCGCCGAGGACCCCACCTCCCGCCTCCTCTCTCGCCGCCAGCCGATGCCCCCGCCTCCTCTCTCTCGCCGCCAGCCGAGGCCCCCGCCTCCTCTCTCGCCGCGGCCGAGGTAGCCCCCTCTCTCGGGCTCCTCACCTTCGTCGGTCGGCACCTATTCATCCATGGATTCAAGTGCATAAAGTCTACATATGCACTTGAATCCCATCCAGTCTTTGTAGACAAAAGTTCTTTTTTGTCTATTATCTTTAGATCTTTTTCTCCGGCAACATGTCAGATCAAAAGGTTGATATGCCCTCCATAGGTGCCTTTAAAGGTTCGGCACCAATAGTCAAAATGGACAGGACAAACTATGAACTCTGGGCTATGCAGTTCCTGAGCCTCATGAAGTCATGTGGTAAGAAACACATTCTTACCAAAGATGAGCCGTCGGAGAAGACGGGGATATATGCCTCATGGGAGGCTGATGATGCATATGCCAAGGTCTGGCTATCAGGGACGCTTTCGATGGAGATTGCCAATGACGTCCTCCATCAGCCCATCGTCAAGGCGATGTGGGATATTTTGGCTACTAGATATTCTCAAGTGCGGAACGAGACTAAGATGCTGCAATTGCAGCATGATATTTTTACGATGAAGCAAAATGGGCGGCCACTTCACTCTCTTTACACATCACTGCGAGGGATGTTCGAGAAATTATACAGTACCATCCCGCTCACGGCCACTGCCGAGCAACAGAAGACCTTTCGCAATGCTACCATGGTGGGAGTATTAATTGCAGCTCTTGATCCTGAGTATGAGGCAACCCGCTCTCAGATCCTTGCCGATGCTACTATTCCTCCTATGGAGGAAGTCTACAGGCGACTCAGTCGTATCTCTGTCTCCTCCAGCACAACTACTCCACCTCCTTCGGTAATGGCAGTATCCCGAGGGAGAGGTGGTTCGTCGCCTTTTCGTGGCCGTAGTACACGAGGTCGGGGAGGACGTATTCGTCAGACGTGCTCGTTCTGCCATCGTACTGTTCATTCCGAGGATACGTGCTACTCAAAGCATGGATTTCCAGCTTCGGCACGGATAACCGAACATGTTCAGTCTCCTTCAGCATCTACCCTAGATCACAGGTTCAAGGAGCTTGTGGCGCGACTTCGTGACATTATGCCGCAATCATCGTCGGATGCTGCCAGTACCTCTGATGTTGTAGCTTCTGCATCGACCAATACCTTTGCTGCCAGTACCTCAGGTAGTACTTCAGCCTTTCGTCCTTGCCATGATTTATCTGGTTGGATTGTCGACTCTGAAGCCACCCATCATCTTTGCCATGACAGAGATAAACTTGAGTCCTACAGGGATATTTCTTCGGGTCGCTCTGTTGTCATAGCTGATGACACCCATTCTCCTATTGTTGGACAGGGGGAGATTTCTTTATCACCCTTCATGCACTTACATGATGTTCTACATGCACCTGAGTTTTCCATGAATTTATTATCAATTAGTCAGATTACAAAAGACTTGCACTGTCGTGCTATATTTGACATACTAACGGGCAGGGTGATTGGCTGTGGTTCTGAGCACAATGGCCTATATCGTCTGGTCCAGAATTCCTATGCTGGCGTCTCTCTTCACTCACAGGGATCTGTGTCCCCGTATACCGGGCATCTTCGATTTGGTCAACCTTCCGCTCCAGAAAATGCGTCACCTCCTGCCTCAGATCTCTCCGAATTCCTCATTTCATTGTGAAGCTTGTCCGTTAGGGAAGCATCATCGTTCTAGCTTCCCTGGTCGTCAGAGTCGGAGCAGTAGCTCCCCGTTTGAATTGTTTCATGTTGACATTTGGGGTCCTAGTCGTGTACCTGATCATCAGGGACACATGTTTTATCTAGTCATGGTTGATGATTTTTCTCGTGTCTGTTGGACTTTTCTTCTGAAAAATAAATCTGAAGTAGGAAGTATTATCAAAAATCTTATCAATGAAGTGCAAAATGTTTTCTCTTCTAATGTTAAATATGTGCGCACGGACAATGCATTGGAATTTTGCACCCGCTCTCTTTCTTAGTTTCTTTCCTCTAAAGGCATTATTCACCAAACTTCCTGTGCCTACACATCACAACAAAATGGTGTCGCGGAAAGGAAACATCGTCACTTTCTTGATGTTGCTCGAACATTACTTATTCAGAGTTGTGCGTCATTATCTTTCTGGGGAGACGCTATACTTACGCCATGCTATCTGGTCAATCGTATGCCTTCTTCAATTCTTGGGGAGAAGTCTCCAATCTCTGTTCTCTTTCCTGACAAGGACTTGTTCTCGCTTACTC
Source organism: Ottelia alismoides (assembly GCA_037367405.1). NCBI lineage: Eukaryota > Viridiplantae > Streptophyta > Magnoliopsida > Alismatales > Hydrocharitaceae > Ottelia > Ottelia alismoides. The sequence continues at coordinate 186,873 of JAZKJV010009016.1, forward strand.
CACGTGTCTTTGGTACAGTTGCTTTTGTTCACTGCTTATCTCCAGGACTTGACAAGCTCTCTCCTAGAGCTGTTAAGTGTGTTTTTGTAGGTTACTCTCGGATACAAAAGGGTTATCGCTGTTATGATCCACTTAACAAGTACTATGTCAGTGCAGACGTTACAATTTTTGAACCGGTTATGTACTTCTCCCCAGCAAGTAACAGATTGGTTCCTTCCACGTCTCCGGATGATCATGTCTATGTTCCTCCACCTCCACGTCTGGGTCAAACCGAGTCCACTCAACAATTACCACCACCACCACCACTATCACCGTCATACCACCACATTCCACCGTTCCGTAAATTCTACACACGACAGTCAGGACCTGCTCAAGCTACACGCCAACCATCCATCGCGCCTCAGGTATGCTCCGATGTTGGTACTAATGATGGGTTAGATAATGTACCGGTGCAGGAATCTGTGTTCCAGGAGGTAGATCCGCCAGTCAGTACAACGGATAACGATCAGGATATTCCTATTGCACTTAGGAAGCAGAGAAGGAAATGTGTGACCTATCCTCTTTTTTTGTCTCTGGTGTCTTTTCATCGTCTTATTGGTGATTTCCAGAGGTTTGCTGCAGCTGTGTCCTCGGTAGAGATACCACCGACATATCAGGACACTATGAAGATTGATTGCTGGAGGTTAGCTATGGAGGAAGAGATGTGTGCTTTACAGTCTAGAGGGACTTGGACCCTAGTTCCTATTCCATCTGGTGCGTCTGTGGTTAGTTGCAAATGGGTGTTCACAGTTAAATATCACTCAGATGATCGTCTTGATCGATACAAAAACAAGACTTGTTGCACGGGGCTTCACTCAAACCTATGGTGTCGACTATTTGGATACATTTTCACCAGTGGCTCGACACTCGACGCTTCGCATACTTCTATCCGTTGCAGTGGTACGTGACTGGCCCATTTTTCAACTTGATATCAAAAATGCATTCTTGTATGGAGATCTACAGGAGGAAGTCTACATGCAGCAACCACCAGGTTTTACTGCTGAGGGGGAGACTCACATGGTGTGTAGACTTCATAAAGCAATTTATGGCCTTAAACAGAGTCCAAGTGCATGGTTCCAGAAGCTTTCTCAGCTGATTGAACGACATGGGTTCAAAACGCTCAAATGCGGACCATTCGTTGTTTATTCAAAAGACTCCCAGAGGAACAGTTGTTGTCATGGTATATGTTGATGATATTATGGTCATAGGAGATGATGCTCGGGGAGTCAAGAGGACTAAAGAACTCTGGGGCAATCAGTTTGTTATGAAGGATCTAGGTACCATACGATACTTTCTGGGGATAGAATTTGCGAGAAACGCACAAGGAATGGTGACGACCCAAAGGAAATATGTTACAGATTTGCTAGTTGAAATAGGAATGGTTGGATGCAGACCATCGAGCACTCATATGGACCCAAGTATGAAACTGTACGACAATGATACTGAAGAGGTGAACAAAAAGAAGATACAGAGAGATGGTGGGCAAGCTTCTATACATCACCATAACTCGACCGGATATTGCTTTTGCAGTAAACCGGGTGAGTCAATTTATGGAGCAGCCTAGACAAGTCCATATGGAAGCCCTGTACATGATACTGAGATACATAAAGTCTTCTCCAGGCTCTTGTTTGTTATTTAGAAAGGACACAGATTTGTCCATTTCCGCTTATGCGGACGCAGACTATGCAGGGTGCCCAAAGGTTCGTAAGTCTACTTCAGGATTTGCTATCTTTATAGGAAGCTCTCTGGTTTCTTGGAAAAGCAAAAAACAAACTGTTGTGGCAAGATCCAGTGCTGAATCCGAATATAGAGCCATGGCACAAGCAAGCACAAAAATGATGTGGGTTCGAGCAGTCCTGGAAGATTTGAATGTAAATGTCTCTTTACCCATGCAGCTTCATGTGACAACCAAGCAGCATTGCTCATTGCCAATAATCCAGCTTTTCACGAAAGAACAAAGCACATTGAGGTAGATTGTCACTACATTAAAGACATGATCCAGAAGGGCTTGATTTCCACTTCACACGTCAATTCAGAGGACCAGATTGCTGATATATTTACCAAGCCATTGCTCAGAGGACCTTTCCAGAGATGTTCTTCCAAGCTGAGCATGATCGATATTTATGCTCCATCTTGAGGGGGAGTGTAGAGGTTTACGTTATGTTATGATGTACTGTTACGTATTTCTTATTTACCTCATGTACATCTATGTAATTTACTCAAGGGTTTTCTCTATATATAAGAGACCCTAGGGCTCTATGGAATAACGCAACTGAGTATTTTCTCTAACAGACTACTTTAAACTTCTTTTATAGTGATATAAATCAAAATTCTTTTTTGTAATTGCATGATTTGATATACCATAAGTAGCCCTTTAACAGCCGGACTTTGTACACTGAAAAAGTATCTGCGAATTTTTATTTCTACGAATTTTTATTTTAAAAAATAAATTATATTTATCAGTGAAGAAGGGAGCTTTAGCACAATGGCAACTAATCTCACACTATATAATCAAGAGGGTGATGCTTTGAACTCATGACGAAAGCCTCTTACAAAACTGTACTTAGCTTGTTTTGTGAGTAATTCACCTTGTCAAACGACAAGTTGGATGCGGGTTAAATGTTCTAACATTGCTTTTTACAATGAGTTCTTTGTAGGTATATGTTAACGCATATAGTAGTCTCTGTGTGTCTCTCTGTTATTTTTATTTTCAGTTGTATGCTTTATGTAATTTACCCATAGGCTACTCTCCTATATAAGAGAGCCTAGGGCTTATGGAATAAACTTTTTTTGTGAACGATAAATTCAAATGATTGCTTGTCAAGGTTTGTGACATCAGTATACATAGGAACCTCTCACCACAAACCCATGCCTGCAGTTAAACTAGCTTTAGTATGAAATTTGTCATAATTCGGTGTGCGGGCCACCCAACTGGCTGAACAAGATGGCCATATCCATCCCTTAAATCATGGTAGGCATAGCAACTTCATACGGGCACTTGTCGGAGAATCCAGCTTTCCCTGTTCTCTTCACTCTCTTGATGCAGCTCTTGAACTTTTCATGGCACTTGATACTCATCATCCCTTTCTTCTCCACGCATTCATCATGAAGCTTACAACAGGCATCAAGCTCATCACAAGGTTTCTCACCAGGGCACCCTGTCCAGCCAACTCCACAGTACTTACCATATCGAATCCCAACAGAGTAGGCTTTTTGCAACAAATGTTCCGTTTCTCACAGTGCAGTATTAGAATTTTCTGTTGAATCTCCTAAACAGGGATAAAAATGGACGTGGATGTATTCATGTTTGTTTATTTTTGTATATGTTTTAAAAAAGATATTTAGGTTTGGCACATACTGATTGCATCCAGCAAATATGAATATAGATGTGTATGTCATATCTTAATTTGTGACAAAATAATTCAGATATGTTTTGAGTGCACGTCACTTCAATGATAATCTTTTTTCCTTAAAAGAACAAAAATAAAAACAAAGGATTTTATCACTGAAATGCAAGACGGCGCTCGGATCTAGGCCAACAGGGCTCAGATTGTCGGACATGCTTTCAGAAATGAAGGGATTCTAGCCCCTCTGTTCTGAGATGAGGCTCGGACGCTTTCAACATCAGAGCACGCAAGATGAGTTGATGATCCGAAGCGGAAGAGGCAAGAGCTGCTGGTGACCCACTTGCAATGGAGGAGGTGGGAGGCGGAGGAGGAATATGTTGGATGGGGCTGGAGTGGGAGGGGGCGGTGGTGGGAGTCGGAGGAGGTGATGAGCGGCGGAGGAAGGGGGAGGAGTGGGAGGGGGCAGAGGAGGGGTCCGAGGAAGAAGAGAAATAAGAAGGTTTTTATAAAAAGACATCCAACCTAGCTATTCAATCTAATGGAGAACGGGGGCGGTGGTGGGAGACAGGAGATGAGGGGCAACGGAGGAAGGGGCTGTAGGGGAGGGGGACGGAGGAGGGGACCATAGGTGGGGGGGGGGGGAGGAAGAAGAGAGAGAAGGTTTTTTTTTAGAAAAAGACATCTAACATAGCTATTCAATCGAATCACCCCTGTGTCCTAAAGTTAACTTCCGTTTGAGACGCAGATGGACAATAACTAACCCACGGGGCACAAGTGATAATAGTGCAAGAAGCAAGGCACAAGTGATATTCTAAAAAGGAAGGGGTATAATTGATATTGCAAAACTTAAGAAGGGTACACGTGATAAAATCCTTAAAAACAAATATCAATATTGAAATGTAAATAGATGTGGATATGGATATCTCATTTTCTTATTTGTATTATATATAATATACATGTATAATGATCCTGGGATGCTTTTATTTCTTTATATAATAGCTAAATACAAATGTTTATTAGTGTCAGGAACTTATCTCTATCAAGGAATTCTTCCTCCTAAGTTTGCCTCTTAGTGCATCCACTCTATTATTGTCTTCAAGCTCATATATTGATAGTTATTCTTTAATTTATTAAGTTTGTTTTTAACATCACACATTTCATGCACTAAACAAGTTAGGAATATTCATTCGTAAATAATCGCCATCCTTATGTCAAATATCCACATGTGGATTGTAGATATTCGTACTGCATCTGTATTTGTATTTTGATGACATGATTCCTTAATTTATAGTTTATACATGCGTTTGTATTTAAATTAAAAGAAATAAGGATATAATAATACATTTATCAACTGTTATTATCTGCACTCCACATCCCTTTACACCCAACATTCTACTTAAACACTGTCTCGCGACAATGCTTTGCCACAATGGTTTCATCTAGCTTGTGGTCACAGTCTTGCTTTACGTGGGGAATTATTGAATATGTCGCCTCTTAATTGGAAATCTGATTTATATGACGCTGTCTCACTTGAACAGGGTCAACTTCAACAAATTTAGTCTCATCCTTTCTTTTCCAATGTTCAGTCTCAACAGGAAGAACTGAAAATAGATCTGAGTAGGGCAAGAAAGGGGAAGCCTCCACTCAAAGATTCAGATGGAAAGCCAAAAAGAAACTTAGCGCCTGAAGCGTGAGAAACCTCTGCAAAAAGTTCTCATGGTTTTAGAAAGACTCCATGCATCTAACGTGGTTATCAATTTGCAGGATAGAAAAGAAGCTCTCTCAGATGGCAGCCAGAATAGAAAAAATGGAATTAGATAAAAAGATCAAAGAAGATCTGAAGACAGTTGCTTTGGGGACGTCCAAAATCAACTACCTTGATCCCAGAATATCTGTTGCTTGGTGCAAACGCCATGAAGTCCCTATTGAGAAGGTCACATATTCTCATTTTGTCTTTGCGATATCACACCCTATAGCGTTTAATGGTCAACATATTCTCAAGCTCCATTTTTTAATCTTGTTCTGATGGACAGATATTTAACAAGTCCCTTCTCGCTAAGTTTTCATGGGCGATGGATGTTGATCCCAGCTTTAGATTTTGACGGCGGTGTCATTATGCATCTGGATTTCTTGAGCAGGGATGGAAGTGCCAGCATGTCAATGCAGGTCTCATTTACTTACCATTAAAAGGGCAGAAAGTTGTCATCTATAACATACTATCCGCTAGGAGAACACCCAAAGAGGGCTGATCGGGAGTCTCCTAGAAACACGTGAGGTGTCATCCAGAGAGAAGATTATGACATTAATTATAGATTCTTCTGTTAGAACATTATATTTGCCACAATCAGTTGATCTTGTTATGCGGAGGTTCTGATGTGTATCATCATGTTGAACTTACTAGCCGTGCTTTTGGTTTCCTCAAAAAGTATGTTTATGAGTTCCTCTTCACGTTTTTTCAGCTGGCCATGCTAGATTGGAAGTACTTTGTTCTTCACGGGAAATTTGCATATGAATACCGGGAGTACTGTAATTGAACCGAACAACCAGCTTTCATGTTCTTGTTTTCTTCAGACATGCTTACTGTACTTTTCACCAAGAATACGGTCTTTGGGCTTTTTTACTGTGTTTTTAGTAATGGAACGAATGCGTTTATAGTTTTGTACTGATGCGAACTGTAAATTCCAATGCATGCGTTGTTTTGACACATGACACTATGCGGATATTCCCCTGTTTCCCGATTGCCGATTTTTATTCCAACGTGAGTCCTTAAAGAATTCAAGTGATTCATGAGGTCTTTTATCGCGTTCTTCAGGACTGAGCCTAAGTTAGGGTGACTCTTTGACGGATCTCAGAGACTGAGGGTGAAGCTTATAGCTTGTTTGGCGTGCAGGGTTGAGGAAGTTCAACACATGATTTAGAATCCAATCGTCTTTCCTTCTGTAGCTTGTTTCTCGTGCACCCGAGTTATTGAAAGTGGCAGTAGGAGCTTGGATGGCTGAGCTAGACGAGACTGGCTTCACTAATGGTTCATTCCGAGCATGCTGTCCATGGCATTGGTCCGAGTTTATGACAATGCTGCGTCATGTCGGTGTTTGTGCATCTCATTGTAGCATGATGTTTTTGCCGGTAAGAATGCGTGCTGACGACGTGTCTGTTTCTGTTTGGTATTAATTTTGCAATATGATTAAATTTTATTGTCTAGTAGTCGAAATTTGTCTGCCTGCAAGATGTCGCGGGCGCATTGATATTTTTGGCTGCATTATATTCCTATGGAGAATCTATCTACACATTTAGGAAATTGAAACCTCCTTAAATGTTGTCTGCCCACAGCATCTTAGAGTTTAGACCGGCTTTTCAAGATAAAGGTGACGGCCATCGAGTGGTTTTGTTCCGTGGACTGTTTGGATCCAGGGTTAGGGAAGAACATTAAAAAAAGGAGTTGGCTAAGAAATAACGTACGGGTTAAAGGATGATTTAACTCACACACTTCACATATTCTGATCCTGGCCCGGTATTCCTTCTATACTTTCGTTTTCCCATTATCCCTCGTATCCCACACTATTCAATCATTTGGTACCAATCAAGTGTAATATCAGTATGTTTGAAATCATTTAACTCATCTCATCAACTTTTTTAGTTATTTTTTATCGTTAATTATCAATTAAGTGTTCAGCACTAATGAAATCATTTAACTCATCAACTCTTTTTTAGTTATATTCTGATCATTTACTTTTCATCAAGAGTCATTTCAGTAATATTAATATTTGTATTAACAGAAAGAACTTTCCTTCCTATCCGAATTCAAATGGATTAATGCTCAGAATAACTAATAAGTTAATTCGAGTCTTATTTTTTTCGGTATGTTTACATTACAAACCCTAAGCACTTAGTCAATTAGATGGTAACCCCAACAATCTTTTAAATCACACCATAATCCCCCCCGAATCGTACTGACTCTTATACCATGATTTTTATTATTTTCTTTCATCGATTCCAATATTAATTCTAATGTAATTTGTTGAAAAATCTATATTTTTGCTCCTAAAGAAAATCAAATTTACAAAAAATGCTGTCATCCTTTTCCACCTTAAAATGTTTGCCACCATCATTGCTTTATGTTGGACTTGTAAGCCATTGACAATCTATTAATGTAATAAACGTTGTTTTATCATGTCCATTTGAAATGAAATGAATGTGAATGCACTTTACAACTAAGGTCTCTTTGTACAATTAGACATATACGTTGGTCATATTTAATACCATGCATCAAGAAGGATACAATTGACTTCAAACATGTGATATTCAATAAAGATATCCAATCTAAGAAAGATATGTCAATCTTTCTCTAAGACTGATTTGCAACCAACTTCTTGATGCATGTCCTCTGCATAGAAATGGAGACTCGGAAGTGTTAGAATAATCAAGTCAAAGAGTTGACTTGATGGGATTGAGACAAACTAAGACCTAAATCGTAACTGTCACGATCAGGCATACATCCTTTGACTTGAGACATATATGCATCTATATGCTTATGTACGCACACTTGACAGACCAATAGGTTGGTGACCTCCCCAAGGTCCATATACCAGTAAGTTGTGCATGTGAATACAAGATGTATGATCTCTCAAAAGAATTATACATGTTCATAGTTGATGAACCAGGAGACAAAGCTCACCCATGAGATAATTTGAGGTCAAAATGAATTCCATGCATGATCGTCTTGTTTATGAAATAAGACACGGAATTCGAGATATTTTGGAAAGTATATGATCAATATTGTCACCTAAATATCAAATGAGAAATCTATTGATTTATTCTGAAGAAGACAGTCAAACCGGTATTTGAACTTAGGATTAATCAAAGTCTTCCAATGTGAAGGATGAATGAGTATTGGGAATACTCAAGATTAAATCTATCATAATAGATTATCTACCATGACACTTCCATTCCGAGGGAGTGATGAAACATGATGGATTTTAGTAGCTCCATTTAGTTAGATGTGATTTAATTGGATTAAATCACAATTCATTTGAATCTAATTTTCAATTCCAATTTCAATATCCAAATGTTGGAAACATAAATGGTCATGGAAGTGGAAATATACAAGTTCCTTAAACTCATTTCTTAGCTCCAAATACTTTGGACTATGATTAGAATGGTCGAGGAAGCTGGATTCAGCTCATCGATTCTTTCTCGAGCTCACATAGAGTGACTTGCGTTCCGTTGATCTCACTTAGAGTGTGAAGTGTTTTACTCGAGCTCAATTGATAAGAGCGTATCAATTTCGAGCTATCATGGTATAAACCTTGAAATTAGATTGATACCCAGATTTCAAGTCAATATACATGGATAGTATGATCTCCCCCATTATCTCCAAGTATCTACATTTGCATCTCATGAGTCCTAATTGGATTATGACTATGCTATTTGATGTCCATATCTAGAAAATAATCGTCGTTGCCATATTCTCTAGGGCATTTTTGTGAATTTGATTCACAAATATAATCCACTAATTAATATGGATAATGATTCATAATAATTAATATTTATATTAATATTCATATAATTAATATTTATGTGAATATGATTCACATAATTATTTTAAGAGACATGTGTGAATGTGATTCACATTAGAATAATTAGTTTAATTCGATTTACATAATTATTTAAATTTATAAATATGATTCATAAGATATGGGGATTAATCTCATAAAATAACCAATTTTGATAATTGGATCATCAAATTAATAAATTAGAGCAACAATTCCAATCTATAATTGGAATATGCAGGTGTGTGTTGAGAGAGACACATGGCTCTCTCTATGAGAGCACTAATTAGATTAGGCTCTCAATTTATTGCTTAATTAATTATTTATTTAATTCACGATTAAAAGAATATAATTCTAGTCCTAATCCTGTTTGAATAAGGTCTACTCCATAGTCCTTGATCAATCCAAGTGACACCATGGAGGACGTCTACCATGAGGAGAAGACTCCTCATAGAGACGCCTCCCATGCCTATAAATGAGAAGATAATGCCTCTCTTTCGTAGAATGCTTGTTCATCCTAATAATTCCAAGTTTCTTTGATCATGGAGAGAGAAGTTTAGAGAGTAGAAGACTCTCTAATACACGTCCTCCCCTTCTCTCTCTACAGTCCCACGTCCACCTTTAAGCCTCCATCTTCTTCATAGGCGCGACCTTGCAAGAGAGAAGATTGTCTTCTTCGCCATGCTTTGCGTACGTGTAAGAGGACTCGATTCCGTGAGTAGGAACCAAAGCTTGAGATCTTCTTGGTCTCATCCTTGCGTTGACAACTTCAATAAGAAGAAGACATTGAAGTTTGCGGGAAGCTAAGCAACTCATCATCGTGCTCACGAGAGAGACAAGCATGAATCGGACTTGGTTCGGGAAGTCTTTTACATTAGAGACACATGCTTCAAGAAGTAACCTTGATCTTATCGCAATATTCATTACAATATTAGAAATCATATTAGGAAAATTATTTCTCTAAATTAATGGTTTCACAAAGTACAAAAGTTGTGCTAAAATTTCTTGTTCATACGATGAACATACATTATTTAAAAAAAATATTTTGCTAAATATTCCGTGTTTCTGTGATATGAAGTTCTTGAATATTCAATTACTTCTTTCCCTCTCATCACCAACACCACGTGGCTCATAAATTTTGTAGGCTTTGGCATTGTGACCCTCATGGCGATGAGGTGGAGAACCTCACGCTGAAGATGACCTCACATGGCTAAGAAGTCGAGGATACATATTCGGTGACAACAAGGTTGATGAGTTATAAATTGAATGCACAATCAACCACCATCATAGAAGCATGTAAAGAAAAAAAACAACACGATATGATGGTAGTTGGTAACCTCACATGAACATGAAAGAAGAAAATCCACTAAGAAGAAGAACAAGTACTACTCTCTCTATTCATTTGCTCATTTCCTATCTTCTCTCTCTCTATCTCATTACTGACCTCTCTTATGGTGATGGTAATGCTCCATCCCTTTATATATATATCTGAAGTAGAATACCCAATGTTCAATCCATGTAAATAATTTATATGGTATATAACTTGTTTTGAATTTGGAATGGAAGCCTAACTCCTTTAAGACTTCCCATCCTCCTAAGCCTTTCAATCTCTATCCTAAGTTGAAGTCCATCACGATCTCTACATTTTCCTGAGTCTACACCGATCCATCATCATAACCAGTAAGCTCTTTTTGAAAATTGTCAGACCCATTTGTACAAGATTTTATGACTTTTCTTTTTTTACAAAGTACATTTAAAATCCTTTTCTTTTGATTTAAAGTTAATTTTGTTAATCAAATATTCTTTTTTACATAAAATCAATTAAAAATATAAAATTTAAAAGTAACAAAAATATGTCCTTTCTATACAGGTCAAAATGGCATGTATTCCATATTTATTTATTTATATCTTTTTTATTTCACAAAATTTAAAATCAACAAAAATATTTCTAAGTGGCTTATAATGTATGGAGCTGGGAGCCTACATCTAGGGGTGTAGGTAAATACCTACACCTGACCTTTTTTTTCATTATTTTTGAGTTTTTTGGAAGGAAATCTTAGGGGGATTTGCGTAATATATTGATAGGAGTATGCGTTTCATGTTTCATGCAAAACAAACATTCTTAACATGAGCAATTTTGAGACCGTTATAATTTGGTACTCTTGATGGAGATGATAGAAGTTCTAAATTAAGTTGAATTTGAAATAAGACCATGGTGATATATGGTGATCTAATTCTCTCAAAGTTTTATTTCAAAAAATTAAAAATAATGAAAAAAGAGTCAGGTATAGATAATTACCCACACCTCTAGGTGTAGGCTCCCTTTTTTCCTATAATATATATTATTATTATAACATATAATATTGTAGTATTATTAAAATGAAAACACTACTAAAAATGGGTATTTTATACCTAAAAACAAGCTTTTAAATTTTATATTTGATTCAAGACATCTTTTAGAAAAACTTTCTTCTATAACGTTTAAGATAAAATTGGAAGTTTTATGTTTTGAGTTTTTTATTTCTGTGACGCCCCGCCCCCTTTGGCTACCAAAACCGACGGGACGGGAGCGTCAGACCTACGGTCCAACTACGCCCATGATCAATGATACTCAGCAAACCATCTTATGCACATTAGATTAACATTTGAAATATAAATAACAACAGGAGAATAATGTGAAATGAAAAGTAACATACACCATCCATTCTCATTGACAATGATCATCAAGTCCATGTTCATAGAATGAGATACATCGCATAACTATAAATGTGTAGAAGGAGTTTGTCGATATTTCATTACATGCCTCTCGAAAATAACATGAATAATGCGGAAGTAAATAAGTTACTCTAAGTAGAACGCACCATGTTTGGTGCAAGTATGACGTGGAAGGTGCGATCTCCTCAAAAGACCGCTATTGTGGCGGCTGCTGCTCAGGTACACCTGTTGGGTTCACACGAGGGTAACGTTATGAGCAATTGCCCAGTAACGAGACAAACACTATAATGATTAATATAAGGGTAAGAAAAGAATGCATACTCAACTTCATTTAATGGCATATGCTTGTATGGACAAATTTAGAAAGAATACCAAGGCATTCTAATTTCCATTCGACGACATTGATTCTATTTATTTATAAAAATAATCATGAAGTACTACCACAATATTCTTGATATTTCTACAAGCTGGGTATTATCCACAATGGTATACAATTATAATTTCAAGGATCCGATCATTAATCATTTCACGTATTATTTAGCACATGCAAGTACGCGACTCGCAGGCCTCCGCTACGCGGGAACTTGACATTTCTCTTGAGCATCTCTCAAGGATTTCTTCTTGATCAGATATGAAACGATTTACACCCAATCTCCAACTTCAAACCAAATCCCGGAACACCTCTCACAATACTAATACTCGAAGTAAAATTCGAAGCCACCGCATCAAATTTTAATTCGAGTCTTAATATCGTGTATAAGTGCGAAACTAAGAATGCCAACCGCGTCACCTGCCTACTCCGTCGAGCGACTCCGGATACCACCGGGCTGCTAGGTGTAACGCGTCACCCAACTCGTCCGTTGGGTCGTGACCTTCAAGGCATCTACCAGGGACCTAAGGATGCATGCTCAAACTCTTGCGGCACCTAACTCCGCCTACCCGATCACTATGAATCTCTCCCCCGAAAGAATGATCACCATAAACAAAGTCAAAGCCAGTGACATGTTGTCTGCCAATTGTCTGTATCCTAAGATATCATGGGGAGATTAGCATAGATCTTTACAATTGTTATTCTTTTAAAACTTGTATCATTATTTACTCATATATATAACAAAAAAACATCGTTATTACTCCTATTATTCTGCATTTAATAAATAAAGTTACTAAGAATTATTTGTCATGCATTTAAATTATTTATTCGAAGACAACTCCTTCTAAAAGTACTTGACGAAAGAGGGGTTATGATTGACTATAAATAATGATTTTTTTCATCATGGAGCTTTTATTATAAGACTAACTTACAACAATCAATTTATATGGATCAAACAACAACAATACAGTTTTCCTTTTTTTGGTAGCAATCACCTTATTATAATAAGCTGACACGATAAACATGTGGTTCCACATGTGCTAGAGATTTTTTTACCGTTAACTGAGATACTACCATAGGTATCACACGTTCATGGAATATATTTAAAAATTATGCCATGCATGTATCAACATTAATTAACGTTACTGTACATATCGACTCTAGGCATGCACATAATAATAACCATGTTGACGTTATAGGAGTCTTATGCAAACCATCTATTATACCAAACTGTAGTGATGCATAGGTCATAAAACACATACAATAATAACCATATGGACGTTTCATTATCCATCAACGTGGACAGAAATGGTCATCACGAACATGCACCTTTCAAAAAAAAACTATTTCCAAGCGTCAAAGCTATTATGTTAATGTTAATCCTATATCGATTTTCATAAACTTTTATGGACACATGTTCGACTATTTGCAATGCAAAAACTTATGATCAATTAGTCTTTAATTCTGAGTATTGATTTTGTAAGTTTTTTTTTGGTCTCTTGAGTTTTGAATGCTAGATTGTAGATAAGAATAATTAAATCAATTTCTAACGAATAGGATTGCAATGTTTTTCTGGAGATTGCAGTGAGAAACGATTACAGGACATCATACAATTCATATTTTAACTAACTAATTAAAATCTGAATTTTTGTATCGTATTCCATGGCTGAAATAAAAGAAAGGTAGCATAACCTTTTACTTGATTAATCATAGGATATCATGCAGATAATGATTACGTAATCCTATTCTATGACTATTATTGAGAATTATATTCTGTGAATATCATTGAGTCATGAATCCATCCAGGATCAAGATAACAGTCTTAAAGAGATTTGCGTCATGCGATATCATATAGAGAACTGTCTACAGATTTTACCACCGATATATCCTAAGGGTTCTTGTAATGTACACCACATAGGATCATTCGCGTAGAAACCAACAAAAAAATATTAATCATACCATGCGAAACATCTAAGGCTCTACAGATGTTCAAGCATACATGGTCAAAAACGTATGAACCCAACAGCAAGAGGAAGGTATAACATCGTTACCTCCGAGGATGTTCCCTCGGGATCTCCTCTCACACGGAAATGATATTTCCGTCTCTCGATTGTAGCGCGAATGCGTGTACGAAGGTGACCTCAAGCTTTCCTACGTGATGGTGGCCGCGGATCTTCGATCGGAGTTTCTTCTCCGACGTCGACGACGGTCCTCCGGCGACCAATCCGACCAAGGTGGTGGTGCTCCAATGAGAGGGAAGGATGGTAGTGGCTAGGGCTTTCAGAGAGTAGCCTATCACCTTCTATTTATAGAGGGAGAGGTGAAAATGTGTGCAATTTCGGATATGGTTCGGATCCATATATGGGTCCCAACTATTATACTTAAAACATCGATAACTTGAGATATGAATGTCGGAATTGGATGTTCTTGATTGAGCTCGTTGGAAAGATCTCGACGAGATCTACGTAATGGCGTAATTATTTGAATTTTTTGGATGCCAAAAATACTCCAGATTTTAGGAAAAATAAAAATACGGGATTTCACATCATAAAAATCTTAAAGGAAGTCTCGTCCTCGAGATGTAGGATTTAACGTATAAGTTTCCAATGTGATGTAGATTCAGGCATAAAAATCTTAAAAAGAACGAAACCCATAAAAATATTAAAGAGGATTGAAATAGGGTCTCGTGAACATACCTTAAAAAAGATAGGGGTATTTCTGTCGCATATCTGCCTCAGGCTCCCATGTGGCCTCCTCAACATTCTGACTTTGCCACAATACCTTAACCAAAGGGATGTCTTTCCGTCGTAACCTCTTGACTGCCCGGTCTAAAATCTGCACGGGTGCCTCAGGAAAAGACAAATTCAGTTCAACCACGAGGTCCTCATAGCTCACATGTCGAGGGTCTCAAATATACTTCCGAAGGTTTGACACATGGAATACATCATGCACGCCTGCCAAGTGAGGGGAGAGTGCTACTCGGTATGCTACCTTCCCAATACGGGATAAAATCTCGAAAGGGCCAACGAACCGTGGTGCCAACTTACCCTTGACACCAAATCTTTGAATACCTCTCATTGGAGATACTTTTAAGAATACAAAGTCTCTGGCATCAAATTCAAGATCACGACATCTCTGATCAGCATAGCTCTTCTGACGGCTCTGTGCAGTCAATAATTTCTTCCTAGCTATTTTCACGGCTCTTGTTGTATCATCGATTATCTGAGTGGAATAAATACCCTTGTCACCCACTTCCTGCCAACACAAGGGAGTAGTGCATCTTCGCCCATACAATGCTTCGAAAGGTGCCATGCCAATACTAGCATGGTAGCTGTTGTTATAAGTGAACTCCACTAAAGGAAGGTGATCCTTCCAAGATCCTTGCCACTCAATGGAACATGCTCTGAGCAGATCCTCAAGAGTTTGAATTGTCCTCTCTGATTGTCCATCCGTCTGCGGATGATATGCTGAACTAAGACACAGTTCAGTTTTTAGGGTCTTCATGAATTCTCCCCAATAACGTGACGTGAAACGAGAGTCCCTATCAGATACAACCTCCTTGGGAATCCCATGCAAGCGAATAACATGTTGAATATATAGTTTGGCCAGATCCACCGGAGTGCATGCCATGTTCATGGGAATAAAATATGCAGACTTAGTCAACCTGTCCACAATAACCCAAATAGCATCATATCCACCTACTGTACGAGGTAAGGATGTCACGAAGTCCATAGAGATACTCTCCCATTTCCACAACGGAATGGAAGTGACTGTAACAAGCCAGGAGGATGCTTGTACTCTACCTTCACCAATTGGCACGTAAGGCAACGACTGACATGTTCTGCAACATCTCTCTTCATCCCCTCCCATCAGAAGTGTTGACGAAGGTCTCTATACATCTTGGTGCTCCCTGGATGGATAGATAATCTAGAACAGTGGGCCTCATCTAGGATGTCTCTTCTTAACTCACCATCATCAGGGACACAACCACGGTCCCCCTTCCATAAGATGGACTCCCAGACTCTGAATCCATCAAACTCTTCGTTCAGGCATCGATGGAATAAGTCTTGTAATTTCTGATCTGTTTGCTGACCATGCACAATCCTATACCATAGTCCACTATACTTGGCAGGTAGAGTTACAGTGTCTGCAGTACTATCAAAGGGGTGCCACTCACTAAGTGCTGTGAGCATATCCCAAGTTTGTAGCCATGCTGCGGTGCCCTCGGTATGTGCTCTTCTACTCAAAGCATCGGCTACTACATTTCCCTTACCCGGATGGTAAGAGATAGTGCAGTCATAATCCTTCAACAACTCCATCCATCGTCTTTGCCTCATATTCAACTCTCACTGGTCAAAGATATATTTGAGACTCTTGTGATATGTAAAAATCTCAAACGTGACCCCATATAAATAGTGACGCCATATCTTCAACGCGAAGACTATAGCTGCCAACTCCAAGTCATGAGCAGGGTAGTTCCGTTCATGGTTCTTTAGTTGTCATGATGCATATGCTACGACATGACCACGTTGCATCAACACTGCTCCTAAACCTTCCTTTGATGCATCAGTATACACTGTAAAGTCTAAGGAGCCTGAAGGAAGGGTGAGAATCGGAGCACTGGTCAGTCTTTCTTTCAACGTACGAAAGCTCAGCTCGCACTTGTCGCTCCAAATGAAAGGGACATCTTTCTGTGTCAGACGAGTAAGTGGGAGAGCTAGCTGCGAGAAGCCCCTAACAAAACGTCTGTAGTAGCCGGCGAGGCCTAAGAAGCTGCGTATCTTGGTAATTGTCTTGGGATGCTCCCAGGACATGACTGCCTCTATCTTGGCTGGATCAACTGCCACACCTGCTCCTGAAATTACATGACCGAGGAAAGCTACTTCGGTAAGCCAAAATTCACACTTGCTGTATTTTGCATACAACTTGTGTTCTCTGAGTGTCTCAAGAATAGTATGCAGATGATCCTCATGCTCATGCTCATCACGTGAGTAGATCAAGATATCATCAATGAACACTACCACAAAACGATCTAAGTATGGACGGAAAATTCTGTTCATCATGTCCATGAATGCGGCAGGTGCGTCCGTGAGTCCAAACGATATAACCACAAACTCATAGTGGCCGTATCTGGTGCGAAAAATAGATTTAAGCACATATGTGTCCTTAATTCTCAATTGATGATAGCCCGATCGTAGGTCAATCTTTGAGAATACCGCTGCACCTTGCAACTGATCGAAAAGATCATCTATTCGTGGAAGTGGGTAACAGTTCTTTACCGTCCTTTTATTCAATTGCCTGTAATCGATGCACAAGCGCATAGACCCATCCTTCTTCTTTACGAAGAGGACCGGTGCTCCCCAAGGTGATGTACTGGGACGTATAAATCCCTTTTCCAATAACTCCTGCAGTTGTACTTTGAGTTCCCTGAGTTCAGCTGGTGTCATTCTGTATGGAGGAATGAAGATCGGTTGTGTGTCGGGTATCAAAGTAATCTCGAACTCGATCTCCCTCTCTGGCGGTAATCCATGTAATTCCTCTAGGAATACATCAGGAAAATCTCGCACAATTTTGACGTCTTCAATCATACGATCCTCGACGGGTAACTCCACAACATGGCGAGAAAACCTATGCAACCCTGATCGAGCATGTGTTGGGCCTTCAATGCCGATACATAAAAGACCTCATTATCTGAGGTACATCCATCAAACTGAAAGGTAGGTATGCCTGGAAGACGGAACACTATCGTCTTCTCGAAGCAATCAAGGCATGCGTGATATTGCTCGAGCCAATCCATACCTAAGATGACATCAAAATCTTCTAACTGAATGAGTATAAGATATGCGGGCAATATGTGTCCGCCGATCTGCATTGCTACATTCTCCACTACTTGTCGCACTATGAATAATTGACCCCCTGGGCCCTTAATGTAGTAAGGAGATGGAGCACAGACTGACTCTTTATCTAACTTGGGCAGTAATCGATGTGCAAGAAAAGAGTGCGTAGCTCCCGGATCAAATAAAGCATGTAAGGATATACATGCACTGAAATCATACCTCACACTACAGCTCCTGAGGCACGGGCCTGTTCCTGTGTGATTGCATTCAATTGTCCCTGCGGGTGTGATGGAGCGGTAGAACCTCCAACACTGAAAGTTGGTCGTGGTGGAGGATGTTGAAATCCTCGACCTCCACGACGAGAAGCTGATCCATGTGACTGTGCAGGTGAGAAAGTTGATCATACAGTTGGTTGATAACTGCCTGAGCTGTTGGCAAGTAAGGGATACTTGGCCTTGAAATGGCCCGGCTGTTGGCAGTGGAAACACTTACGATCTCCTGGCTGAGAAAAGGAGCCTCCCGTGACAAGGCTAGTACCTCCTGTCTTGCGACCCTGCGAGTGCGTCGAAGAGCAGAAGGAAGTAGTACCGTGACTCGCCAAGCTCTGCCCCAAAGATGTGTAGGGGCAAATCTGCTAATGGTAGGGGTGGTAGCCACTGGGTGGAAACAACGCTCTCTACGAGCTCTGTAGAAATCTCGGCGAGCAGATGTCCCGGACTGAGATGGTTGGAAATTTGATGGACTCCCCTGAAGTTGACTCTGAGTTGCCTCCATCTTGGTAGCTTTAGCAGCTACCTCCTTGATGGAAGTGAAATCCAATGCATATAGCTGATGTTGCACATCGTCACGCAGTCCTCGAATGAACTTCTATAAATTCTCCTCAGGAAAAGGAGTAGTCACTGGTGAGTGGCGGGAGAGTTCAGTATAGCGAATGAGGTATTCTTGGACCGTCATTGTCCCCTGCTTCAGCTCAACAAACAACCTCCTCTGGTCCTCAATCCAGTGGTCAGGACAAAACTGGTTACGGAATTCATCAAGAAATATTTCCCATGTTATGGGATCTTCCAGATGTTCCTTGGTGGCGTACCACCAACGTTCAGCATACCCTGCTAGTGAAAATTCCACGAATGCAAGCCAAGACTCTTCAGGAGCATGGATCATCCGCAAAACCTTGGATACGTGATCCATCCACAGTTCAGCCTCATCTGGCGTGCCGGTGCCAAAGAATTGTGGCACCTTAGACCTCTGATATGCTGCATAGGTCATCTGATGTTTTTGTAATGCCTCTAGGTCCTCTGATCCTTCTGGCTCCAGAGACACCGAAGGGTGAACACTGTCCTCCTCCTCACGAGAGGGCTGATACAAGGAATCATCCTGCTGGAGGAGTCTTTGCTCCAATACCTCCTGACGCTGTTGTATACCCCGCACAACCTGGACTAGTAAGGCCAACTGTTGTGCAACATCAGGGTCAACATGAGGCGGCATGATTCCCTACAGAATCATTATATTAGAATTTATTTCTATAGTTGGAAATACAATGTACTCATCAAACAGGACTGCAATTATTCTCCTTGACTAATGCCAAAATTAGAAGGCTTTGTCGCTTAATTTATATTTCAAATCCCGTTGATAATCTAATATGCAAAGATAGAATGGAGTATCGGGCTCTGATACCATCTGTCCCGTCCTGTCGGTTTTGGTAGCCGAAGGGGGCGGGGTGTCACAATTTCAAGGTCTCCTACTAATTATTTTAGATAAAAGAGACTTCCTTTTTCTTGTTGATCCACATGGAACATTTTGAATCTTTTGACCTCATTTACTCCTCTCTCTTTCTCTCATTGGTGCAACCAACTCATTCCTTGGTCTTCCCCCCAGTCAACCTCTTCCCCTTCCGTTTCCATACAAGTCCCATCAACCCTCTACCCTTCTTATCACCTTGGGAATCCATCTCCATCGACGACCACCTTCAGGATATCCTATCCATGTTTCCACCATTAGGTCCTCGATTAGACCTACAAGAGGTTGTCCTTCTTCCTTGAATTCTCATCCAAATAAGAATCCATAGCTCCACAAATTTAACAAATCACCCACCAAGTTCTATAACTAAGACTTAGCTTCCTTCCTTCTTAATCGATGACAGTGAGTGACAGGATGAGTTGAAGGCCCAATGAGCAGTGATTTGAGATTTGGGTGTGATACGCTGGTGCACAACCACCTTAACCGAGCTCCAACTCTGTCAAGTATCTTCCTTATCGGAATCGTGGTCATGGCCGATCATTTTCACCAGAGAATCAATCACCCCGGGCGACATCTTTCACTCATTGCGATTTTTCTTATAGGTAACAATAGATTTAAAGTTTAACTTAGCTTGTTTTTCTTGTTCCTAGTATAAAATCATCACAATTTGAACACATTCCATCTCCTCATCGCGGTACTTACTCCATTGCCGCCAACATCCGCTCTTCTCCGTGCCTTTCATTACGCAATGCCCTCCATCTTCGACCACGCATGGTGGCCAAAGCACCTTCTCCCTCCCTAACAAATGGATAATAACACCCATCAAAACCAAATTGCCTCCTTCATTTATTCCTATAATGCACAGCCAACTCCAGCTCGAGTTGTATATTTTCCCTTTGCAGGTTCCCACCAGAGGAGAGACATTCTTCACTTGGCCCACTATCGTTCGGACCACCATCTCCGCTGCCCACCACTGCCCTCTGTGAGCTCCAGCCCGCAAAGAATGGAGGAGGAAGTGGGGAGAGCCATAGGTAGAAGATCACATTAGATCTTTCCCCTTCTCGCTCCCAAGCGTTCATCAACAAACACCATTGTGCCTCGTCGCGCCCCATCGCATGGACCACCCACGTGCACAACGGAGTAGCATCGACCAAAATTTTTTTTGCTCATTTTTTGTTGATCAAAGAAGAAAAAGGAGGGGGCGAGGGAAGGGCTGCAAGCTGCAACTTGTATTGGATCAACCTCTCCCTTCTCTTGTAACCGTTAGATTGTGTAGAATTCCAACAATTTGATCGACCTTCATCCGCATGCATCCAAGTGAGACATGTGGTGAGTAAGGGCCATTTTGCATCCAGGCCCTCACATATTTGGGTTATTACAAGAAGTTTTCACAGCAGCTTTTTGAACTGCATTTTCATTTTTTCCTCTTTCATCGATACCCTTACGCTTATTAATATTTCATTTGAATTCTGTTCTTTGTGAAACAAAATTTATTAGAAAGATGTAAAATATCTACCTTGGATTAAAGCTTCATGAATCTTTGATGAATAGATAATTAATGGTGAATCTTTGAATTTAGGGTACTAGTTTGTCTTATTTCATTAATAACTCTTTGAATACCCAAATTCTTGCCCATTTTTGGAAACATTGCATACATTAATTAGGCCAAAATTGTTCCCATCTACCATCCGAAAATAAGTTGATTTGTGGCATGTAGTATATCTACAATATTTTGAGTGATTGATTTATTCCAATGGTATAGTATCTCTAATCTATTTGAAAATTTAAAAATATGTTCATGTGCCCCTGATCTTGCTCTATAGTATGGGAATTTTATTGAAATTTTATTTCATAACCTAGTTAGTTAAAAAAAATAAAGCATGGCTTTAATCGTCTTGTAATGTTTTTTTACTTTATCCATTTCATTTCAGAAAAAATACCAAAAATATAGGGTATATGCCTCTCACTTAGGTAAACATCATAATCAAAAATCTTTTAGAGATATTATATCTACATCACAAAATAAGAAATGTCTTATGAAAATTACTAAAAAATCATATAAGATCAAAATAAAAAAGGTGTTATGGACTCTATTTTGAATATATTTTGAGAGAAAAATATACATAAGATTTTTATGGGCATATAAGCCAACATCTTATTTTCAATTTTGAGTCAATTTTCATTGTTTTTCCTTTCAAGTATCTTTTTGTTTGATTTTATATTCCCTCTTTGTTTTATTAAAAAATACACAAAAATATTTTTAAAAAAATACAAAAATCACAAAAATATTTCATTTATATGTTTATCTCATTTCCCCTATTTTATTTCATTTGAAAACTATTCTTTTCTCTTTTTTTTATATATTAGTATTGTGAAATATTTCTTTTTGTTTTCCTTTCCTCTCCTTTTCTTTTTCATTTTTATTTTATCTTATTTATTTTAAAATAAAAATTTACAAAAAAATTAACTAAAAAATATTTTAAAAATATTAATTAAAACACATAAAAAATTACAAAATACAAACAAGAAAAACAATTGAACCTAGGACTATTTGGGAGAGCCCTGATCTGGTTAGAGAGTTGCCTCCTTGAGTTCGACCTTAAAGCTTGCCCATGTTAAACAAACATCCACTTCTTACTTTTTCGTTTTGATCATAGCTTTCCGTGTACTACACGACACATTATGAACATGTTCTTAACACACACTGAAAATCTCTCTTTAATAGCAACATAATTTAAAAACATTCTAAAAAGGATGCAATCATATGAATTGAGAACCTTTCCTAATTCTTTTCATCAAGTTATTATGAGTATAAAATTACCTCTTGAAGCATGTTTGTGATCCTCTAGCCTCTAGAGTAAGAGACCTCATGTATGAAGTCCGATCCAATAGAGACAACACTTATGGGCACGAGGATAAATCGTGTTGCTCCCACAATCTAGAGAAATGATTCGCCTTCCTTCCTCATCGGCCTTGGGAGAAGGGACATCCACATGCAAGGAGAGAGGAAGAGGGAGACATATAGGGTGAAAGAAAGTAGAGACTTCAATTGAATTGATTTTTATTCTTGGACAGGCGGCTCTACCTCTATTTTTATTTAGATTCAAAGTGTTAGCATTTGACTCATAATAATCAATCAATGGTTGAGATTGAAGGAGCTTGCCAACTTCAAAAAGGACTAGGATTGATAACAATTAGAAACTCTAATTACATGAATTAATAATACTAAGACATTATCAATAAAAGAATAACATACAAAAATAAAAGATATAGATGATTATCCTCTTCTTAGGTGGACTTCCGTCATGGTGGACCCCACTATGGACATCCCCCCTAATAGAGGGGGATAATCCTTTTATCTCCATTATTTTAATTTGATGGTAATATTTATTATCACCAATTTTAATTCACATGTTTATTTTGAAATTAAAATTAATTTTAAAACAATTACAATATTTACAAATTGAGCATTGACTAATTATGAATCATATTCATTGATCCCAAATATGTAAATGATATTGACATTTACATTGGAATACATGCATTTATACTTTGTGAATCTTATTTACAAATAAGTATCTAAATAATAATGTGGATCTTATATACACCATTCCAAAATTATTGTGGATATCACTATCCGCATTACTTTTATCTTGGATAATTAAATCCAATTTAAGTATCTCATTTTCTCTCTTTTCCTAATAATTAGATTTTGTTTCTTTCTGATCAATGAATCTCTTTCATAGATAGTATGTCTTCTTCATAGATACTTGGAGATAAGGTCATGGTAATTGTGTAATCCATGTATAGTAACTCGGATATTGAGATCAAATGTCATATCCAGGTCTAAAAGACCTGTCAGTGTTGTTTGATCATATTAGACACCGTATGCATATCTTCTCTTTGCATTTGAATCCAATTCAATACAATGTCCAACATTTGGACCAAGATTGGATAACTAGTTCACTAAGCGGAGTCAGTAAATCCCAAAACCTTTTCATCACTCTCTCGGAATGGAGGTGTCATGGTATGTAATTAATTAAGATCAAATCACCATTAGTTATTCCTAATACCCTTTAAAAAATCCTAAATTTCCCTTCTTTAGTAATGTGGAATTACAACAATGTTCATTGCCGACGGGCAAAGAGGCCAAATTTATTTTACTTCGATAAGTCCAAGGTAGAACTCAAGGAGGCCACTGTCTCCTTAAGGTGATTTTCAGATTATGTAGGTGCTATATTTTTGAGGAGAATATTTTTAGCAAATTTTTTATGCAAGCAAAGATGAAATGCATATGTAGAGCAGTAAGATGAAGGACAAATTAATCTAAGTTGGAAAATAAAAAATAATTAGCAATTCAGTTGAAAAATCCAGAAGGCTAATTTTCCTTATTTATGTAATGATAAATCTAGGATACATTTTTTTGTATTTTTATGACGTGAAATGTATGCATAAAAATGAACACTTTTATGTGTTTTTTATTGTTATTCATGCCAATGAGATGCCAAAATTATGAATATTTAACAATAAGTTAAATATGATGAAATTAACCTAATGTAAATTTTTTGGAACTTTTTGATGCAAAATGAATTTTCCATAAATTAAACAATGCAGATTATGTGATTTTGAGTAATTTAATTTTAATAAAAACCAAGCTCAATTATTTTCTAGAATAAAATTACCCTAGATATGTCTAATCATGATCTATTCAACAAATTTAAAACTCCTAAAAAACCAAGTTAAAAGAGAATTAAAATCAATTACGTCAACCACAACATAATTTATTTTAACCTATGTGTGAAAATTACTTGATTCTTGGAGACATTACAGAGCACAATTAACAACATGTGATTTTTCTACAATTTTTGAGGTAATGTATATTTATTTATGAATTACTGAAGTTCAGATGGGTAAAATATGGAAATTTTCACCATAAATAAAAAACAAATAATTCCAAGCTCAAAAAATATAAATACATCACCACATTATAGAGAACTAATTGAACAAAATAATGCCATTTTAGGAAATTTAAAAAGATAATAATTGAAGGTCCAATTTAAAATTCAAACATAGGGTGCAGAATGAAAAATTAAGAAATGAATTACAGAAATAAATGTATAAAAGGAGCTAAATGAATTTGCCAAAACCCACCGGGCCCTTGTAATTTCTCCAAGTACGCGCATACCACACAGGTGCCTTTGGTCAGCGGGAGTCTAGATGTGGTTTTCGAGAACTGTAGTGCCTAGGCATAAATTTTCCTCACATCCACATACGTGATGCATGTGGTGGAGAGGTTTGGGATTGGACTGAGCTTGGGGCAGCCTTTTCTCTACTTATTTTTCATTCATCTTCAAGCAACTCGGATCCACCTCGCCACTTCACTTCCACTGGTCCGCACCACCACACCACCACAGATCGACCACCTTTACGGAGAACCTTCATCCAAGCAGCCACTGCCTTGCCGCATTTCGACCACCTTGGCCATTCACACCTTCTCCATGCTCACAGGAAACTACAACCGCCATCGCCTTCTACGCGCTTTGCCACAACCATCGTCGCCATCGACCGGCACAGACCATTAGCTCATCGTCATGCCACCTACTTGGTCTCCCAAGCATCTTCATTGTTCCAGTTGTTGTAGGATCAAGGCTTAATCCTTGATCCGATGGCCATTATCACACCACGTCGCCACCGAGCCATCACCCTAGCCTCCTGCCTCGGCTCACCCGAAGCTACCGAATAACAACATGTTGAGGCTTGACTGTCCGAAGCTTTGCCTCTACCCGAACCTCTCTACCGCATGCGCCCTACGCGTGGGTGTAGGGAAATTAACACCCAAGCCTCTAAAGTTATGGAAAACCACGTCTAGGCCCTCATCGACCATAGGCACGTGTGCGACGTGTGTGCACCTAGAGAAATTACAAGAAGGACCCAACATGTTTTTGGTAATTTCATTTAGATCCTTTTATACATTTATTTTAATAATTCGGTTTTGTAGTTTTATATTCTACACCTTGTGTTTGAACTTTAAGTTGAACCTTCAAGTGTTATCTTTTTATATTCTACATGTGCATTTCATCAATACTTGCATAAAAAATGCTAAAGATATTCTCCTCGAAAACCTACCATCTAGATAATCTAAAATCCTAAGGGGACAATGGCCACTCGGAGTTCGACCTTGGGTTTGCCTATTGGTCGCTTTGCATTTAACTCCTTAATTAATTAATTAAGTGGTTATTTTGATTAATCTGAATTTTCTCACCTACAATGAACATCGTTATAATTCCACATTATTAGAGAAGGGGAATTTAAGGGTTTTCCATATGCCACTATAGCCGGGGAGCATGGCTTAGGATAATTTTTAAACAATTTAAAAATTATATTTTTCACCTCTTGGGTAGTCTGACCCTTGGTATTTCATGTAATTATTGCTCTGCTTATTTTTTCATCATTTTATTATTTCCATATTTATTTATTTCTTTATTTATTCGAGTCATTTATCTGACCATCATCTTATTTTTTGTATGAGGGACTAAACAAATTTGGAGCAGCTATTCGGAATAGGTGCATTGAAGATCGATTTTTTTAGAATTAAATTGACTGAAGGACTCATTTAAAATTAAGATTGAGTCGAGTTGTGAGAGAGTACAAAGTCTAGGTTTTATTTTTAAATTTTACTTCAGTTTTTATTTTTTGTTATTAATTGTTTATTTCCAACGAATTCTGTTTGGAATCTCAGACTTGTACCAAACAAGGCTCTGGACATTCTTATACTTTTTTTGTGTGTCGAGACTTGTTTCACCCTTGTGTAAAGGGTGAGGCCCGACTTGAGTGGTTCGTAGGGTAGACCAGCACTCACGTGTTCTTAGAGTGTTTTATTAGAATATTATCTTACATGTGCTCATACTCCTTTATGACTACACTTCATGTTAATGTGACGTAACTTAGATCGTTCAATTTGGTCAAAATTCAAATCCATTTCTTCTCAACTAATAGAACTTTCTACTAGGAGTGATTTTTCTGTCTTGTATTTCATTTAGAATATATTTCAATTAATTATTCTTGCATCACACACGAAGAAAGCAAGGAAGAACTGTGAGTCTTCTTAACTGAGCATATCATCATTGTTTTCACATGCATTGGCTTTTCTAAATTCCTCCCCTTCTTTTCTCACATAACTTTAAAAAGGAATTGGGACTGGATGGTAGACGTGTTTTCTATTTTGGCTCTTTAAAGATTTCAGTGATAACCATTTAAAATTGGGTCTACTAAACAAGGACGACTTAAATAAAAGAAACAAAATCAAGAATTATATTGTGGGAGAGTAATCCTATCCTTGGACACATGTACTTATACCCTAACAAAATGGGTGAGGATGCAACCACTAAGGTTAGATCCCAAATCTCTGGACTAGCCCCCTAACTCTCCATTTTTTACTCTCGTAGATTTGGGAGCTGCAAGGGCTTGCCTTCTACCTTAGACTATGTTTTGGTTGTGTAAGCCAAATAATCTCCTCAGGGATGTGATATTAAAATCTGGCATCCTAGAAAGATCATTCCTTTGATTAGGAGTTAGCAGGAGCACCGCTAGGTGAAAGATAACACACTGTGTGTAATTGACTTATAAGATGTTTTATAACCGACATAAAATTGAAAAGATAATTGGTCGGACCTTTATGACCTTCACTGTGTGTAGTTGGTGAAATTGAAATTTGAATTGTATTTGCACTGTATGCATTTTTCAAGATCAAACATCAAAAACTACGCACTTGTGCCTTCACCATCTATCTTGGCGTCATTATTTATGATCTCTCTCTGAACAACTTGACATCGAGAATAGAGGTTTGGAGTGATTTTTTCTCGAACTTCGTGAGCCTATCACTGACCACCCCAAACCGACCATCCTCAAGGGCTCAGGTTCACTTTCATCCCAAGCCCATGTTGTTCCATGACAACTCTTCCCATGGGGCTACGATCAATAAGTCACTTTTCCTTCTTGAGGGTGGTCAGACCTAGACCAATACTCTCTTCTCTCACCACATTGAGGAAGACCCTCACCTCGATG
The DNA here is from genome assembly GCA_037367405.1 of Ottelia alismoides. Classification (NCBI taxonomy): domain Eukaryota; kingdom Viridiplantae; phylum Streptophyta; class Magnoliopsida; order Alismatales; family Hydrocharitaceae; genus Ottelia; species Ottelia alismoides. Next base: position 214,531 of record JAZKJV010009016.1, read on the forward strand.
CTTCTGAATCAAATTCTTTCAACTCTATTAATTCCAATCCTCTTTATTCTGAAGGTGAAGAAGACGAACCAAAGAATAAAATGCCTCCTAAGAGGAACTATGGCGATGATGAGGATAACAAAGATGACCCGATAGTAGGTCCTTTCCCAATTAGCTATAACTGAGTAGCAGAGTGAAAATCTTGTGGCTCGTATATGACATGTGATTGAGGAGGGTGGAATGGACATACCTATGGTGGATGCGTACAACCCAACATAGAATGACATAAATATCTAGCTAGTGCCAATTGTTCCACCTGATGCCTTTGAAATGAAGCCCCACTTTCTTGGGCTACTGCTGAAATTTAACAAGAACATCACAGAATAACCATATGTGTTCCTGAGAGACTTAAAGTTGGTGTGTAACAACCTTAGTCACCCTAGGGTTGGACAAGATTACATATGGTTGAAGGCTACATTGTTTGATCTAGGAGATAAGGTTGTCCATTGGTTGAAAAATCTCAAGGTTAAATGTATGACATGGTTGCGGTTCAAAGATCTATTCTTGAAGAAGTTCTACCCACTCCGTAGGACTAACCAAATGAGGACAAAGATCGCTAGTTTCTCCCAATCTCCCTATGTGCTATTCTATAAGGCATGGGATAGATTCAATGATTTAAGAAATGCCCCTATTATGGTATTACAAAACGATCTTAGTCCAGACCCAGTTCTGTGGTATGACCCGGAGATGCAGGGGTTAGTGAGTGCAGCTTGTGGAGGAAGCTATCTAAATAAAAATGAAGATCTCGTATGGAAGATCTTAGAGTAGATGGTGGAAACAAGAAGATCTCAAGACGCCAGGTCTTATCAAGTGTCTCCCTCATGCTTATCTCATTAGGCACCTAGGAGGACTGTAGTGGATCTAATAGATGACCTCATCCCTAGCATGGGGATAATGGCTAATAAGCTTACCATGGTAGGGCAAATCCACAAGAGGGTCACTGACCTTGAGGCACTTCTACGATTGCCAAAGTAAGTAGAGGAATTGTCCTAGAGGGTAGTGGATACTTGCCCCTTCTTGATCACATGTATATGTACACCGAGTTCACCGCGTACAGGAGCAAGTACATGGGCCTTAGAGCAGCTGGTGATGAACCTCAGATTCATCATGCTTAAATATATATGTTAATCCCCTAGCTAAAAATTTAAAAAAAAACCATTATTAATAATCTATATATATATTGGTTTTAAAATAAATTAAAATACATAGAAATAAAAAACAGAAAAATGTTGTCTTTTAGGCCTTTAAAAATATTCCCAAAAATATTTCTCCCTTTGTTTGACTTATTTTATATTTTTGGTCAACATGAAACTTGTAGATCTCATCAAGATCTACAACTTTCATGTTTTGAGTTTTTTTCCTAATTCATCATTCTTCTATTTCTTTTTTATTTTTCTTTTATTTTTACATTTGAATAAATCTCATTGGGCCATGTGTCTCCTTTTGGTTGAGCCATGCGGCCCGCCTCCCCTTGCACCTCTCGCCTCTCGTCTGCACTGTTCGATCATCTTGGGTGCCTTCATCTCAACAACTCGTCCCCTTTTATGCTCCACCCTTCGATCTGCCATCCATATCTCATCTGGAGTGCCCTCTCCCACCCACTTCGTGATCGTTGGATTACTATATCCAATGGCCGAAATCACCTCGCTCACAACCCTTCGATTCCTGCAGGTCAAATCCCTCCACGTGTCCTGAGCCTCCCGAGCCTCCGCCCAAGCCTCCCAAGCCATGTACCGAGCCTAGCTAGCCACCGAACCTAGCCCTCACATGCTCTGGTCATGTGGGGGTGGGGTAATTTGCATCGATGCCCCACCTCCTTCTCCATATTACATACAAGTCCCTGCAGACGCATGCAATGCATGTGTTCCTAGGGTTATTTGCAAACTAGCCCCTCCGAGTTTCAATAATTGTAAAATAGCCCCAACACATATGGAAAAATTACAGGGAAGGTCTTGTGGTTTTATTTAATTACATGTAAGCCCTCCCAAGGGCCTATTTGTGAAGATTTTGCTAATATTTTCATGTTTTCTTTACATTTATGCCCCTGGACTAGTTTTCATATATCTTGAGCATATGATCACCATTTAGGTTGATTTCAGTTTCATTTGAAGCATGCTTCATTGTCTATAAATTGGCATTAATCCTTTCTTTTTTTGACATTTGAATCAAAATACTAAATCCTAATTATATAGTGCCATCTGTTTAATGATTTTCAATGCCATTTGTTAGTGTATCAATTAAACTTGCTTCATGAATTGATCCTGAAATTGATCACAAATTCATGGCTCAATGATCGTATTTATGTAGGCCATATTGCATTTGCATCAGGTTGCATTATAAAAAACCAAATAAAAATGTCTTTTGTTCATGCATCATCTATCTCCATTGATTGCATCATGTTTTCTGGTGTGTTGACCTATTAGTTATTAATTAATCACTTGATCCGAGTATTAAGAGTATGAATAACCAATTAAGAGGTTCGTGTCCCTGAGTTCGACCTTGGTACACTTACCAAGTAAAACAAATTCCCCATCTATTCGAAAGGGTGGTCTTTGACGTCCTTCCGTTTTCACCTCTTGTGCTACTGTTAAGACGATGATATTAGAGAGGTGAAAACGCGGCTCGTCAAATGGCATCGTTGCCGGGTACACAGCTCATTTTTTGTTTTATTTATATTTTTACTATTTGATTAAGTGATAATTTCTAACTTTTAGATCAAGTTGTTTGTGTTGATTACATTGTTTTGTTAATTCACTAATATCATCTATCTAATGCTTGCTTGGTGTGGTAGGGAACCTTGGCGACCAAGGACACTTGGAAGACATGGAGGAAGGAGCAGGAGCTCCTGTTGTGAGGAGACACAGAAGCACCATTGGAGAAGTTAACGAGAATTAAGGTCTCTCGCATTTTTCATGCATTCATGTAATAATTAAATTTACGGTGGTCTTCATTTGAAGACTCATAATTGTAAATGAACGAAGGGACATTGCGGTTGTATGGGGTCTGCCCTACTTGAGTGTTGACTTAGGATTAGACACGCGGCTCTTTATTTTATTTATTATTTTATGTGTTTGATCGTAGGTAGGACACACTAAAAATTTGAGACGCACGTAAACATCGCTTCACTTAGCCAAAAAACAACTCTATTCTTTCCCCGTTAATAGAAGCATGTTAGGTGTGATTTTCATCGACTTGCATACAATTAGTATTTGATTTTAATTCTGTCTTCTCTTTCACAGAGATAGTTAAAGGCATTGAGAGTTTTTATTTAACATAGATCATGATTCTATCGTATGCATTAGTTTTTCTCGACTTATCTACCTGGATTGATCACCTTGTATTTAAATGGAAATTGGGAATGTCCATTAGATGATGTATGCTTGATTGACGCTCACATTTCAGTGATAACCTTGAAATTAAATTTGGGACTGTTAATGCAAGTCAAACTAATAAAATGGAGTAAAATTATTCTTTGAGAACGACCCCATTTTACATAGGATATTATGTTTTGATGTATTATTAAGCCTCACGTAAATGAGAATGATTTTGCATTTATCACCAATAAAATGAAAAGATAAATAACCAATAGTTGTTGGTTTCATGTATGAATTGGTGAATCAATGGTGTTGCTTGGTTGATTGAGCGTTGTTTGTGGATTTTCCAAACCCTTCCATAGATACTAGGTACTCCAATCTTCTCCAAAGATTCACTCACGCGTAAATCCATCCTAACTTTTATGTTCTCCTCGGGTCTCTCCTACTAAACTTAGCCATCTCCTTACCTAGGTTATTCTCATCCTAAGTATAGGGGGGCCTGAGTCCCCGTGAATTACAGACTCATTTATCCATCTTTCTGACACTTACGTTATTTTAACCTAAGTGTAGGGGGGGGGTGTCATCCTCAGTTTCAGTATATCTTCCTATATATTAACTTGAGCTATGGCTTTATATCACTTAGTACTATGAGTACATACCATAAGTTAAGTATAGGGAGTATATCATACATTATATATACACACTTTAGCCGTAGCTCTTATTTTGAAAATTTTGAAAAATTTAAAATTTTTTGGGCTAGAGTATACATTTTCTTGAACTAAGTTGGATGAAATGTTTTAAAAGCTCAGAAAGTTCTCTAAACTATGTTACATTATTTTGAAGAAAATATTTTGAAAATTGTTTGAAAAATGGGTTTTTTTCTTATTTTGAAAATTGTTTGAAAAATGTTTTGAAAATTTTGTATATTATACGACATGGTTCGGAAAAGGTTTTCAATTTTTTTTCAAAAATGAGGGAGTAAACGAGACTAACTTGTGTTTGTAATTTTTCTTTAAAAAAAAAGAAAAAAAATGAGTTGGTTTAGTCCCTGACAATTCCACATTCACGCAAGATTAGTGAAGTTCAAGAACACTTGGTTTATGAGGTCTTAACATTTTTTGAGTTAACCAGCCTTAGTCATTAGGGTCTTTCACTTAATTATTCACATTTCCCTAATTTGAATGATTTCTATGCTATATTGCATGCTTAGTCTCTACCTTAAGAATATGATCAGCACCTCACTTAGACGACTGCAGTTGTGATGAGACGAGTTGAAATTTCACTTGAGGAACTGGGATGAGGGATCTGAGTTTGGACCTAATTTGATGATGCTCGAGGATGGGATAAAATTAATGAAGACTTCATGAAACCTCAGTGTCACCACCTTTAGACAATATGAGAACATGGTTATTGTACTATCTCTTGACAATTACCTATGTGCAAGGGTGTGATGAAATCTAAAAAATGTTGATCATTGAGCCAACTTTTGGTAAAAGCAGTGGAGCTAGCCAAAATTCAAAAGCAAAGAAAAGAAAAGAAATGTTGAAAGAAAAGCTCTCACACTACAAAGTCAAATATCAAAGAGCTTCGAACAAAGGCGAGCGCTCCCAACAATTTCAAAGTGTCCACTTGGACCACCGCTATTAGGATCAGGAGTCAGGCTAGCACCAAAAAAGGGCTCTACATCAGAAATGCTACAAGACTGGGTGTAGAAGGTATATTAGTTACCCAAAAAGTCATACCCCGATGTACTCCCAGGAAAAAAAGTGCAGACAACCCCAACTTCTCTTGACGGACACGTTGATCAACAACAAAAAAATACATGTGTTGAGTAATAAGGAACTCGAGAGTATCCTTGTTCCAATGAGAGGAAGAGAAGAAATGACACGATCCTATGCCCTCCACCAAGTGGCCTTCCATATACACTTTTAAGTCTGACAACTAAAGAGACGGTGGATTGAATGCAAGAATTGGTTTATTCCCTAGTGTTGAGGATTGGGTTCTTAGGAGAGTCTCTTGGACCAGAACCTTGACCTACATTATGACTCTACTCTTGTAACTGCAGTCCACACTTAATGTCATATCCCTATTATATATGTATACAGATAGAGTCTGATAAATAGAGAAATTGGATACCTTTTGATTAGAGCTTGGTTTGGCTTAAAAATTTTGAATCTCTGAAATAAGAACTTCTTGAATGGATCAGGTCTTGTATTCACACGCACAATCAGGGCTAAATCCAACTTAATCATGCTTGAGATGCTCGAGGAAGAGCATTGTTTAAGTATAGGGGGATGACGAACCTCAGATTCATCATGTTTAAATCTATATATTAATCCCCTAGCTTAAAATTTCCAAAAAAACAGATTAAATAATGTATATATCTTGGTTTTAAAATAAATTTAAAATGCAAAAAATACAAAACAAAAAATGCAGTGTTTTTATGCCTTTAAAAATGTTCCCAAAAATATTTCTCCCTTTGTTTGACTTTTTTTGTGTTTTTGGTCAACATGAAACCTGTAAATATCATCAAGATCTACAACTTTTATGTTTTGAGATTTTCCTAATTCGTCCAACTTCTATTTCTTTTTATTTTTCTTTTATTTTTACATTTGAACAAATCTCATTGGGTCACGTGGCTCCTTCTGGTTGAGCCACGTGGCCGCCACCCCTTGCTCCTCTCGCCTCTTGTCTACACCATTCGATCATCTTGGGCACCTTCATCTCAGTCGCTCGTCCCCTTTTAATCCTTTGTCCTTCGATCTTCCCTCCAGATCATCTGGATCTCTCACTCCTACCCACTTTACGACCATTATATCATTAGATCCCAAAACCAAAATCGCCCCACTCACAACCCTTCGATTCAACATGATCGATTAGATCAAGGCCTCTCCATTGTGCCCTAATCCCAACCACTGGATCGCAAGATCCAACGGTAACACTTTCATCTCCTACCTCCAACATCCCTCTCTCTCTCATGTTCACCACGAAATCCCATCACCCCCTTCCTATTTCCCCATCCTCAATGGCCACCTACACCACTCTCTAAGCACGGCAACTCCAAGCCCTAACTCCCACCATCTTCGCGTATCACCTGGCTTCTATTCCTCCCTATTCTTCTAGTCAGCAAAATCCCTCGAACCCATGACTTCCACCACCTGCACCTCTATCCTTCCCCCTTTAAATACTTCATCTTCTCCCCCTCATCCCTCCGTCCACCTTTACGCGGACTAAGGCTCAATGCCTCTCCTCCCCTCTATGATAGAGAGGGGAGGGATCGAAGACGTGACGACGACCGCCGGCCCTGATGTTGACCCTTGGCCATGGTAGGCCATGTTCAGGCCCTAACCACGTTGGCAAGCTTCTCTCCATAGCTGGGGGAGTCCATCGAAGACTGGAGCACCCCCGGGTGCTCATCTCAAGCCATCACCTTCCGTCCCCATGTTTTTCAACCTCCAGGTGAGTCTCCTCTTCTCTTCCTTCTTGTTTCTTTGAATTAACTAGATTCTTACACATATTTTCACCCTCATTTGATCACCCTACTAGAAATGCCTCACTTCACTCATCTTCACCATGCCCTTCACCCACCTCTCGTCTATGTCAAAACCTCCAGTCGGCTTGTCCCTTTCCTCTCTGCCTTGCTGGAGGAGAACAACCAGGGTCACTGCCTTCTTCGCCCCACTAGCCTCCGTCCACTCTCATATCACTCACACTTACTGCGTGTGTGCTTCAGCTATTTCCTGCTAACAATTGTAGGTACTTCCATTCAATGGTCAGAGTTACGCTGGAGCTAATTTCTAAAGCTCTGCCTCCGGCGTGGGGTCGTCGCCAGCCACCTCCAGGCAACCCAGCACCTTCCCTATGTTATGACCTTGATCGCTAAGCTTCCAGGACCCTCCCTGGATCTTCAACAATTACGGAGTATGACGATTGCGCTCTGGAAGTCTTATCAGAGGTCCATTTACATCGCCATCGATCTATAGAGGAGGAATCGCCAGAAGTTACAGGTGTCGTTGAATGGCAGCCCTCCAATACCCATCCAATGGCTCATAATCAGCGACGTCGACCCTCTGAGGCTGGGAGGTTCGGGTTATCCGAGCTAGATCTTGTAGGTCAGATCCCTCCATGTGTCCCGAGCCTCCGCCAGAGCCTCCCGAGCCAAGCACCGAGCCTAGCTAGTCACATGGGGGCTGGGTAATTCGCATCGGTGCTTCGAATCCTTCTCCATATTACATACAGGTCCCTCTAGACATGTGCAACGCATGCGTGCCTATGGTTATTTACAAACTAGCCCCTCTGGGTTTCAATAATTGGAAAATAGCCCAAGCATGTATGGAAAAATTATTGGAAATGCCTTGTGGTTTTCTTGAATTACATTTACGCCCTCCCAGGTACATGTTTGTGATGATTTTGCAAATATTTTCATGTTTTCTTTACATTTATGCCCTTGGACTACTTTGTAGATATCTTGAGCAAATGATCCCCATTTAAGTTGATTTCAGTTTCATTTTGAAGCATGCTTCATTCTCTATCCATTGACCTTAATCCTTTACTGTTTTGACACTTGAATCAAAATTCTAAATCCTAATTATATAATGTATTCTGTTAATGATTTTTAATGACATTTGTAAGTTTATCAATTAAACTTTCTTCATGAATTGATCTTGAAATTGATCACACATTTATGGCTCAATGATTGTATTTATTTAGGGCATATTTGCACATTTTTCATTTGCATCAGGTTGCATTATAAAAAACCAAATAAAAATGTCTTTTGTTCCGGCATCATCTATCTCCCTTGATTGCATCATGTTTCCTTGTGTGTTGACCTATTAATTATCAGTTAATCACTTGATTTGTGTATTAAGAGTCTGAATAACCACTTAAGAGGCTCATGTACTTGGGTTTGACCTTGGTACACTTTCCAAGTAAAACAAATTATCCACCTATTCGAAAGGGTGGTCTTTGACATCCTTCCATTTTCATCTCCTGTGCTACTATTAAGACGACGATATTAGAGAAGCGAAACTGCAGCTCGTCACTGGGTTGAGGATCAACAGTACATTTAGTAGGAGAAACATGTACCCCCACATGTGGAGTTAGTCTAGAGGAGCCTCCATAGGTGTTTGAGATCAATGGGTGGTGGTGTGGGCCTGACCCTGTCAGTAGACACTCGGGGTTAGGGAGTGTCCCTCCACACCGACTCTCCCTAGCGTACCAAGACACCATCTCTATCCCCACAACATGCTTTGTACAGTCCATGCTAGGATGAGGGTACCTGCCTCAGCAGTAGTAGTGCACTTTTCACTCAGGCTAGCAGGGTCCACCATCACCTTATACCTCACAGTCCCACCCACATCAGTTGTACTGGCAGGTCCAGCAGGGTCAGTATAGATATCAGCATCACCCATCCTCCATCCAATAGAAGCAACAACAGACTCCACCCATTAGAGATTTGGGGTTCCGCACCTTCCATTTAATCATTGACATATATAGTTCAATAGATGAAGAATGATTATCAAAACATGAGGACAAATCTCAACCATATCTCACACCATCAAGATCAGCAGATGGCACCAAGGACTCTGATTCTAGCCCAGGTTCAGGTCAATCTCAACATCCAATCATAGTCAGTAGCGACCATGAGGTCAGGTTTACTATTCAGACTACTCTAGATCTGAACATGAGATCCTTTCATATGATAATAAGACTCATGTGTACCTTAAGAGTGGAAAGACTATGATCATTCCTGATCGAGCATGGGAGCACGAGCAAGACATTGCCAAGTCTATACCTGAGGAGAACTTGAGGAAGAAGAGGAGAAACACCATCACCAGCATCACCATCAATGGAATAAGAGGGATGCGAATCCCCAAAAAATAAAAAAAATCAGAAAAACAAAAGGAACAAAAAGAAGGATAGGAGCATCAGCAATGAATCAAGTGAGCCTGATGAAGAGCTTGCACCTCCATCTGAGGTGGACACAACAGAAGCAGAAGATGTACCACAGTTTTCTTTTCATGATTTTCTTTCCAAGTAGAGTCAGAGTCGAAAACTTGTACATGACTCAGATTCTCATTTGAATAATAACGAACATGTTTCAGTTTTAAAATTTGAGTTGTTTGTAATGATCCTTTCCCCGATGCTCTTAAGGATGGAAAGAAGAAATCTAAAAAAATACAAAAATATGACCCTGAGATGGCAAAGATATGTAAAAAATACATCAAGGTTACAATTCCTTTTAGTAAATGACATTTCAAAATATTATTAAGGTGAGATGGACACCTACAATGATCATGAGTAAAACAAGAGCCGTGTTGAGAAGGATGTTCTGCTAGTAGCAACTACTTGTGCCATTAAGAATGTGTTTCCAAGGAAACGAAGGGACATGGGTGTCCATTATGTGGCGAGTCATGTTGATGACACATCGTTTGCATACATTCTATTGGACAACAGATCCTCAATTAATCTAATGCTAACAACCCTCTATAAGATGCTAAATCTGGGACCTGTTACGAAATCTAGAGCCTTACTCCAATTTATTGACAAGTCTACTAAGAGGTCCATGTGAGAATTGAGGAACATTGACATTAATGTCGAGGGGAGATATTACTTGGTGGACTTCACAGTCCTTGACATGGAGATCCCTCAGAATTGGAGAGATTCCTAGATCATACATGTACGACCCTTCCAGGGGAGGGCCTTATTTGACTATAAGGTTGGTAAGACTCAATTCCAAACTCTAGGAGGAGATGCGGAACTCGAAATGAAACAAACAAGGTGGCAAAGTCCAGATTCCAAATCCAGCATCAAGTACTCTTCGTCAGAAGTAGCTTGTGTTCATGTAGACACCATTAGGCCATGGAGACAAAACCCAACTAGTATAGATGAGTCCCTCTCCCTTGAATATAACATTGTCCATGATACAGTTTGTGAGATCCTTCGGAATGAACTGTAAGATATAGATCATGCAGAGATTCTATCCCCTACACCTTTAATAACAAAGAGGCCCAACTGGGTCTGTCTTTGATGAACTTCTTTTCTACCTCACTTAAGACTGATATATTGTAGTATAGGAAAGTAGAAAATGATCTATAAAAAACTACAATCCTTGAATAATGTGGAGAATTTTTACTAGATAAGTATGCCAAGGTCATATACTGGGAACAATGATTTTTAGTTGCGTAGTTTCAAATTAATTCAAATAATTAAAATAATGCTATGTAAATTTCTATGTCAGGAGATAATGTGAAAAGAAAATACGATGATGCAAGTGAAAGTGCAAATGAACAGAGAGAATAATTAAGCACATGATATGTGATTATGATTTTAAGACCAATAATATCAATCAAAATCCTCAAAAGAAAATCACATATAAAATAATTATTTTCAAGAAATGTGTTCAAATTAATCCGAAGCTGCAGGCAAGATGGTCAATAATTCATACTCCTGGAAATTGATAGTTTTTAAGAAGAATATCTATCCTCAAAATTCATGTGGTTTATTCCTCAAGATAATCAATTGATCTAAGGAAATGGATTAGTCCTTAAATAAGTCCCTAAAAATATTAAATCCTCGAAGAATGATCAAACAATTTAATAGTTTATCCTTAAAGGAGTTGTTGTAACAAATCAAATTCCTCAATGATCACTCAACAAGAATTACGAGAGGTTTGCTAAAATATCCTTTAATAAATGAATTCTAATCTCAACATGAAATTAATTCCTCCTACTGTGTGATATTCTCGTAAAGATGAATCGGATTAATGGAGCCCCTACACCGATTAATTCTTCAATTACTAATTATCAAATGATGTAAGATAATTTATCTCGTAAAATATTATCAATCGGATGCCTGCAAAATAAGTCCAAAATTTCTCAATAAGAACACGACACAAATATATCAATAATTCAGACTGCATATATCAAATACCTCTTTAAAAAATATTTGATATATATCCAAATCTGATCATTCCACAAGTAATGCAAAATGATAGAGCATGAAAATACTTCAAAATGACATATTGTGCGTTGAAAACGGAGCTCGTTGAGAAAGTTATGCAATAAACAAATTTACGGGATTAAAATGCAATCAAAATAAAAGTTTTCTTTCAAATGGGTCCTGGAAGGACTTATCTATGATTATCAAAAATTGTTTGGCTCAGATGTAATTTTTCCAATAATCAAATGTGTAACTTGTGACGTTGATGTTAGCAGAGGCAGGGGGTTCCACTTAATCACTTTCAATGTAAGAGATATTCTTACCATTATATCTCTAGCAAGATCTGGGATCTCCTTTCCTATCTTTGTTGCATCCCAATAATATGAGAAACTACAACTCGGATAAAAAGAAGCGGGAACTCATTCCACCTTGCAAGTCCAACTTGCATTTCCCAATTCAATCTTTAACACTCGAGTCCACCACCCCTAAGGTGATGTTGACCCATTGTTAATTGAACCAACCGTCAACATGCTTAATACCTGCTATGCACAATCCAATATCGCCCCAATAATATGAGGATCCGATACTGGGGTCACTACGCATATAGCCTTACTCTTTTGAGAAGCAAAAGGCCTGATTCAAATGAACTTGTATGAGGAGTTGTCACTTCAGACATGCGTTTCCTATATACAATCGCTGGCGACGAAACCCTTCGCCTTGACGGGAGACCATGGATGTCACTTATGTGATCCTCCACCTCGTATTCAAATTTTAATTAATTACCATGAATCCTATTCATATAATTAATTCTTCCAAGGGAAATGTAACTCTATTCATAATAGAGTGTTTTAATTGGATATAATTATTTAATCTCATTAAATCAATTATCAATCCAATTCAATCAACAAACTTGATTGTTACTTGAATATATAGTATTATCTCAAAGTACGTGTTGATTCAAATTTTTAATAATTAGAAAATACACCATGATTATTCCATCATTATTGAGTCCCTACCCACTGTCATGGACAGTACCGACGGGAGTGGGATAGACCGCACACGGTGCAACCTGCTACCCAACGCTGCCCGACTAGACACCATATCCACCTCAGGAAAGGATAATGCCAAATCGATCATTGTGTACTTGAGATGATCATTGGTTTTTCAACCAAAACTATACCATATAGTAATAATAAAAACCATTTTGATTATAAGGAAATTTGCTAGACAAATTCCCAAAACCTATTCAAGTAACAAGTATGATGATATCTATCATGTAACCAATTGGTAATCTAGATCTAATCTAATCATTCATTGGTTGAGGCAATGTCATTTAAGGGAAAAATTATTATTCTAATATTTCCCAAATATTATCCATAATTATTCCAGGAAATTAACAATTAATTTCACAAGTTACTTAAATGACAATCACAAGGTTCATAGTTCAGTATGTAATTTTTAGCAATGACCCCTACTCACTAAATTAACATATCTCATTCATTTTAAATACAAATTAAGAAAAATCAATTTCCAGAGTTTTATAATTTGATTTAAAACATAAACCATGTGATTATCACGTATTTGCAGGCATTTTAAAACAGTAATTAACATCTTAATTACGTCACTAACCGCCATCCCCGAAACAGTGGACATATGGTCATTAAAACGATCATATCTTGAGCAACGAAATCCAAATTATGCAAAGTCAAATTCCACGATTTTCTTATTTAATGGGTAACATTACCAAGTGTATATTTTCATGTTTAAACATGTTAAAGAGGGTCGAAAAAATATCACAATACAGGGCTGCGAAAATTGAAATGCAATAAAATTTTCATGAACCCCAACGAGCCCAAATCTTCGTAGGTTCATGGATGTCATCCAAAACCTTCGACAACCTGTCTCTGATACCACTTGAAGGATATGGGAAGAATCCTCAAGTACCTCACGGAAGCGTGATGATCGCATCGAATGCGATCGGGAGCGACTAGTCGTACTAGTTGCTCGATGCAACGTAATTTAAATTAATATATGATGAAACCACATGATCCAAGAACCTTTCTCATATCATTTCATCTAAACCACAATTAAGTATAAGGTTTACCTTTTGAAGCATGGATGTGATCGAGTCTCTAAACCAAGAGCCCTCCTGTCTCAAGTCCGATCCGACAGAGCAGACGCTTGCGAGTGTGTTGATGAGACGCGAGCTCCTCGCAATCCATGTTGATGATCCAAGTGGAGGATCTCCTGATTTCGTCACACAAGATCCAACATCTTCTTCACGAGCGAGATGCACCGAAGGAGATGGAGATCCATGAGTAGATGATCCGACAACATAATGACGATGCTGCATCGATGACGACTCTCTCTTGGGCTCCGTGGTGGACGACACAATAGGAGAGAGGGAGAGCACCTTTGGCATGTAGAGAGAGAGAGAGCATATGGATTGATCATGTAACTTGAAGAGCAAGGGATTCCTCTTCTTAAATAGTGTTTTGGGATCCATGGATCTCAATCCATGGACAACACAAATCAATGGATGAGATTGATTTGTGTTTCTTTCAATGGCCACGATTTTGTTGTAAACACACAACAATAATTAATTTAATTTAATTTAATATATATCGATAAATAAATATATTTAAATTTAAATTAAATCAATTAATTATCATTGAACATAATGTGGAGATAAAGCACATCCCCTTAAAAGGCGGGACGGCTACCAACATCTCATGAGATCTCATTATCTAATGAGATACCATTATATCATGATATCTCCAGGATTTAAAACAACAAATTTTTTAAATTATTTTACAAAATTAATTCATAATTATCTTGTGAAATATTGCAATCATGCCATTGGAAAAATGTGAATCACACTCACATCCCAAAATAAAATGTAAAGTATATTTTAATTAATCATCCAATGTGAATCCAATTCACATAAATAATAAATTAACAAATATAAATCACAATATACTCTCTCTAATATATTATAAACCACATTTATAATATATATGATTAATATGGATAGTGTTATCCATATTATTCATATCCATGATAATTAAATCGTATTTAATCATCTTGGGTCTCTATTCTCATGTGCCAAAATAATATGAATCACATTCATATTCTTCACATCTTAGATAATTAAATCACATTTAATTATCTTAGATAACTCTCCTTATAATATGAATCAAATTCATATTATCCATGATAATTAAAGCACATTTAATTATCAATTTTCTTGATACTTGGATACATATATAAACAATGAGATTATCCATTCATGGATAATGTGCTTTCTCCGTGGATACTTGGAGATAAGGACAGGGCGATTGTATTGTTCCACATATAGTGACTTGGATATTGAGATCACATCTCAAATCCAGATCTTGCAGACCAGTCATAGATGCTTGATTAAATCGAGACCGCAAATCTAATCTTCTCATTGTATCTAAATCACATTCAGATCAATGTCCAACAATTGGACCAAGATGAGATCACTTCTCTACTGAGAGGAGTCACTAAATCCAAACCCGTTTCATCACTCCCTAGGAATGGAAGCATCATGGTTATACAATCGTTTATGATCACATCACCCTCAGGTATTCCTAATGCATGTACATCCTGCATACTGGAAGACCCAGAATAAACCCAAAGTATAAGATCCATTATACACAGTTTACTTCAAGGTTTCATCATTAAGTTTCCTCATTCGATCATTGGGAGATGGTATTGATCATATACTTTCCAAAAGCATATATCATACCTAGGCGTTGATCATATACTTTCCAAAAGTATATATCAAACCAACAAATTTAGTCAAGCTTCCATAACGAGAAGACCGTGCACGAAATTTGATTCTTTCAAATATGTCATGAGTGAGCTCATGTCTTCCGATTCAGTACATGTATGATCCATTTGAGAGATCGTATTACTCATATGCCCTTGCATACACACCAGCATGCCGGTGTATAGACCTTGGTTAGGTCATCAACCTATTAGTCTGCCAAATGTACATACTCAGATATATAGTAACACATCTGTCTCTTATCAGACGATGCATGCTATATCGTGACAGCATACGACACAGGACTTTGGTTATCTCGATCTTGTTAAGTAAACTCTTTGACCTAACTAATCTGACACCTCCGAATCTCTATTCCTATGCAGAGGACCTGCATCGAGAGGTCGGTCAGATATCAGCCTTTAGAGATAAGGATTGCCATCTCCTAATCAGGCTGGAGATCACATCTTAACAATCATTTGACGGTGCTTGATGAGTACTCAATCTAACTCTTTTAGATATTCATCCAAGCACCAGCCTCTATGATTCAATAATTGAATCAACAGTTGTGTGATCATTAAGATGGTCGTGGTACATAACCTTAATTGTACTAAGGGACCTATTATACAAATTAGTTATTCTTCATTTCAGATTAAGGAGTGAATTGCAATAACATTTATTGCATAATGGCTCGCCGTGGGCTCGCATGTCCAACAGGACATACATTAATAAACTCACGGGTCGAGGGCAAAGTACCTCGACCCGATTACATGCTAAATAGGTAGGAGATGGGTCGAACAGCGAGTGCTCCGGCGAGGTAGTGGGAGTTGGTGCTCGACGCCTTCGATCCAGAGCGAATAGAAGGGGGAAAATGGTGCGACTAGGTGGAGAAATGAATAGGGAAGTGATTGGAGTGGTGTCTATAGTCGCAGACGATCGAGTACGGTGAAACACAAATGGCCGGAGCTCTAGAGCTTCGGTAAGGGTAACCTTGTAACATAGGGTAATTAACTAACTAAAAAATGGAATTAAAAGCACAAAATTAAACCTAAGACTAATTCTAACCTACGGAGAACAAAATGGCCCAGCTCATACCTGTGATCTGACCATGGAGCAGAGATGGCCGGTGACGGTCACCTTGGGTGCACCTCCTCCTCTGCAAGCCTTCCTAACCTCAAGGGACTCCCCCTATCATGAGTATATGCACTTTGGCTGAGATTTAGGGTCTTTGGGGCTCAGATGATGACCAAAGAGGAGATGGAAGGAAAAGGTTTTTATTTTTCAATAGCTTGTGTACCCTTATTGATAGGTTTATTGAGAGGAGATCAAGCTATGTACAATGGATCTACATGGATGGCGTGAATCATGGAAGGTTGATCATGATCTTGGCATGAAGAATAGGTTAAATGGGTGGAAGAGATGCCCAAGAAAAAGGGCAGAAATTGCGGGACTCAATGGGTCTGTGTCAGATCAGAAGCCTAGACGGGCAGTTGACTAAGAGTCAACTATTGGCGCGACCTTATTGGTCCAAGTCAGACCGCTAAAGGATTAAATAGCAAGCCATATTAGAATTAATTTATTAAAATTAGTAAATGATTTTTTTTTATTTTTTGATTATAATATAAAACATGTTTATTATTTTATGTAGTAATTTGATATGATTTTTATTTATTTATTGATGTTATTTATTACAAGTTAATTTTTAAGTATATATTTATAGGTATATTTTTCTGTATTTTGTATATTTTATTTTATTATTTTGTTCACTTATTTATGTATTTATAACTTACTTTTAGGTACATAAATATATTTTTTTATAATTTTATAATAACTCTGTACACTGAAATAAATAAGAGTATGTAATATGTAGGTATATGCATTGTATATTTACCTATGCATTTTTGTATTTTATTTTATTTTAATGCTTCTTTTATGGTTTTATTTTAGATTTATATTTTTAATAGAATATAAAAGATATTTACAATGGTGTAGAGATATAAATGAACAAAATAATAAAAGAATATGTTTCAATTTTACTTATTTACAAGTATTAGCATAGGTATTTGCCTATATATTGATATAGACTTATTTTATTTTATGTTTTCTTTGTAATTTTTTTGGTTTAAATATGTACTTGTGTTATAAATAATATTTACAAATTATGAAAATATAAAATTTTAAAAATAATAACGAATGGATAAAATGAATATTTTATTCAGGTATATTGTATAATGAGTGTCTAAAACCTAACTTTCACTTCTTAACTCCAAAAAATATAAAACAACCTTAATTAAATATATTATTAAAAGTTATATACAATTGAAGGTGATTTTGATAAGTTTTGTTTTTTTATTTGAGAGATATGGTTCTGTGAAGTTTGGTTTATGATTTTTTAATTTAATCAGATCATAACTTTCACACTGTATATTATTTTTACATGAAATCAATTTTGTATTTTTATTTACATTATTATGTACAACTTTCAGGGAAAAAGTTTTTTATTTAATGAATAAATATTAAGGTATAAATTGGGTGTCAAAAATGAATTATTGATGAAATAAAAGAATTGGATTTTATTGTGTATTTGGCCCTTATCCCCTACTTTATTCTTCGTCGACTAAATCAATTCTTGACTTGGTCTCGAGGTTTAGGGTCATAAAATACCTTTGGTATGTTATTCTTTTTCTTCTCTTTATTCTATAATTTTGGCTTTAAAAATAGTATTATTTAAACAATAAATGCAATAAACAATGAATGCTAATATGTACAACATAATGCTATATACATGCATTATCTAGGGTTTTCAAGGCCTAAATGATAGAATAAAGGTGATGAAATAGAGATTCATCACCCCCTCCCCGTCCCATACTTGTCTTTGCTAGTCCCTAGCAAACACTTATGCAATAAGTACAGAAGAATAAAGAAGAAAGAAAAAGAAAGAAATAGAATTGATTTTAATTATTAAATTTGTCTTTATAAAATCAAACTTTGGAGCCCAGGTCAGACCTTGATGTGAGAATATGTATGGAACCTGGTCGAGAATCAAATTTAAAACACAACTACCTTCGAGAGTCACAGAACTCGGTTCAAGCCACTTCAATAGCCAGGTCAAAACTAGCCTACATCATACGCAAACCCTTATGACAATGAAGCTGACTTGTACAGTGTAAGTGATAGTGGATCTCTCCAACTGAAATGACAAAAACTGACTTCTCCAGAATGAAATCCCAATGATTTCCCAATCGAGCAACTCTTTCCTTGAGGAGCAGGGTATTCCCTTCTAAGTTCAAGTGGAATCTGACTCAAGAGGAGGGGTGAAGAGAAGAATGGACGGTAACCAGTGTATCTACTTATCCTGGGATGCATGACCAGTGTAGTCAAGTCATCCAGGTGCAGGCTCACATGATATAACTTTGAAACTCAAGCTTGCTTATTGACTATACATCATATGTACACTCCAGCATGCATTTTATTTCCAATCAGGCGTATCCACTTTTTTTGGAGTTTTTTTTAAAATACTATATACAGCAACATTTACATAAGGAGTTTTCCTCTTGAGCCAGAAGATTATCCCTCTTTTGAGGCATTATTGCAACCCGCACTCTTCTTTCGTTAGACCTCATGGCAACTAGACGGGTAGGGTGCACTTCCCTCTCTATACGAGGATGAATGTTTCCACTCGTGTGCGTCTCAAATAGACAAATTGGACCCCCTTACCACTATAACTGAGTTGAGCCAAGTGAAATGTGAAAGTGTCCAAGTTAGGTCCTGGCCAACAAGAGTCATATGTGCATCTCGAAAAGTTCTAGTCAGTCAGTTGAGGTGACTTGAACCCAGCCCAGAGTCTCGAAGAATTAAGTCCCAATGGACCTAAAGTACCTTAATCAAGTTCCCTTAAGGTTCCAGTGGAGTTAGGTGTTGGACATGTGAGCCCACGGCGAGCCATTATGCAATAAATATTGTTGCAAATATCATTCCCTGATCTGAAATGAAGAATAAATAATTTGCATAATAGGTCCCTCTGTACAATTAGGGTTATGTACCATGGCTATCTTAATGATCATACAGCTGTTGATTCAATATATGAATCATAGAGGCTGGTGCTTGGATGAATATCTAAAGAGTTAGGTTGAGGACTCATCAAGCACCGTCAAATGATTGTTAAGATGTGATCTCCAGCCTGAGTAGGAGATGGCAATCCTTTTCTCACATAGGCTGATATCTGACCAACCTCTTGATGCAGGTCCTCTGCATAGGAATAGAGATTCGGAGGTGTCAGATTAGTTAGGTCAAAGAGTTGACTTAACGAGATCGAGATAACCAAAGTCCTATGTTGAATGCTGTCACAGCATAGGCACGCATCCTCTGACCGGAGACAGATGTATTGCTATATGTCTGAGTATGTACATTTGACAGACCAATAGGTTGATGACCTAACCAAGGTCTATACACCGACGCGTTGGTGTGCATATAAGGGCATATGAGTAATACGATCTCTCAAAGGGATCATACAGGTTCACTATTGAACCGGAAGACATGAGCTCACTCATGAGATATTGGGAGGAATCAAATTCCGTGCACGGTCGTCTCACTTTGGAAGCTTGACTGAATTTGTAGGTTTGATATATACTTTTGGAAAGTATATGATCAAGACCTAGGTATGATATATGCTTTTGGAAAGTATATGATCGATACCAAATCCCAATGATCAAATGAGAAACTTAGTGATCAAACCCTGAAGAAGACAGTGTAAAATAGATCTTGATCTTCGGGTTGACCATGGGTTTTCCAGTATGCAGGATGTACAGGTATTGGGAATACCTGAAGGGTGATGTGATCATAAACGATTGTATATCCATGACGCTTCCATTCCGAGGGAGTGATGAAACAGGTCTGGATTTTAGTGACTCCTTTCAGTAGAGAAGCAATCCGATCTTAGTCCAAGTGTTGGACATTGGTCTGAATGGGATTCAGATTCAATGAGAAGATTGGATTTGCGGTCTTGATTTAATCAAGCATCTGTGGGAGGTCCGTAAGATCTGGATTTGAGATGAGATCTCAACATCCAAGTCACTATACGTGGAACAATACAATCGCCCTGTCCTTATCTCCAAGTATCTGCGGAGAAAGCACATTATTCTTGAAAGGGTTCAAGAATAATTCTTTTGATGAAATATCCAAGCAAGGACTTGATGATTAAATGTGATTTAATTATCAAGCTTATATATGAATATGATTCATATTGAGAAAATGATTATCTAAGATAATTAAATGAGATTTAATTATCAAGGATTAAGAGAATGTGGATAGCACTATCCATGATATATGTATGTTATAAATATGATTTATAATATACATATATATAAGAGAGAGAATTTATGTAAATAGCATTTGTTAATTAATAATGTGAATTGGATTCACATTTGTTAATTAATTGGAAATGCAATTTACTAACTAGTTTGGGTTGTGAATATGATTCACATAATTTTCAATGGCAAGATTGAAATATTCACAAATTAATTTTGGAATTATTTTGGTGGATATTTATTGTAATTAATTGAGGAATAATATAATAAATAAAATGGAGAAAACAACCACCCTCATGGGTGGCGTCACCCATGAAGAGTTCATGGGTGACGCCCCCCCTTTTTTAGGGGTTGGTTAACTCCACTTCATTTGATATATTATCTCTTAACTTTAAATTGTTGTTATTAAACAACAATCCTAGCCATTGATTTATCATGGACCAAGCATAGCCCTTGGATCCATGTGTCCCATGGATTGAGATCCATTGGATCCTAAACTAGTATAAAAGGAGGGCTAGGGTAGCCTCTCCAATGTACATCATTAAGAGTTGTGCAAGGACACAACTCTCTCTCTCTCTCTCTTTCTCATTCTCGCCCTCTCTCTTTCTCTTCTTCATCAAGTGGACGTCCACTTTGTGTTGAGAAAGGAGAGACTCTCGGCTTTCGCCTTCGACGACTCGTGGATCTCCATCTTCTTTGGAGTTTCTTACTCTAAAGAAAGACGACGGATTTCGTTTGACGAAATCGGGGGAGCCATGCTTGGATCTTCATCGAGGATTGCGGGGAGGAACGCGACTCATCATCGTGCCCTCAAGTGCGTTCTTCGTGGATCGGACTTGAGACAGGAGGATCTCTACTTTGGGATCTCACGATCACAACCACGCTTCAAGAGGTATTCCTTATACTTGTGGTTAGATGAAACGATCCGAGAAGTGTTCTCGTGATCATGTGGTTTCATCTTTAGTTAAAAAATTTTAATTTCCGCTGCATCTAGCATCTAGTACGACTAGTTGCTCCGATCGTATACGATACGATCAACACGCTTCCGTGATGCGCTTAAGGATTCACAATATCCTTCAAGTGGTATCAGAGCCATAGGTCGAATAAGGTTTTGGATATGATCCGTAGACCTTAGACGATTTGGTTCTTGAAAGGGTTGCGAATTTTTTACTGCATTTCAATTTTCGCACCTCTGTAAACATGAATTTTTCGGCACTGTTTAAAATATTTAAACACGAAATTTTCAATTGGATTTTGTTCCCCATTAAACAAGGAAACCATAGGACTTGAGTTTACTAAATTTGGACTTTATTTGCTCAAGATATGGCTTTTTGAATATGACTATATTCACTGTTGCGGGAACTACGGATTTGAACGTAATTAATGAGATGATTACGGTTTTAATACGCCTTGAAATGCGTGAATTATCACTTGGGTTCTTTAATAAATCAAATAGGCAATCTTTGGAATTTTAGTTTGCATTTTTTGGATTTAAATTGATCAAGATAAGCTAATTTTAGTGATTGGGGGTCACTGCTGGAAATTAACAATTTTGATCTTGAACCTTGTGATATGTCATTCAATTATCATGATGAAAATTAATTGTTAATTTTTTTGGAATAATTAGTGATAAATATTTGTGAAATATTTAAAGAGATAATTATTTCATTGAATGACACTTGCCTAAAC
Source organism: Ottelia alismoides (assembly GCA_037367405.1). Lineage (NCBI taxonomy): Eukaryota > Viridiplantae > Streptophyta > Magnoliopsida > Alismatales > Hydrocharitaceae > Ottelia > Ottelia alismoides. The sequence goes on from JAZKJV010009016.1 coordinate 236,610, forward strand.
CACAATGATGAGATATTAGATCTTGATCATTGGTTCATCAACAAACATTGCTTTCATGAAAACCATAGTTTATCCTACAATTGTTGTAGGACAACTTTTACATGAAAACCCTTTTGCTTGAATAGGATTGGGGATTTGTCTAGCAAATCTCCTTATAATCAAAAATGTTTTGATTTATATTATATGGTATAACTTCGGTTGAAAAACCGATGAACATCTCAAAGTACATGATGGTCTATCTGGTATTATCCTTTCCCGAGGCGGATGTGGTGCCTAGTCGGAGAGCATTGGGGTAGCGGGTTGCAACGTATGTGGTCCGTCCCACTCTCGTCGGTACTGGCCATGACAGCGGGTAGGGACTGTATAATACCGGAGACAGACAATGTGTATTTTTCTAATTATTAAAATTCGAATAATACGTACTTTGAGTATATACCTACTATTCAAGTAAAAGACATGTTTGTTGATTGATGATTGGATTGATGATTAATTTAATGTGATTAAATTAATTATATTCAATAAACACTCTATTATGAATAGATGTGTATTTTCCCTTGGAAGAATTAATTATGTGAATAAGATTCACAATAATTAATTACAATTTGAATATGAGGTGGAGGATCACATAAGTGGCATCCATGGTCTCCCGTCAAGGCAAAGGATTTCGTCGCCAGTTGTTGTGTATAGGAGACGCCTGTCTGAAGTGACAGATCCTATATATGATTTAATTGGATCGGGTTCTTTGCTTCTCGAAAGAGTAAGGCCGTATACGTAGTGACCCCAATATCGGGTCCTCATATTATTGGGGCGATATTGGATTGCGTATAGCGAGTATTAAGCCTGTTGACGGTTGGTTCAATTAATGACGGGTCAACATTGCCTTAGGGGTGGTGGGCCCGGGTGTTAAAGACCGAATTGGGAAATGCAAGTTGGACTTGTAAGGCGGAATGTGTTCCCGCTTCTTTTTATCCGAGTTGTAGAATCTCATATTATTGGGATGCAACAAAGATAGGAAAGGAGATCCCAGATCTTGCTAGAGATATAATGGTAAGAATATCTCTTACATTGAAAGTGATTAAGGGAATGAACTTTCAGTGTTGACAAGGCAAGACAACTTTGATATAAAAATTCCTAAATCAAAGTAAAACATGTATATATAATATATATACACTTATGCAAATTTCTTATTTCAGATAATCCTTCATTAAACCCACTCAATGTTATACTCAATAATAATCAGTAAAATATCATGGATTGACTCTTGATCCAGATATTGTACTTGCAATTGAACACATAATGTATGTGGTTGCAATGTGCAAGTTTCCTCAGGATAATGAGGAATGACAATTAAATAAGATAATAAGACATCACCTTAGGGTTTGTATGTCTCTATAGTCTTGATCTTTCATCGAGTGTACTTTGGAAGTGACATGTCGATGGTGATCGTAATTGTCGAATAATCCTTATAAAATAAAAGAAGGTATTTTGGCATACAAATGTGCTCTAGACATTTAATCATGAATGACATGGTTCTCTGCATTATGCAGAATGGTGGCTCGAAAGAGATGATGTATTCAAAATGTTTGAATACCTACCTGAACCTAAGTCTCTAAGAGTTAAGATGTATGAAGATATGATGAGTGTCATCATTCTATTATCTATACTCTAGTCATTCATGAAGCTTCATGATATTCATATTGTATGAATTTAATGAAGCATGTATAAATGTTGAAATGCTCTTGTATTGAAATCCTTAGAATTCAACATAAGAGATTCTTTGTCTTGAACAATGGTTGTTTATAGATGAAGAGAGTGCAGTGGAAGCATGGGTCGGACCCGAGTAAGAAGGAAAGTCAAAGAGTTGACCTACTTCTGTGACTTCCATATGACATCCAAAGAGTTGGATGAATACCAAAACTGCAATATGTTGATGTGTTGATAGTATGACTATCAAGTCTATCTAAAATCCTTAGTTAAGGACTCAGATAGAGCATCAGAATAATCTACATAAATCATTGACTCTGACTTTCTTATTTCATAAGATAAAGTCTGACAATTGTATCCCAATCTTCTAATGACAATTGCAATTGGTTGCATATACATATTAGAAGATTAGAAATTTGATCTTAAGGTTTAGTAGTCATCTACATGGATATTGTTGTAATTGTTACAACAGTCTCTGTTGGATAGATGGACTTCATATTCTCAGTGGGAGACCCCTTAGTCTTGGAGAATGTCTCTATGACCTAGATATTAGAATACCCTCATTGTTTGTTTCTAAATGTTGGAAATAAACATGAATTCTGAGATAGAACTATCATAAAGAGTTATGATGGGAATATTTCAGATAGTAATCTAACATCTAGTGGACTCCACAAAATTAGAAAATTAGTGAACAGTTCATTAAGATTTCTAATACTGAAAATCAAACCTTATAAGATCAATAGGAGGATGAAGATCATTTGACAATGATCTGGCATCAAGCCTTGGACATTTGTCTATTGATTTGATCAATAGACTAGTAAGATATGAAACTTTAGAATGTCTAAAATTTCAAATCTTACATACTTGTGAATATTGTATTCAAAGTAAAATGTCCAATACACCCTTCTCAGAGAATGGTGTTAGATGCCGAGGTATTCAAGATCTCATACATATTGATGTATGCAGATCGCCTATATCATAGTAAACATTATGGATATGTGATATCTATTGATGATTGCGTATGATATGAGATTTCTTCTCTTCACCTGAGAAACCTTTGAAATGTTCAAAGATTTCACAATTTTGGTTTAGAACCAAAGTTTGAAGAAAGATGAAATGAATTTGATCTAACCTAGGTAGCTTGTACCTATTAGATAAAATTCAAAGAATACCTTATGGAGATATGAATATCATTTCTATCTCACTCCTCCTAATACACCTAAACTCAGTGGAGTTGCAGGAAGATACAATTGGATCATGTGTGACATGATTTGATCAATGATGAATTTTAGCATAATTATCCTCTTAGTTTCCAGGTATATATGTGTAGTAGAGACTACAATATATATCCTTAATAAGGTTCCATGCATGTAAACTGGAATCTAGCACTTGAGAGTGCTACTTCATTAGGAAAATAAAGTATGGTATTGGATACCTACTTTATGACCTTGAGATTCTTAAAAGATCTCATCTCTGAGAATGTGATTCTTGGAGGATTGAGAATCTTGAGAATCAAGATGAAAATGAAGTAAAGGAACTCATTTAATCTTGAGAAGATAATGAGGCTCCTGAAATCGGAAACTAAAAGGACAATTAAAGATGAAACATTAATACCTCTTCAAATGAGTTTGAGGATGTATTCCATGTGTCAGCCAAGTCTGACAATGATCGGACTTCATGTGATGAAGCTCCTAAGGATCATGACATGGAATGATGGATATTAGCAATAAAGTCTAAAGTAGACTTCATATACAAGTGTTGTATATGGACCCTAGAGGATCCACCTATAAGGGTTTGACCCATTAAGGTGTAAATGGATCTTCAAGAGAAAGGGAACCTGATGAGAAGGTAGAGACCTTCAAAGCTCGGTTCGTAGCCATAAGCTACACACCGGAAGAGAAGACATTGCTTGCAATGAGACTTGCTCTTCGGTAACCATTCTTAAAATCATCAGAATATTGCTAACCTTAGCTACACAACTTGACTATTGCATCTTCAGGATGTAATTCAAGATTACATTCCTCTAAGAATACCTCTCTGAGGATATTCACATGAAGTAGCCCCAGGGCTTCATGGTTGAGGAAAGTAAGGTGTGAAAGCTAAGAAATCCATCTGTGGACTCAAATAAGCTTCTTGTTGTTGGAACATAAGATTAGATGAAATTATAAATGTTATGATTTCAAATAGAATCTTGATGAACCATGTGAAGCTTAGTGGGAGTGCCATTGTGTTCATCGAGCTAAATGTAGATAATATCCTAATCATTTGGAATGATATAAGGATGATAATAAGTGTTTTATAGACTGGCTATTCCATACCTTGAGATATGATCTCAAAGATGCCTCTTGGATCTTAGTTCTGAAGTTGTTCAGAAGCAAAGAAAATAGGGTATTGGGACTGTCACATTTGTAGTATACCTTGGACATTTTCCATTCCTGGAAATTCCAAGAAAGGCTTCCTTCCTTGAGATTTGGTACTGACCTATCTAAAGGGATAGCACCTCAAAGAGTTGAGGAAGTAAATGCTAGAACTGCTTGCACTTGTGCATCAGTTACGAGAAGCTAAGTGTATACTAGATGTGTACAAAAGCCAGATATCTGCCATGCAGTGGGAGTAGTAAAGTGTTGCTAATCCTACTATGGAGAGAGAAAGAACACTTGATTGCAGTAATAACAATATCTTCAAAGATGACAAGGCTTTAGAGATAGCGATCTCTAAGTCTTATCTTCAAGAGCTTAAGACTTTATAGATAGAGATCTAAAAGGTCTTAACTGTGGATACCTTGAGAGATAGTGATCTCCCGGAATAAGGGTATTCTGATAAGGATTATGAAAATACTGGTTATAATAGTTATTAAGCAATAGTGTCAAAGACACTATAACTGCTTTGACTAGATTGAGTATTGGTTGCATTAGATGCAACATTCGCATTGGATGCGAGCACTGTTACCTAGGGATATGCAAGTGCCGTAAAAGGACTTGGCGTAGTCTCGTGGGAACAGAGTGACTGATCAGCTTACCTAGCTATTTCTAAATAGCCTATGATTGTCACATGAGTGTGAGTTTAAATGATTAGCCCATTAATGGCTCTTTGGGCTAGTGGGAGATTGTTGGACATGTGAGCCCACGGCGAGCCATTATGCAATAAATGTTGTTGCAAATATCATTCCCTGATCTGAAATGAAGAATAAATAATTTGCATAATAGGTCCCTCTGTACAATTAGGGTTATGTACCATGGCTATCTTAATGATCATACAGCTGTTGATTCAATATATGAATCATAGAGGCTGGTGCTTGGATGAATATCTAAAGAGTTAGGTTGAGGACTCATCAAGCACCGTCAAATGATTGTTAAGATGTGATCTCCAGCCTGAGTAGGAGATGGCAATCCTTTTCTCACATAGGCTGATATCTGACCAACCTCTTGATGCAGGTCCTCTGCATAGGAATAGAGATTCGGAGGTGTCAGATTAGTTAGGTCAAAGAGTTGACTTAACGAGATCGAGATAACCAAAGTCCTATGTTGAATGCTGTCACAGCATATGCACGCATCCTCTGACCGGAGACAGATGTATTGCTATATGTCTGAGTATGTACATTTGACAGACCAATAGGTTGATGACCTAACCAAGGTCTATACACCGGCGCGTTGGTGTGCATATAAGGGCATATGAGTAATACGATCTCTCAAAGGGATCATACAGGTTCACTATTGAACCGGAAGACATGAGCTCACTCATGAGATATTGGGAGGAATCAAATTCCGTGCACGGTCGTCTCGCTTTGGAAGCTTGACTGAATTTGTAGGTTTGATATATACTTTTGGAAAGTATATGATCAAGACCTAGGTATGATATATGCTTTTGGAAAGTATATGATCGATACCAAATCCCAATGATCAAATGAGAAACTTAGTGATCAAACCCTGAAGAAGACAGTGTAAAATAGATCTTGATCTTCGGGTTGACCATGGGTTTTCCAGTATGCAGGATGTACAGGTATTGGGAATACCTGAAGGGTGATGTGATCATAAACGATTGTATATCCATGACGCTTCCATTCCGAGGGAGTGATGAAACAGGTCTGGATTTTAGTGACTCCTTTCAGTAGAGAAGCAATCCGATCTTAGTCCAAGTGTTGGACATTGGTCTGAATGGGATTCAGATTCAATGAGAAGATTGGATTTGCGGTCTTGATTTAATCAAGCATCTGTGGGAGGTCCGTAAGATCTGGATTTGAGATGAGATCTCAACATCCAAGTCACTATACGTGGAACAATACAATCGCCCTGTCCTTATCTCCAAGTATCTGCGGAGAAAGCACATTATTCTTGAAAGGGTTCAAGAATAATTCTTTTGATGAAATATCCAAGCAAGGACTTGATGATTAAATGTGATTTAATTATCAAGCTTATATATGAATATGATTCATATTGAGAAAATGATTATCTAAGATAATTAAATGAGATTTAATTATCAAGGATTAAGAGAATGTGGATAGAACTATCCATGATATATGTATGTTATAAATATGATTTATAATATACATATATATAAGAGAGAGAATTTATGTAAATAGCATTTGTTAATTAATAATGTGAATTGGATTCACATTTGTTAATTAATTGGAAATGTAATTTACTAACTAGTTTGGGTTGTGAATATGATTCACATAATTTTCAATGGCAAGATTGAAATATTCACAAATTAATTTTGGAATTATTTTGGTGGATATTTATTGTAATTAATTGAGGAATAATATAATAAATAAAATGGAGAAAACAACCACCCTCATGGGTGGCGTCACCCATGAAGAGTTCATGGGTGACGCCCCCCCTTTTTTAGGGGTTGGTTAACTCCACTTCATTTGATATATTATCTCTTAACTTTAAATTGTTGTTATTAAACAACAATCCTAGCCATTGATTTATCATGGACCAAGCATAGCCCTTGGATCCATGTGTCCCATGGATTGAGATCCATTGGATCCTAAACTAGTATAAAAGGAGGGCTAGGGTAGCCTCTCCAATGTACATCATTAAGAGTTGTGCAAGGACACAACTCTCTCTCTCTCTCTCTTTCTCATTCTCGCCCTCTCTCTTTCTCTTCTTCATCAAGTGGACGTCCACTTTGTGTTGAGAAAGGAGAGACTCTCGGCTTTCGCCTTCGACGACTCGTGGATCTCCATCTTCTTTGGAGTTTCTTACTCTAAAGGAAGACGACGGATTTCGTTTGACGAAATCGGGGGAGCCATGCTTGGATCTTCATCGAGGATTGCGGGGAGGAACGCGACTCATCATCGTGCCCTCAAGTGCGTTCTTCGTGGATCGGACTTGAGACAGGAGGATCTCTACTTTGGGATCTCACGATCACAACCACGCTTCAAGAGGTATTCCTTATACTTGTGGTTAGATGAAACGATCCGAGAAGTGTTCTCGTGATCATGTGGTTTCATCTTTAGTTAAAAAATTTTAATTTCCGCTGCATCTAGCATCTAGTACGACTAGTTGCTCCGATCGTATACGATACGATCAACACGCTTCCGTGATGCGCTTAAGGATTCACAATATCCTTCAAGTGGTATCAGAGCCATAGGTCGAATAAGGTTTTGGATATGATCCGTAGACCTTAGACGATTTGGTTCTTGAAAGGGTTGCGAATTTTTTACTGCATTTCAATTTTCGCACCTCTGTAAACATGAATTTTTCGGCACTGTTTAAAATGTTTAAACACGAAATTTTCAATTGGATTTTGTTCCCCATTAAACAAGGAAACCATAGGACTTGAGTTTACTAAATTTGGACTTTATTTGCTCAAGATATGGCTTTTTGAATATGACTATATTCACTGTTGCGGGAACTGCGGATTTGAACGTAATTAATGAGATGATTACGGTTTTAATCCGCCTTGAAATGCGTGAATTATCACTTGGGTTCTTTAATAAATCAAATAGGCAATCTTTGGAATTTTAGTTTGCATTTTTTGGATTTAAATTGATCAAGATAAGTTAATTTTAGTGATTGGGGGTCACTGCTGGAAATTAACAATTTTGATCTTGAACCTTGTGATATGTCATTCAATTATCATGATGAAAATTAATTGTTAATTTTTTTGGAATAATTAGTGATAAATATTTGTGAAATATTTAAAGAGATAATTATTTCATTGAATGACACTTGCCTAAACCACAATGATGAGATATTAGATCTTGATCATTGGTTCATCAACAAACATTGCTTTCATGAAAACCATAGTTTATTCTACAATTGTTGTAGGACAACTTTTACATGAAAACCCTTTTGCTTGAATAGGATTGGGGATTTGTCTAGCAAATCTCCTTATAATCAAAAATGTTTTGATTTATATTATATGGTATAACTTCGGTTGAAAAACCGATGAACATCTCAAAGTACATGATGGTCTATCTGGTATTATCCTTTCCCGAGGCGGATGTGGTGCCTAGTCGGAGAGCATTGGGGTAGCGGGTTGCAACGTATGTGGTCCGTCCCACTCTCGTCGGTACTGGCCATGACAACGGGTAGGGACTGTATAATACCGGAGACAGACAATGTGTATTTTTCTAATTATTAAAATTCGAATAATACGTACTTTGAGTATATACCTACTATTCAAGTAAAAGACATGTTTGTTGATTGATGATTGGATTGATGATTAATTTAATGTGATTAAATTAATTATATTCAATAAACACTCTATTATGAATAGATGTGTATTTTCCCTTGGAAGAATTAATTATGTGAATATGATTCATAATAATTAATTACAATTTGAATATGAGGTGGAGGATCACATAAGTGACATCCATGGTCTCCCGTCAAGGCAAAGGATTTCGTCGCCAGTTGTTGTGTATAGGAGACGCCTGTCCGAAGTGACAGATCCTATATATGATTTAATTGGATCGGGTTCTTTGCTTCTCGAAAGAGTAAGGCCGTATACGTAGTGACCCCAATATCGGGTCCTCATATTATTGGGGCGATATTGGATTGCGTATAACGAGTATTAAGCCTGTTGATGGTTGGTTCAATTAATGACGGGTCAACATTGCCTTAGGGGTGGTGGGCCCGGGTGTTAAAGACCGAATTGGGAAATGCAAGTTGGACTTGTAAGGCGGAATGTGTTCCCGCTTCTTTTTATCCGAGTTGTAGGTTCTCATATTATTGGGATGCAACAAAGATAGGAAAGGAGATCCCAGATCTTGCTAGAGATATAATGGTAAGAATATCTCTTACATTGAAAGTGATTAAGGGAATGAACTTTCAGTGTTGACAAGGCAAGACAACTTTGATATAAAAATTCCTAAATCAAAGTAAAACATGTATATATAATATATATACACTTATGCAAATTTCTTATTTCAGATAATCCTTCATTAAACCCACTCAATGTTATACTCAATAATAATCAGTAAAATATCATGGATTGACTCTTGATCCAGATATTGTACTTGCAATTGAACACATAATGTATGTGGTTGCAATGTGCAAGTTTCCTCAAGATAATGAGGAATGACAATTAAATAAGATAATAAGACATCACCTTAGGGTTTGTATGTCTCTATAGTCTTGATCTTTCATCGAGTGTACTTTGGAAGTGACATGTCGATGGTGATCGTAATTGTCGAATAATCCTTATAAAATAAAAGAAGGTATTTTGGCATACAAATGTGCTCTAGACATTTAATCATGAATGACATGGTTCTCTGCATTATGCAGAATGGTGGCTCGAAAGAGATGATGTATTCAAAATGTTTGAATACCTACCTGAACCTAAGTCTCTAAGAGTTAAGATGTATGAAGATATGATGAGTGTCATCATTCTATTATCTATACTCTAGTCATTCATGAAGCTTCATGATATTCATATTGTATGAATTTAATGAAGCATGTATAAATGTTGAAATGCTCTTGTATTGAAATCCTTAGAATTCAACATAAGAGATTCTTTGTCTTGAACAATGGTTGTTTATAGATGAAGAGAGTGCAGTGGAAGCATGGGTCGGACCCGAGTAAGAAGGAAAGTCAAAGAGTTGACCTACTTCTGTGACTTCCATATGACATCCAAAGAGTTGGATGAATACCAATACTGCAATATGTTGATGTGTTGATAGTATGACTATCAAGTCTATCTAAAATCCTTAGTTAAGGACTCAGATAGAGCATCAGAATAATCTACATAAATCATTGACTCTGACTTTCTTATTTCATAAGATAAAGTCTGACAATTGTATCCCAATCTTCTAATGACAATTGCAATTGGTTGCATATACATATTAGAAGATTAGAAATTTGATCTTAAGGTTTAGTAGTCATCTACATGGATATTGTTGTAATTGTTACAACAGTCTCTGTTGGATAGATGGACTTCATATTCTCAGTGGGAGACCCCTTAGTCTTGGAGAATGTCTCTATGACCTAGATATTAGAATACCCTCATTGTTTGTTTCTAAATGTTGGAAATAAACATGAATTCTGAGATAGAACTATCATAAAGAGTTATGATGGGAATATTTCAGATAGTAATCTAACATCTAGTGGACTCCACAAAATTAGAAAATTAGTGAACAGTTCATTAAGATTTCTAATACTGAAAATCAAACCTTATAAGATCAATAGGAGGATGAAGATCATTTGACAATGATCTGGCATCAAGCCTTGGACATTTGTCTATTGATTTGATCAATAGACTAGTAAGATATGAAACTTTAGAATGTCTAAAATTTCAAATCTTACATACTTGTGAATATTGTATTCAAAGTAAAATGTCCAATACACCCTTCTCAGAGAATGGTGTTAGATGCCGAGGTATTCAAGATCTCATACATATTGATGTATGCAGATCGCCTATATCATAGTAAACATTATGGATATGTGATATCTATTGATGATTGCGTATGATATGAGATTTCTTCTCTTCACCTGAGAAACCTTTGAAATGTTCAAAGATTTCACAATTTTGGTTTAGAACCAAAGTTTGAAGAAAGATGAAATGAATTTGATCTAACCTAGGTAGCTTGTACCTATTAGATAAAATTCAAAGAATACCTTATGGAGATATGAATATCATTTCTATCTCACTCCTCCTAATACTCCTAAACTCAGTGGAGTTGCAGGAAGATACAATTGGATCATGTGTGACATGATTTGATCAATGATGAATTTTAGCATAATTATCCTCTTAGTTTCCAGGTATATATGTGTAGTAGAGACTACAATATATATCCTTAATAAGGTTCCATGCATGTAAACTGGAATCTAGCACTTGAGAGTGCTACTTCATTAGGAAAATAAAGTATGGTATTGGATACCTACTTTATGACCTTGAGATTCTTAAAAGATCTCATCTCTTAGAATGTGATTCTTGGAGGATTGAGAATCTTGAGAATCAAGATGAAAATGAAGTAAAGGAACTCATTTAATCTTGAGAAGATAATGAGGCTCCTGAAATCGGAAACTAAAAGGACAATTAAAGATGAAACATTAATACCTCTTCAAATGAGTTTGAGGATGTATTCCATGTGTCAGCCAAGTCTGACAATGATCGGACTTCATGTGATGAAGCTCCTAAGGATCATGACATGGAATGATGGATATTAGCAATAAAGTCTAAAGTAGACTTCATATACAAGTGTTGTATATGGACCCTAGAGGATCCACCTATAAGGGTTTGACCCATTAAGGTGTAAATGGATCTTCAAGAGAAAGGGAACCTGATGAGAAGGTAGAGACCTTCAAAGCTCGGTTCGTAGCCATAAGCTACACACCGGAAGAGAAGACATTGCTTGCAATGAGACTTGCTCTTCGGTAACCATTCTTAAAATCATCAGAATATTGCTAACCTTAGCTACACAACTTGACTATTGCATCTTCAGGATGTAATTCAAGATTGCATTCCTCTAAGAATACCTCTCTGAGGATATTCACATGAAGTAGCCCCAGGGCTTCATGGTTGAGGAAAGTAAGGTGTGAAAGCTAAGAAATCCATCTGTGGACTCAAATAAGCTTCTTGTTGTTGGAACATAAGATTAGATGAAATTATAAATGTTATGATTTCAAATAGAATCTTGATGAACCATGTGAAGCTTAGTGGGAGTGCCATTGTGTTCATCGAGCTAAATGTAGATAATATCCTAATCATTTGGAATGATATAAGGATGATAATAAGTGTTTTATAGACTGGCTATTCCATACCTTGAGATATGATCTCAAAGATGCCTCTTGGATCTTAGTTCTGAAGTTGTTCAGAAGCAAAGAAAATAGGGTATTGGGACTGTCACATTTGTAGTATACCTTGGACATTTTCCATTCCTGGAAATTCCAAGAAAGGCTTCCTTCCTTGAGATTTGGTACTGACCTATCTAAAGGGATAGCACCTCAAAGAGTTGAGGAAGTAAATGCTAGAACTGCTTGCACTTGTGCATCAGTTACGAGAAGCTAAGTGTATACTAGATGTGTACAAAAGCCAGATATCTGCCATGCAGTGGGAGTAGTAAAGTGTTGCTAATCCTACTATAGAGAGAGAAAGAACACTTGATTGCAGTAATAACAATATCTTCAAAGATGACAAGGCTTTAGAGATAGCGATCTCTAAGTCTTATCTTCAAGAGCTTAAGACTTTATAGATAGAGATCTAAAAGGTCTTAACTGTGGATACCTTGAGAGATAGTGATCTCCCGGAATAAGGGTATTCTGATAAGGATTATGAAAATACTGGTTATAATAGTTATTAAGCAATAGTGTCAAAGACACTATAACTGCTTTGACTAGATTGAGTATTGGTTGCATTAGATGCAACATTCGCATTGGATGCGAGCACTGTTACCTAGGGATATGCAAGTGCCGTAAAAGGACTTGGCGTAGTCTCGTGGGAACAGAGTGACTGATCAGCTTACCTAGCTATTTCTAAATAGCCTATGATTGTCACATGAGTGTGAGTTTAAATGATTAGCCCATTAATGGCTCTTTGGGCTAGTGGGAGATTGTTGGACATGTGAGCCCACGACGAGCCATTATGCAATAAATGTTGTTGCAAATATCATTCCCTGATCTGAAATGAAGAATAAATAATTTGCATAATAGGTCCCTCTGTACAATTAGGGTTATGTACCATGGCTATCTTAATGATCATACAGCTGTTGATTCAATATATGAATCATAGAGGCTGGTGCTTGGATGAATATCTAAAGAGTTAGGTTGAGGACTCATCAAGCACCGTCAAATGATTGTTAAGATGTGATCTCCAGCCTGAGTAGGAGATGGCAATCCTTTTCTCACATAGGCTGATATCTGACCAACCTCTTGATGCAGGTCCTCTGCATAGGAATAGAGATTCGGAGGTGTCAGATTAGTTAGGTCAAAGAGTTGACTTAACGAGATCGAGATAACCAAAGTCCTATGTTGAATGCTGTCACAGCATAGGCACGCATCCTCTGACCGGAGACAGATGTATTGCTATATGTCTGAGTATGTACATTTGACAGACCAATAGGTTGATGACCTAACCAAGGTCTATACACCGGCGCGTTGGTGTGCATATAAGGGCATATGAGTAATACGATCTCTCAAAGGGATCATACAGGTTCACTATTGAACCGGAAGACATGAGCTCACTCATGAGATATTGGGAGGAATCAAATTCCGTGCACGGTCGTCTCGCTTTGGAAGCTTGACTGAATTTGTAGGTTTGATATATACTTTTGGAAAGTATATGATCAAGACCTAGGTATGATATATGCTTTTGGAAAGTATATGATCGATACCAAATCCCAATGATCAAATGAGAAACTTAGTGATCAAACCCTGAAGAAGACAGTGTAAAATAGATCTTGATCTTCGGGTTGACCATGGGTTTTCCAGTATGCAGGATGTACAGGTATTGGGAATACCTGAAGGGTGATGTGATCATAAACGATTGTATATCAATGACGCTTCCATTCCGAGGGAGTGATGAAACAGGTCTGGATTTTAGTGACTCCTTTCAGTAGAGAAGCAATCCGATCTTAGTCCAAGTGTTGGACATTGGTCTGAATGGGATTCAGATTCAATGAGAAGATTGGATTTGCGGTCTTGATTTAATCAAGCATCTGTGGGAGGTCCGTAAGATCTGGATTTGAGATGAGATCTCAACATCCAAGTCACTATACGTGGAACAATACAATCGCCCTGTCCTTATCTCCAAGTATCTGCGGAGAAAGCACATTATTCTTGAAGGGTTCAAGAATAATTCTTTTGATGAAATATCCAAGCAAGGACTTGATGATTAAATGTGATTTAATTATCAAGCTTATATATGAATATGATTCATATTGAGAAAATGATTATCTAAGATAATTAAATGAGATTTAATTATCAAGGATTAAGAGAATGTGGATAGCACTATCCATGATATATGTATGTTATAAATATGATTTATAATATACATATATATAAGAGAGAGAATTTATGTAAATAGCATTTGTTAATTAATAATGTGAATTGGATTCACATTTGTTAATTAATTGGAAATGCAATTTACTAACTAGTTTGGGTTGTGAATATGATTCACATAATTTTCAATGGCAAGATTGAAATATTCACAAATTAATTTTGGAATTATTTTGGTGGATATTTATTGTAATTAATTGAGGAATAATATAATAAATAAAATGGAGAAAACAACCACCCTCATGGGTGGCGTCACCCATGAAGAGTTCATGGGTGACGCCCCCCCTTTTTTAGGGGTTGGTTAACTCCACTTCATTTGATATATTATCTCTTAACTTTAAATTGTTGTTATTAAACAACAATCCTAGCCATTGATTTATCATGGACCAAGCATAGCCCTTGGATCCATGTGTCCCATGGATTGAGATCCATTGGATCCTAAACTAGTATAAAAGGAGGGCTAGGGTAGCCTCTCCAATGTACATCATTAAGAGTTGTGCAAGGACACAACTCTCTCTCTCTCTCTCTCTCTCTTTCTCATTCTCGCCCTCTCTCTTTCTCTTCTTCATCAAGTGGACGTCCACTTTGTGTTGAGAAAGGAGAGACTCTCGGCTTTCGCCTTCGACGACTCGTGGATCTCCATCTTCTTTGGAGTTTCTTACTCTAAAGGAAGACGACGGATTTCGTTTGACGAAATCGGGGGAGCCATGCTTGGATCTTCATCGAGGATTGCGGGGAGGAACGCGACTCATCATCGTGCCCTCAAGTGCGTTCTTCGTGGATCGGACTTGAGACAGGAGGATCTCTACTTTGGGATCTCACGATCACAACCACGCTTCAAGAGGTATTCCTTATACTTGTGGTTAGATGAAACGATCCGAGAAGTGTTCTCGTGATCATGTGGTTTCATCTTTAGTTAAAAAATTTTAATTTCCGCTGCATCTAGCATCTAGTACGACTAGTTGCTCCGATCGTATACGATACGATCAACACGCTTCCGTGATGCGCTTAAGGATTCACAATATCCTTCAAGTGGTATCAAAGCCATAGGTCGAATAAGGTTTTGGATATGATCCGTAGACCTTAGACGATTTGGTTCTTGAAAGGGTTGCGAATTTTTTACTGCATTTCAATTTTCGCACCTCTGTAAACATGAATTTTTCGGCACTGTTTAAAATGTTTAAACACGAAATTTTCAATTGGATTTTGTTCCCCATTAAACAAGGAAACCATAGGACTTGAGTTTACTAAATTTGGACTTTATTTGCTCAAGATATGGCTTTTTGAATATGACTATATTCACTGTTGCGGGAACTGCGGATTTGAACGTAATTAATGAGATGATTACGATTTTAATCCGCCTTGAAATGCGTGAATTATCACTTGGGTTCTTTAATAAATCAAATAGGCAATCTTTGGAATTTTAGTTTGCATTTTTTGGATTTAAATTGATCAAGATAAGTTAATTTTAGTGATTGGGGGTCACTGCTGGAAATTAACAATTTTGATCTTGAACCTTGTGATATGTCATTCAATTATCATGATGAAAATTAATTGTTAATTTTTTTGGAATAATTAGTGATAAATATTTGTGAAATATTTAAAGAGATAATTATTTCATTGAATGACACTTGCCTAAACCACAATGATGAGATATTAGATCTTGATCATTGGTTCATCAACAAACATTGCTTTCATGAAAACCATAGTTTATCCTACAATTGTTGTAGGACAACTTTTACATGAAAACCCTTTTGCTTGAATAGGATTGGGGATTTGTCTAGCAAATCTCCTTATAATCAAAAATGTTTTGATTTATATTATATGGTATAACTTCGGTTGAAAAACCGATGAACATCTCAAAGTACATGATGGTCTATCTGGTATTATCCTTTCCCGAGGCGGATGTGGTGCCTAGTCGGAGAGCATTGGGGTAGCGGGTTGCAACGTATGTGGTCCGTCCCACTCTCGTCGGTACTGGCCATGACAGCGGGTAGGGACTGTATAATACCGGAGACAGACAATGTGTATTTTTCTAATTATTAAAATTCGAATAATACGTACTTTGAGTATATACCTACTATTCAAGTAAAAGACATGTTTGTTGATTGATGATTGGATTGATGATTAATTTAATGTGATTAAATTAATTATATTCAATAAACACTCTATTATGAATAGATGTGTATTTTCCCTTGGAAGAATTAATTATGTGAATATGATTCACAATAATTAATTACAATTTGAATATGAGGTGGAGGATCACATAAGTGACATCCATGGTCTCCCGTCAAGGCAAAGGATTTCGTCGCCAGTTGTTGTGTATAGGAGACGCCTGTCCGAAGTGACAGATCCTATATATGATTTAATTGGATCGGGTTCTTTGCTTCTCGAAAGAGTAAGGCCGTATACGTAGTGACCCCAATATCGGGTCCTCATATTATTGGGGCGATATTGGATTGCGTATAGCGAGTATTAAGCCTGTTGACGGTTGGTTCAATTAATGACGGGTCAACATTGCCTTAGGGGTGGTGGGCCCGGGTGTTAAAGACCGAATTGGGAAATGCAAGTTGGACTTGTAAGGCGGAATGTGTTCCCGCTTCTTTTTATCCGAGTTGTAGGTTCTCATATTATTGGGATGCAACAAAGATAGGAAAGGAGATCCCAGATCTTGCTAGAGATATAATGGTAAGAATATCTCTTACATTGAAAGTGATTAAGGGAATGAACTTTCAGTGTTGACAAGGCAAGACAACTTTGATATAAAAATTCCTAAATCAAAGTAAAACATGTATATATAATATATATACACTTATGCAAATTTCTTATTTCAGATAATCCTTCATTAAACCCACTCAATGTTATACTCAATAATAATCAATAAAATATCATGGATTGACTCTTGATCCAGATATTGTACTTGCAATTGAACACATAATGTATGTGGTTGCAATGTGCAAGTTTCCTCAAGATAATGAGGAATGACAATTAAATAAGATAATAAGACATCACCTTAGGGTTTGTATGTCTCTATAGTCTTGATCTTTCATCGAGTGTACTTTGGAAGTGACATGTCGATGGTGATCGTAATTGTCGAATAATCCTTATAAAATAAAAGAAGGTATTTTGGCATACAAATGTGCTCTAGACATTTAATCATGAATGACATGGTTCTCTGCATTATGCAGAATGGTGGCTCGAAAGAGATGATGTATTCAAAATGTTTGAATACCTACCTGAACCTAAGTCTCTAAGAGTTAAGATGTATGAAGATATGATGAGTGTCATCATTCTATTATCTATACTCTAGTCATTCATGAAGCTTCATGATATTCATATTGTATGAATTTAATGAAGCATGTATAAATGTTGAAATGCTCTTGTATTGAAATCCTTAGAATTCAACATAAGAGATTCTTTGTCTTGAACAATGGTTGTTTATAGATGAAGAGAGTGCAGTGGAAGCATGGGTCGGACCCGAGTAAGAAGGAAAGTCAAAGAGTTGACCTACTTCTGTGACTTCCATATGACATCCAAAGAGTTGGATGAATACCAATACTGCAATATGTTGATGTGTTGATAGTATGACTATCAAGTCTATCTAAAATCCTTAGTTAAGGACTCAGATAGAGCATCAGAATAATCTACATAAATCATTGACTCTGACTTTCTTATTTCATAAGATAAAGTCTGACAATTGTATCCCAATCTTCTAATGACAATTGCAATTGGTTGCATATACATATTAGAAGATTAGAAATTTGATCTTAAGGTTTAGTAGTCATCTACATGGATATTGTTGTAATTGTTACAACAGTCTCTGTTGGATAGATGGACTTCATATTCTCAGTGGGAGACCCCTTAGTCTTGGAGAATGTCTCTATGACCTAGATATTAGAATACCCTCATTGTTTGTTTCTAAATGTTGGAAATAAACATGAATTCTGAGATAGAACTATCATAAAGAGTTATGATGGGAATATTTCAGATAGTATTCTAACATCTAGTGGACTCCACAAAATTAGAAAATTAGTGAACAGTTCATTAAGATTTCTAATACTGAAAATCAAACCTTATAAGATCAATAGGAGGATGAAGATCATTTGACAATGATCTGGCATCAAGCCTTGGACATTTGTCTATTGATTTGATCAATAGACTAGTAAGATATGAAACTTTAGAATGTCTAAAATTTCAAATCTTACATACTTGTGAATATTGTATTCAAAGTAAAATGTCCAATACACCCTTCTCAGAGAATGGTGTTAGATGCCGAGGTATTCAAGATCTCATACATATTGACGTATGCAGATCGCCTATATCATAGTAAACATTATGGATATGTGATATCTATTGATGATTGCGTATGATATGAGATTTCTTCTCTTCACCTGAGAAACCTTTGAAATGTTCAAAGATTTCACAATTTTGGTTTAGAACCAAAGTTTGAAGAAAGATGAAATGAATTTGATCTAACCTAGGTAGCTTGTACCTATTAGATAAAATTCAAAGAATACCTTATGGAGATATGAATATCATTTCTATCTCACTCCTCCTAATACACCTAAACTCAGTGGAGTTGCAGGAAGATACAATTGGATCATGTGTGACATGATTTGATCAATGATGAATTTTAGCATAATTATCCTCTTAGTTTCCAGGTATATATGTGTAGTAGAGACTACAATATATATCCTTAATAAGGTTCCATGCATGTAAACTGGAATCTAGCACTTGAGAGTGCTACTTCATTAGGAAAATAAAGTATGGTATTGGATACCTACTTTATGACCTTGAGATTCTTAAAAGATCTCATCTCTGAGAATGTGATTCTTGGAGGATTGAGAATCTTGAGAATCAAGATGAAAATGAAGTAAAGGAACTCATTTAATCTTGAGAAGATAATGAGGCTCCTGAAATCGGAAACTAAAAGGACAATTAAAGATGAAACATTAATACCTCTTCAAATGAGTTTGAGGATGTATTCCATGTGTCAGCCAAGTCTGACAATGATCGGACTTCATGTGATGAAGCTCCTAAGGATCATGACATGGAATGATGGATATTAGCAATAAAGTCTAAAGTAGACTTCATATACAAGTGTTGTATATGGATCCTAGAGGATCCACCTATAAGGGTTTGACCCATTAAGGTGTAAATGGATCTTCAAGAGAAAGGGAACCTGATGAGAAGGTAGAGACCTTCAAAGCTCGGTTCGTAGCCATAAGCTACACACCGGAAGAGAAGACATTGCTTGCAATGAGACTTGCTCTTCAGTAACCATTCTTAAAATCATCAGAATATTGCTAACCTTAGCTACACAACTTGACTATTGCATCTTCAGGATGTAATTCAAGATTGCATTCCTCTAAGAATACCTCTCTGAGGATATTCACATGAAGTAGCCCCAGGGCTTCATGGTTGAGGAAAGTAAGGTGTGAAAGCTAAGAAATCCATCTGTGGACTCAAATAAGCTTCTTGTTGTTGGAACATAAGATTAGATGAAATTATAAATGTTATGATTTCAAATAGAATCTTGATGAACCATATGAAGCTTAGTGGGAGTGCCATTGTGTTCATCGAGCTAAATGTAGATAATATCCTAATCATTTGGAATGATATAAGGATGATAATAAGTGTTTTATAGACTGGCTATTCCATACCTTGAGATATGATCTCAAAGATGCCTCTTGGATCTTAGTTCTGAAGTTGTTCAGAAGCAAAGAAAATAGGGTATTGGGACTGTCACATTTGTAGTATACCTTGGACATTTTCCATTCCTGGAAATTCCAAGAAAGGCTTCCTTCCTTGAGATTTGGTACTGACCTATCTAAAGGGATAGCACCTCAAAGAGTTGAGGAAGTAAATGCTAGAACTGCTTGCACTTGTGCATCAGTTACGAGAAGCTAAGTGTATACTAGATGTGTACAAAAGCCAGATATCTGCCATGCAGTGGGAGTAGTAAAGTGTTGCTAATCCTACTATGGAGAGAGAAAGAACACTTGATTGCAGTAATAACAATATCTTCAAAGATGACAAGGCTTTAGAGATAGCGATCTCTAAGTCTTATCTTCAAGAGCTTAAGACTTTATAGATAGAGATCTAAAAGGTCTTAACTGTGGATACCTTGAGAGATAGTGATCTCCCGGAATAAGGGTATTCTGATAAGGATTATGAAAATACTGGTTATAATAGTTATTAAGCAATAGTGTCAAAGACACTATAATTGCTTTGACTAGATTGAGTATTGGTTGCATTAGATGCAACATTCGCATTGGATGCGAGCACTGTTACCTAGGGATATGCAAGTGCCGTAAAAGGACTTGGCGTAGTCTCGTGGGAACAGAGTGACTGATCAGCTTACCTAGCTATTTCTAAATAGCCTATGATTGTCACATGAGTGTGAGTTTAAATGATTAGCCCATTAATGGCTCTTTGGGCTAGTGGGAGATTGTTGGACATGTGAGCCCACGGCGAGCCATTATGCAATAAATGTTGTTGCAAATATCATTCCCTGATCTGAAATGAAGAATAAATAATTTGCATAATAGGTCCCTCTGTACAATTAGGGTTATGTACCATGGCTATCTTAATGATCATACAGCTGTTGATTCAATATATGAATCATAGAGGCTGGTGCTTGGATGAATATCTAAAGAGTTAGGTTGAGGACTCATCAAGCACCGTCAAATGATTGTTAAGATGTGATCTCCAGCCTGAGTAGGAGATGGCAATCCTTTTCTCACATAGGCTGATATCTGACCAACCTCTTGATGCAGGTCCTCTGCATAGGAATAGAGATTCGGAGGTGTCAGATTAGTTAGGTCAAAGAGTTGACTTAACGAGATCGAGATAACCAAAGTCCTATGTTGAATGCTGTCACAGCATAGGCACGCATCCTCTGACCGGAGACAGATGTATTGCTATATGTCTGAGTATGTACATTTGACAGACCAATAGGTTGATGACCTAACCAAGGTCTATACACCGGCGCGTTGGTGTGCATATAAGGGCATATGAGTAATACGATCTCTCAAAGGGATCATACAGGTTCACTATTGAACCGGAAGACATGAGCTCACTCATGAGATATTGGGAGGAATCAAATTCCGTGCACGGTCGTCTCGCTTTGGAAGCTTGACTGAATTTGTAGGTTTGATATATACTTTTGGAAAGTATATGATCAAGACCTAGGTATGATATATGATTTTGGAAAGTATATGATCGATACCAAATCCCAATGATCAAATGAGAAACTTAGTGATCAAACCCTGAAGAAGACAGTGTAAAATAGATCTTGATCTTCGGGTTGACCATGGGTTTTCCAGTATGCAGGATGTACAGGTATTGGGAATACCTGAAGGGTGATGTGATCATAAACGATTGTATATCCATGACGCTTCCATTCCGAGGGAGTGATGAAACAGGTCTGGATTTTAGTGACTCCTTTCAGTAGAGAAGCAATCCGATCTTAGTCCAAGTGTTGGACATTGGTCTGAATGGGATTCAGATTCAATGAGAAGATTGGATTTGCGGTCTTGATTTAATCAAGCATCTGTGGGAGGTCCGTAAGATCTGGATTTGAGATGAGATCTCAACATCCAAGTCACTATACGTGGAACAATACAATCGCCCTGTCCTTATCTCCAAGTATCTGCGGAGAAAGCACATTATTCTTGAAAGGGTTCAAGAATAATTCTTTTGATGAAATATCCAAGCAAGGACTTGATGATTAAATGTGATTTAATTATCAAGCTTATATATGAATATGATTCATATTGAGAAAATGATTATCTAAGATAATTAAATGAGATTTAATTATCAAGGATTAAGAGAATGTGGATAGCACTATCCATGATATATGTATGTTATAAATATGATTTATAATATACATATATATAAGAGAGAGAATTTATGTAAATAGCATTTGTTAATTAATAATGTGAATTGGATTCACATTTGTTAATTAATTGGAAATGCAATTTACTAACTAGTTTGGGTTGTGAATATGATTCACATAATTTTCAATGGCAAGATTGAAATATTCACAAATTAATTTTGGAATTATTTTGGTGGATATTTATTGTAATTAATTGAGGAATAATATAATAAATAAAATGGAGAAAACAACCACCCTCATGGGTGGCGTCACCCATGAAGAGTTCATGGGTGACGCCCCCCCCTTTTTTAGGGGTTGGTTAACTCCACTTCATTTGATATATTATCTCTTAACTTTAAATTGTTGTTATTAAACAACAATCCTAGCCATTGATTTATCATGGACCAAGCATAGCCCTTGGATCCATGTGTCCCATGGATTGAGATCCATTGGATCCTAAACTAGTATAAAAGGAGGGCTAGGGTAGCCTCTCCAATGTACATCATTAAGAGTTGTGCAAGGACACAACTCTCTCTCTCTCTCTTTCTCATTCTCGCCCTCTCTCTTTCTCTTCTTCATCAAGTGGACGTCCACTTTGTGTTGAGAAAGGAGAGACTCTCGGCTTTCGCCTTCGACGACTCGTGGATCTCCATCTTCTTTGGAGTTTCTTACTCTAAAGGAAGACGACGGATTTCGTTTGACGAAATCGGGGGAGCCATGCTTGGATCTTCATCGAGGATTGCGGGGAGGAACGCGACTCATCATCGTGCCCGCAAGTGCGTTCTTCGTGGATCGGACTTGAGACATGAGGATCTCTACTTTGGGATCTCACGATCACAGCCACGCTTCAAGAGGTATTCCTTATACTTGTGGTTAGATGAAACGATCCGAGAAGTGTTCTCGTGATCATGTGGTTTCATCTTTAGTTAAAAATTTTTAATTTCCGCTGCATCTAGCATCTAGTACGACTAGTTGCTCCGATCGTATACGATACGATCAACACGCTTCCGTGATGCGCTTAAGGATTCACAATATCCTTCATTAGGTGCAGTAAGATCCAACCAAGCTCCATATGCATGAAAGTCAGAAGAATTACAGTGCTTCCCAGCTCTCCCAATGTGGAATGCATAACAAAATTGAAAACTGTACTGCAAGCAATGCAATTCGATGAAATCACCCTATAATAGTAATTGTTGTTATCGTGAAGCATCATATGTTAATTACCAGAGACCAACCCTAAAGTCTGGTCTTGGAGACATCTCGGTGCCTTCCATAATGAGTCCTGCTAGCACTGTATGATGTCTCTCATGGCACGCAGGTTTGAATCCAAGTAACTAACACTTATTATTTAACTAAGTCCAGAAACAAATCTATTTGTACATTGACGAACCTAAAAATCGACCCTTTAATAGTGCTGAATTAGCACTTGAAAATGTCATCGCAGTCGGGCCGAGATGGTCTCATCAAAGACCATCTCATTGATATATCAAATAAGAATCAGATGGTCGTGTTTTTATTTTACTTGGCAAGAAACCAAGGTCGAACTCAGGGATACAAGCCTTTCTCGTATTATCCAGATTTTTTTATTTATTTAACTAAGTGTTGAGTTGAAGAATATATAGGTCAAATTATGAATGCATACACAACAATGCATTGAAACAAAAGTAAACATGCATTTTTTTTTATTTTTTATTTTTTATCATGCAAGTAAATGCCGTGAGATGCAATGAAAATATACCCAAAATGATAATGACTTGAGCCATAAATATGCGAGTCAAACAGAGTCAAACAATGAAGCACTTTTCATATATATATAACAATTAGGCATAACAAACATAGAAATCCCGACACTTAGCCAATCAAATAGTGCATTACAGATCATAGTGTCAAATTTAAAATATAAGCATTCCATAAGAAAGACAACGAGAAGAGCTTCAAAATGAAACTGAAATCACCTGAAACGGAGTTACGGTGCTCAAGATATGCAAGAACGAAGACAAGGGCATAAATGAAATAAAACATGAAAAGATAACTACAAACAGGTCCCTGGGAGGGACTAAAATGTAAATATGAAAAGTGTGAGGCCTTCCCTGTAAAATACCCACACGCACAGGGGTATTTTTTGCAATTTTGAAAACTCACAAGGGTGTCACTTGCAAAATGCCCAAGGTACGCGTGAGCTGCACGTGATGCAGGACCTAGATGCAATATGCTAAAGATGCGAGGGCGCCGATGCAAAAAGCCCAGAACCCACGTGCGTGAGGCACGTGAGTTCAGGCAAGGGTGGGGGCGAGGCTCGGCGCAGCTTCGGATGGCAGTAGCAGGTGGCTCAAGCCACGTGGCGGCTCGAGGTTGCCTCGGGCGAGGCTCGGTCCCACCGAGCCTCCACGCTCCAAGATGGCGACGTGGTCGCTCCAGGGCCGTTGGATCTCTGCCGTGGGGACAAGATCCAACGGTATCTGCTCTCCCTTCTTCCTCGAAGGTGGTGGCGCTATTGGAGCTCCGGCGTGAGGCCAAGAGCTCCTACGCGCCTCTCTGTGCTCGGTGGAGGTCGAGGGAGGGAGCTGGACACCTAGAGATGAAGATCAACGGTTGGCGAAGACGAGGGGACGCCTGGAGTTCGCTGTGGACTCCTGTTCGCCGGAGGCGGAGCTCTAGAACTTCGCTCCGCCCGAGGTCCGGCCAATGGAGACTTGGACCTGCAAGGGGTTAGATGAAAAGCGGTAGCTGACGTATCCGAAAATGCCTAAGTTAAGAATGTGTTTTTATCGTTCGTGTTAAAGAATGATTTGTCGTGTGTTGTAGGTGGCAATCAGAAACAGTCAAGAAAATAACCACGGAAATTTAATCAATTTTTAATCAAGTGTGGTTTTATGTTTGTTTTACTTGGGCAAGTCCTAAGGTCGATCACAAGGAGGCAAAGGAACAACCTAAAGAAATATCTATCAAAGTTTATGTTCGGTTTTCGAGGCGTTTTTTTTTATTTTTAATGTAATAAAGGGTGCAAAATGCAAATTCGGCCTATTTTAGAGACTAACATGTGAATTACATTCAAACGTTGTCCGAAAAATATGAAACTTGGCCACAATGTAAAATATGATGAAATGAATGCTCAATAATTTTTTTGGAATTTTTGGATGCAATATGATTTTTTTATGAATTTTTAAGTGCAAACAAAATGAATTTCAATATTTAATTATAATAAATACTAAACCTACTTATTTTCAAGGACCAAAATTATCCAAGATCTATCACTAGGTGATTGATCTTAGAAAAATCTTAAACCTCAAAAATGTGAGATCGAATACCTATTAAAATTCAAGTACTGAAATATGCAAAATGATTTTTATAGAGCAAATTATGCATGCAAATACAAATCTTTTTGGGAACAAGTTCAAGTACAATTAACTCTACAATGGTTGATTTTTTAGGGATTTTTAGATTAATGGTTAATCAACTATCAATTTTAGAGCAAGAAATGGGAAAAATATGCAAGTTTTCACAAAACAATTATTTATTAATTAACCATCCATCACAAAATGCCCATAATATATCAAAGTGTAGAGAATTAATTAACAAACATCATGCTATTTTTGGATTGATAAAATAATGTAAAGAAGATGTTCAAAACAAAGGGGGAATACACGGATATGAATGCAATAATTAAGAAAATAAAATACAGAGCAAGGACTGATGAAGCTACGTTTCATCATCTTTATTCTATCATTTTGGCCTTAAAAACCGTAGTAAATGCGTGTAAATAGAGCTAATTCAGGTATTTTAGCATTCATGCATATGTATGTAAATATTGTATAAAATGCGGTTTTTAAAGCCAAAATTATAGAATAAAGAAAAGAAAAGAAAAAGAATAAAATATTGTAAATATTTTATGACCCGAAACCCCGAGACCTAGGCATCTTGATGAATAGGTCGACAAGGAATAAAGTAGGGGGAGATAAGGGCCAAAATACAACACAAATTCCTTTTTATTTTATTCATTCTTTATTCATTTTGGGACCTATTTTTGGTTCCACTTTTTATACTTCAAATAAAGAAACTTTGTTCATTAAAGTTGTAGATAATTTAATAAAGAAAAATACAAAATTGATTTCACTGAAAAATAATGTACAGATAAAAAGTTCTGGTCTAAATAAAAATCCAGAATCCCAACTTCCCAGACCCGTATCTCACAAATGACAATTCCAAATGCAGCAAACTCACCTTTAATTGTATATATAATAAAATAAGCTATTTAATGGTGGTAGTTTCGCATTTGGCGGAGCTACGGTTTGAAAGTTGAGTTTTGGACCCCTATTGTACAAATGTACAGATTAAAATATTCATTTTATTATTTATTCATTATTTTTATATTTTTATATTTTTATAATTTTGTAAATATTACTTAAAATATATTTGTACATTAAAATCAGAATAAAAACATAAATAAAACTCAAATAAAAATACTTGTATATATTATAATACATAGGTATAATACATGTATCTATACCTATACAAATGACACTTTTATTTTATTAAGTGTATAAAATACTTCAGAAAAATAAAATAAAAATATATTTGAGTGTATAAAAATATTTTATAAATATATAAAATAATAAACAAAAATAAATAAATTAAATATACACATTAAAAAAATAAAATAATAAAAATGTAGGTAAAGATACCTATAAACGACATAAATGCAAACTTGTAAAAATACATTTCATAAAAATAATTAAAAATAATAATAAAATAAATAATAAAAAGTATAAACATTTTTTATTTTGTAACCATAATTAAATAAAATGGTTTACTATTTTATTTCAATTTTATAAGATGTTTTTCCAGGCTTTTTCCTGGTTGGTCCACGTGGACCAACCAGGTGGGCTGGAGAGTTGACCTCGGGTCAACTCTCTGACCCCAGCTTGTGCCCTTTGTCAGAATGAGTTTTTGACTCTTTTCTCGATTTTTTTCGAGGCATAGTCTTTCACCGCTTGATGTCGAGGTCTTCAGCAAAGTTGTTCCTCGTGGAATGGGCTTTCACGCCCTGGGTTCGTCACGGGCTGAGGATCCTCGATGCGCGCATTTCGCCTCGTTCTTGGCACCCCTTCACCACTTTTCAAATAGCCACCCAAAGCCCCATTCAAACTTTGAACCGCATTTTGGCCTTTGTTGAGACATCCGAGTGCACGCCTGGGATCTCCGGTGACAGGGGGTGATCCCAGCATCTTGTTGAGGTGCAACACCATCGCCTAGGCGTGTTCCAGCCATCTCCGACGGCCGCGTCGCCGTGAGGTTCTTCCTTGGGGCTCCCCAGCCTTCGAGGTCGTGTTTTTCCTTTTTTGTTCTAGTTGTTTAGCTTGCTGTCACGTTCATATTTCATTTCGTGTCCTTAATCAGTCGTTTCATCGCTTGAATCGCCACCATCTACCCCCTCGCCGGAGCTTGCTCCGGTGAGCTCCTGTTTACGCCGTATACTACCCAATCGACTCGTGATTGCTATGGGACCCTCCTCCTGTTGTTTGCGTGTTTGTATTGCAGGTCCCAGGCGCAAAAGGCCCCCCATCTGGGGTCGTTTTTTGACAAGACCAAGCTTGCCGGAGCCGCTCCAGGACATCCTCACCATGGTGGCACTCCAGCTGGTTCCCAGCCTTTTGACTCCACCAATCGCTTGCGGAACCTCCCAGCTAGCTTCCAGGACATTTTGAAGCCTCAAAGTCCGCGGGAAAAGATCGACCTGGCCAGAAGAACGTCGTTGTGGTGCAGTTCTTCTTGGTTCTTCCTCACGTCTTCTCCGCCTTCAGATCCGGCCTGTTCTTGAAGGTCAGCAGTAGCCATCGGATCGGGGGTGCTCTTGGCCATTGATCGTCCTTCCATCATCTAATCATGGGCCTTCAAATCGAAGCGGCATCGCGCGTCTGCTGCGCGCCACATGGTTAAGTGGGGTTCATCCCACCGTTCATCGCTGCCAAAGCCTGGGTAATTTTTCTCCCATACCCAGTGCCCTTTTTGTACTTATAAATTAAAGTGTAAACATTCATCTGCCGTGATCTACTTTTGTAACATTTATAATTACGCCCCTGGTTTTAATTGTTTTGCACTTCCGCCCTTGCCAGGTCACGTGCGTTGCGCACGTGACCTGGCGATTTTGCAAAAAAAACCCCGGGGCTTTTGTTTAATTGCGTTTAGTATCAAAACATTCGGTCACAGTCCAAAAGTTCTGGCATTTTTACGTTCAGGCCCCTCGCATTTTTGTAGTATTGCATTTTAGCCCTCCCCAGGCGCGTGCATCGCACGTGCTTGTGTGGGTATTTTGCACGAGAAGCCTTGCGGCTTTGGGTATTAGTTTTTGACCCAGAAGTTATTTAATCCAGTACTAATTTTGTGTGAAATTTGCGTATAACTCCCTGGAGTTCTGCCTATTTGCAATATAGTCCTTGCTTGGCTGTGAACTTTTTGCTTGCTTGTCGTATTTATTTGGGGCATCATTTAATTCCCAAAAATTCTAAAAAATTAAACTTAAGCTCCTGTGCTTGCATCTTCACGCCATATTTTATCATTGCATTTTTATTGCATTTTCATATTTATCAAAAAACAAAAACATGCATTTATTTCCCTATTTGCATTAGAAAATACATAAAAATTATAAAAAGGTTTTGAAAAATTCCAAAAAAATTCCCTACTGTTTATTTTAGCATATTTTAGTGTCAGTCAAAAAATCACTAAAAATCTCAAAAGAAAAACCCTAAAAATTCAAAAGCACATAAAAACTTCAAAAAAATTCTATATAATTGCAGAAAACTCCAAAAATTATAAACTCAAGTCCTGTAGTCTCCTGTTTTTTTATCTTTATTTAAAAAATAGTGTGAAAAATTTTGGTGGCTGTTTGCTAATTTTAATTCCTATTTCACTCACAGCCAGTACACCTTTCACTGTTTTCCCTTATTTCAGTATTTAAAAATACCAAAAACAGTTTGAAAAATACCCAAAAATCACAAAAACAGTAAAAAACTC
The DNA here is from genome assembly GCA_037367405.1 of Ottelia alismoides. Lineage (NCBI taxonomy): Eukaryota > Viridiplantae > Streptophyta > Magnoliopsida > Alismatales > Hydrocharitaceae > Ottelia > Ottelia alismoides. Next base: position 265,644 of record JAZKJV010009016.1, read on the forward strand.
TAAAAATACCAAAAAGATTTTATCTCTGAATTTTTGGCTATTTTTGCATCTTTTTATAAATATTTTATCACTCCTTGTATTACATTGTCTTTATATTCCAATATTAAAAAAATAAAATATAAAATTATAAAAATCAGAAAATTAAAAATCCAAAATACAAAATCAAAAATTAAATAAAAGTAAAAAAAATAATTTAATTATTTAAAATTAAAAACCCACAAAAATTTCTTTGCTTTGCATAGTGTAGACATCACTCACATTCACTCACACACATTTATTTGATTCTACCCTGTTTGCTCCCTGTGTTCGAACTCTCTGCATACTTGATTGCTATACATTTTGTGCAGAGTTAAAAATAAATTTTAACTCCAAATTTATATCTTATTTCTTGATCTATAGTGTGGGTTAATTGTTGATTAAACCTAGGATTTTGTGTGGTCAATACACCGACTATTGACTCGCCTTGTGTGTCAATACAACCGCACTCAATTCTGTGTTTATCAAATGGCGCCGTTGCCGGGGAGCAACAACGAGTAGTTTGTCTTTTTGTCTGTTTGTGTTTGTTGTCTATCATAGCTTTATTTTATCTCTCTCTTGCATTTTTGATATACACTGTTGAGCTTTCTGACCATTCTTTTCTTATCTTTCTGTGAGGCACCGCGGAGCAAGGCGGATCGCCTAGGTGACCCGAAGCATCCTTGGGAGCGGAGCCGGCTATTCTTTAGCCAAGCCGGCAGGAGAGAGCAGGAGGAGAAGGAGAGAGTAGTAGATAGCTTGCATTTTATTTTGTGTGAGAGAGTGATTCATTAATTTGTAATAATACAGGGACTTGGACAATTAGACACTTCGGGCCCAATTTCCAAGTGCTTGTAAACTTGGGGGCTCACCGCGTTTTTATCGGTTTTCATCGCATTTTTTTACTTTGTTTTCCGGCTTTGTTTACTTCACTTTGTGTGATTGAGCCCTTAGATTTAGGATTTCTTGTGATAGATTAAGGCCAAACACCTAATATATTTGCATGTACCTATAGCCGCGTTTGGACTTAGTCAAAGTTTAAACAGTCGTTTCATCATCTTAGATCCGCCGCGCCGCGAGCCCACCCCATCAGCGCTACTCCTGAACTCGATTTATCGAGAAGAGGAGGGGTGAGTCTAGACCGGACTTTTTAGATTGAGGATTGGTGACCGACTTGTGGTTCTTCACGATAATAGCAATTTCTGAAACTTAGGGCGATTTCATCGGCTCTGCATTTGCATATAGATAGGTTTCAATTCTGCTGAGCATCTTTTCATGTAGAGTGTTGGAGGCAAGGTGAGCATTTCTCTTTAGCATACATCATCGTTTTGCCGCTTGCATTGCTTTCCCGCTCCTCTACCTCTGTTTTTGATCACCTAGGTGCTAAGTAAAATTGACTCCTCGATAGGTTCGTGCATTTCTTAGTAAAAAAATCAAAAAAAGTGATAATCAATAAAATTGGGACTGTTAAACATTACTTGACCCTAAAAACCACCAAAAGAAAAACTTGTATTGGGGCGAGTAATCCCCTCATTGTCTTCGTTTTACATTGCTCGCGCAGACGCTAAGGACCAGTGCCCAAATCCCATTGAGCCCCTAAGTGTTTGTGCAACTTCTTGACTTTTTTACCTAACTCTAAAATAGACAAGATAAAAAGACCGCATTTGTGGTCTTAACCGAGTTGAGTACGTGAATTGAGGGTTTGATTGACTCATTTTTTTCTTGTGATTGTTTTGTGTGCATAATCGATCACTCTCCGCATTTACGCCTTTTTCTCACATCTCTTGACTTGACCGTCGTGCTCTCCCGATCATTTCTCTTGTTTCGAGATGGATCCCTGGAGCGATTTTTATCCGGATTTTGCGGATTCCTCGTACCCTCCAGCCGGTCCACCTCCCTTTTATCAGGAGGATCCTCCTCCTACTTTTTCTGACTTTTGTACATATCCGCCCCAGCCGCAGTATCAGACTTCGGATTACTATCCACACCCACCCCCACCTGTATATTATCCACCTCCACCTTCACATCCACCTGAGTCTGACCTGTTGGAGTCACCTCCCTCGATCTCTATGAGTGATATCTTGAATCGGATGACAAAGCGCATTGATTTGTTGAATGATAATCTTGCTATCTTGAGGAACAATCAGATTAATGCTCCTTCCGTCGGGGATTCAGATTTACTTGTAGGTGATCATGGGAGCTTGCAATTTCCAAAAATACAAAAAAAATGAGAAAATTTTAAAAATACAAAAAGAGTTCGGGAGACACTTGGTTGATCCATATTGTGAGGAGAGAGGCCATTTGCCAGAGCCCTTGACTACACATCCACTCACACCTAGTCCCACCTTTGACCCCGAGGATGCCTATGTACAGACTGCTCTGGGCACTCCTCATGTACATGCTGATTCTGACTTCCTCCCTTGTATGGAGGAAGTCCAAAAATTCAAAAAAAATGTTATCTGAACCCGAAGTGGTGGATGCTATTCATGAGATTATCATTGCCCCACTTCAGCAGGCCATGACCCAATTATCTGCTCCTCTTACCAAGAAGAGAAAGCGGAGGAGCAGATCTGAGCGTCACATTCTGACCATGGCCACTGCCCTCGCCATCATACACCGTCCCATTCCCAAGAAGAAGAACACAGCTACACCTTTCATCACCTGCACTATCTCTGACTATACTTGTGATCACACTCTCCTAGATGACGGTGCTTCTATTAGTATATTACTCTTCTCGCTGGTACAGTCTCTTCACTTAGGGCCTCTCAAGAAAACCAGGATGATCGTTCAGTTTGCTGATGGATCTATTAAGAGGCCGAAGGGTATCCTTGAAAACGCCGTCATTTCTATTCAGGGCACGAGCCACAATGTTGATTTTGTCGTGTTGCCCATGGAGAACTCCACAGGGGAGCCTTCTCCAATCATCCTGGGACGACCATTCCTCGCCTCTACGAGGGTCGTTATAGACTATGGATCAGGAGAGGTTCGCTTCCGTCCTGTTGACGAGAGCGAACTGTTGATCAACGCACCCACAGTTGACCAGAGACGCACCTGATGCACATTCACCGATCATAGCTGACTCCGAGGCCTGTGACCAATCTGATGCTATTAGAGATGTTTGCTTAGCGAAACCTAATGAGACCCGACGAATCCCCCGAAAGGGGAGGAAATCGGAAAGCATGGACCTTGAGTTTCCTCCTCCTGGTGTGTGGCGATGTGTTGATGAAATCCAAAGTATCTACGTGATTGATCCAATTGAGCGGGGGGCAGATACCAAGACTATTGAGGATGTTTATGATGTTGCCCATTATTTTGAGAGACCTCAAAAGGAAACAAATGACCTAGGTAAGACTAGGCAGGACAGACTTGGTTTGACTACTTCCACTGATATTTCTGTCCCTGGTCCTTCAAAGGTGAAGATGATTGAGGTCGGTTATGATGCTGCCATTTATTTTGATAAATTCAGGCCTCTTGATGGAAATGATTCAGGTGAAACTCTTGAGGACGATCTGAGTTCGTATACTTCCACTGATGATTTCGTGCCTTTTAACTTTGACCTGGACGATCCTGATCAGCAAAAATCCGAGCAACTAAGGTAAAGGTGCTAAATAGGTCGTTGCGACCTCGGTCACTCAGATGCACTTGATCAAGAAAAATTGAACCACTAATGAAAATAAAATCGATCGAAACACGAATAGCGGTCCTGCTATGTGATTAACCTGGTATAGCACCCAGGGTCGAACTCAAGGAGCACGGGTTGGCCGAGAGGCCTACGAAGTAGTCAAAATAAAGAAAATAAAAGAACAAAATATTTTTAGTGGTTTTTAATTGTTTTTATATTTTTTTGGATTTTTAATATATAAAGAAAATAAGTAAAGCAAGGAAGGACACAATTCAACAAATTATTTCAAGCACCAAAAATCAACCAAAAGTCAAAACAAAAATATTTTTATGTGTTTTATAATTTTTTTTATGTTTTTGGTGAATTTTTGATAATTTTCTGATGTTTATTTTATTGTCTAAAAAATCAAACAGTAGCTAAAAACAGTGGTACTGTCCAGCCAAGACAAAAGTCCCTAGATAAAATATCTAAGGGCCTTAAAATGGCCTGGAGGTAATTTTCCTGTAAAGATGACAAAACAAGGAAAATTTAGGTACCTATTTTATTGTTTTTGGATTTTTAATTTATTTACTAGCATTTTTATGGGTTTTTATGTGTTTTTAAGTTTTTAGTGGTTTTTAGCAATGAAAAATAGCCAAAATTGGCTGGAAAATCAAACAAACTAAACTAAACAGTAGCTAATTTTTAGGGAATTTTTGAAGGAGTTTTTATATTTTTTTTGTGATTTTTCAAGTTAGACAATAGCAAAACTGATTGTTTTTGAATTTTTAAAAATATCAAACGAAATCCAAAATGTCCTCAAAAATCCACAAAAATCCTACACCATGGCAGGAGCCATGTGTCAAATTCTCATTGGATTTGGAGGTGATTTGATATTTTATTCAAAAATAACAAAAGGGTACTGTGCACAGGGACTAGAATGCAAATACCCAAAGTTCTGGGGGTCCCGGTGCAATTAACCCAGCAAAACACGCGCCAAGCGCGTGCCTGGGGCACTCAGGGACCTAAATGTAACAAAAGAAGTCCCGAGGGCTTATTGGTAACATGTACCAAAAGTCTAGGGGTACTATCTGCAATTAACCCAAAATAAAACGTACATGCGGAAATAAAGCATTCACAGGGGTATAACTGTAATTAAAATAAACTTTCATTCATTTCATAACAACCAGAACTACAAGGGCATATGCTGCAAATAACCCAAAATATCACGTGGCGAAGCACGTGGCTCACAACAGGCAGGGGTATAAATGCAAATATCTGAAGCTCAGGGTCCTCTATGCAATTAAACCTAAAACTAAACAACTGACTGAACTATTTACAGGACCAATACGAAATAAAGCAAAGATAAGGGCCTAAGGGTAAATTACCCTTTATTAACCGGAGCGGCTGGATGACTGCCACGTGGAGATCGGACGGTCCAAACGGGGGCGGCTCTCAGCGCTGGAACTGCTCTGGTGGATCCAACAGTCTAGGCCAGGACACGTGTGGATCTGACGGTCCGGATCAGTCGCCTCAGATCTGACGTCGAGGGGCGCTCCAGGAACCAACGGTCAGGATGGCGTCTAGAGCTGGGGGCTGATCCAACGACGCTGGAGGGTGCTGGAAGAACTGGGCCCCGGCGAGCTTCGCCGGGCTCGTGCTGGTGCTGGCCTCCTCCTCGGAGCGCTCTGATGATCGGAGAAGAAAGCTGGAGCGCTCCCGCGTCTACTGCGGCGCTCCGATGATCGACCCGAGCTCGGAGGCGCTCAGGGGCGGTCGGCGGAGCTGGTCTTCTGGCCGAATGACGGAGAGCCTCAGATGGCCCTCGTTCTGACCTGCAAAGTGAACCAAAAGACTCGCAGGTCGAGGGCAAATTGCCTCGACCCGGTTAGGCGATGTGGAGGTGGTTGGTGCGTTGGGACGGCGGGCTCCGGCGAAGGTGGTAGACGGAGGAGCCCGGTTCCCAGCTCCTGTGCGAGCTGGGTTGCGTGAGCGGGTGGAGAACGTGCGTCGGAGGAAGGCGAACGTGAAGGTCGGGTCCGATGGTCGGATGGTGGTCGGAACCAGGGTGAATCGAAGAAAGACGACGGCGGCGCAAATTGGGGGTAAACGAAAATCGGACGAAATGGCGAAGCTACGGGACTACCTGGATGAACGGTGAGACTGGGGAAGAGCAGGGGGTGCTCCTGGTCGTCGCCTCAAGGGTCGTCTCGGCCCGAGGCTCGAAGCTCGCTCAGGTGGCGGAGCTACGGCGGCTACGTCGCCGGATCGATGGTTTTCACCTCCTCTCCTCGCTGCAACAGGTCGAGGCGCTCGCTGTCACTCTCGCGGTCTCTCTGGAGCTCACAGGGAAGAAGGGGAATGACCAAAGATAGCGATAGAAGGTGGCAGAGCTCGCTTATATATGCCGGAGGGGTCCAGAAGACGAGCGCGGTTAGGGCATTCTGGAGCGCGGATCTCGAGGTGGATACCCCGGCGGGGTTGACGGATGTGACGTGAGCAATTCGGAGCCGGGGTTTGATGAAAGGGTGATCGGGTTGAGCGTGCAAAAATTGGAGAAATCGGGTCCGCTGCTCAGACCCGTGAGAAGTGGTCCTGGGGGGGCCAGTTGACCGGGCGGTCAACATCCCCAGGATCCAATGAGGATGGGCCACGTGGCAGGATCTTGAAGCTCAAAATTAAGGTAGCTAGGGCCCGATTTTGCAAAAACTCAAAACACAAACTATTTTTATTTTATTTTTTTCTATTTTTGGTGATTTTTAATAATTTTTCTGAAATGAAAATAGGCTATATACATAGTATGTACTATATATAGGTATATACAATATATAGGGTTTTGAATTTTTTTGATTTTTAATTATTATTTTTATACAATTTTATCCTTATTTTATATTTTATTTATTTATAGAATAAAATAAGGAATAAAAAGGTATTTTTATTTTATTTTTATTATTTATATACATAGGTAAAATAAATATATATACATCTATATACATGGTATATGTACAATGTATTTTTATATTTTCAATTTTTCTATTTTTATTTTGTTTTGATTTTTAATTGTTTTTATTTTATTTATTTACAATATATAACATAGACTATTTACAAAAATTATAAAAATTACTTTTATATAGTTACAAAGCTAAATAAATATATAGGTGTGGATTATGTACATGATAAAAGGGAGTATTTTTTATCTTTTTGATTTTTAACTTTTTATTTTGTTTTTATATTTTTATAAATATATACAAGTATTTACAAGCATATTTTTGGGTGAGGAAAATATAGTTTTATTTATTTACACAAATATTTACACATGAGCCCCTATCTCCCTCTACTTTGGCTTTTATGCGGTCAGGCCCATGATGAGCCCTCCCTTGGGTTAGGTTGCTCAATATTTATTCTAAATATTTCCCTCTTTTTCTTTTTAATCTTTATTCTTTTATTTTTGCACAAAAACATGCTAATTATAGGTTTTTACACCATGCATGCTTTTGGTAATTATTTATATTTACATATATCTACATGCATTTGCAAAGGTTTTTGTAGCTAAAATATAAGAATAAAGAGTGATGAATGGGTATTCATCACCCCCCTATACTTAACTTTGCTAGTCCCTTAGCAAACACTTATTTGAAAAAGAAGTGAAAAAGAAAGAAAGAAAAAGAAAAAGAGGATGTACATGGATCAAGGTTGATTATTAAACTTGCCTTCATCAAATTGGGGTATGGAGCTCGATCAGATCTTTGGATTATTAATGTGTCCGAACCTTATTTAGACTTAGGCTTAAAACTCAACAGTCTCTAAGTTCCACCAATCTATGGGCAAGACTCCTCGATAAACCAGATCAGAACAAGTCTACATACACAAACTCTAATGACCATGAATCTTTCCATGTAGTGTAAGTGATATGTGGCTCCCCACCTCAGAAGTAACAAAGAAACAACCTCCCTCAACCTGGTAACTCTAATGCCTTGGTCTAGCAACTCTTTCCTCGAGAAGCGGGGTATTCCCTTCTAAGTTCAAGTGCAACCGGCTCAAGAAGAGGGGGAAGAAGTATAGACTTTTGGAAGCTCAGCCAGTGTAGCCAAGTCTCCCGCTGCAAGCTTCATGAGATGTAACATGGATACCATAAGCTTTTGCTTTATTTGACTATATACACTCCGGTGGGGTTATTAAATTTTCAATCCGACCCACCACTTTTTTTTTGGAGTTCTTTTTGCATTTTGCAATTTTTTTTCAAGGACTTCTATACAACATATCTACATGGTGCAGCATATATACAAGAAATTTTCTCTTGAGCCAGTAGACTATCCCTCTTTTGAAGCTTTATTGCAACCCACAGCTTCTGTCTTTAGCCTTCATCACCACTAGACCAAGTTGAGACGCACTTCCTTCACTAGAAGAAGAAGAGAGGTTCCGCCTAGAAGTACTACCCTCATATGCTACCCCAAGCCAAAGGAAACTGCCTCCTCACCACCTCATCCGTGGAGAGCCATGTGTAAAGTGCTGGTGCAAGTCAAGCCATTGTCTCTAAGAGTCATGCGTGTGTTGTTAAGTGCTCTACTTAGGCTCATCAAGATGACATATGCTCATAGCCTAGTGGACTCAAAGAATTAAGTCCTTATGGACCTGAAAAGCCTTAACCCTAAGTCCTATAAGGTTCCTCTTAAAGTTAAGTGGATTAAGATCTTATTCAAGCTCCATTTCTCAATTTAATTCCAGGCTTAGTTTAAATGTCAACTCTCATCCAGAAAAACTATATACATATGTACACAAAAATGCTTATGCAAAATTTTTGAAAAATGTTTTGAAATCATGGATAAATGATGCATGAGGTGCAAGTTTTGCAAAAAGATCTTTACACATATTTACACAAGATTTTTGCAAACTTTTGATTTTCAAAACATTTTAGAAAAATTTTGTACTATATACATAATTTTGATACAAAAATATTTACACAAGCTTTACACAAAAGATTTTTGAAATCATTTTTACAAAAATACTTTGTACACTAGCTATGTATGTGCATGATAAAAGACGTTTATGTACATGAAAATTTTTTAATTTTTGTGATTTTTAGCCATTTTATTTATTAACACACTCACACAAAGTACGAGTTATGGCTAAAGTATATATGAAATATATACACACCCCCCTATACTTAGCTTGAACGATGTCCTCAGAGTGATTAAGAGCGATGAAGAAGACATAACTCGTGCTTAGTAAAAGGGAAGTGAAAAGGAATGGTTAAGTACAGGAACGAATAAGTGAATAGAATGAGAGGAACTCGGTGGTTTCCCCCTATACTTAGGATTAACTAATCCTAAGTATAGCAAGCTATACATGAAGGGAAATCCGAGTGAAGAAGATACAGAGTCTGCCCCCCTATTCTTAGGGTAAAATATCCCTAAGTATAGGCAGCAAAACAGGAGCAGAAAGAATGAAAAGAATACCCGCAGGTCCTACATCCCCCTATACTTAGGGTAAAGTACATCCTAAGTATAGCATAATCATAAGATGAGAAAAGGGATGTGGGACTAAAGAATAGAATGATATGGACAACTGGATCTATACAAGGCGGAGGAACAGTGAAAATCAGGCGTGAGATGCAAAAGATGTGAGTCAAGAGACCACATCTCACGCAAAATGAATAGGGGCAACAATAACATCCCGCGGCTCATGATCTAGAAATGGGTTGAGCCGCTGGCCGTTCACTCGAAAGGTACTCTCAGAAGACAACTCAGATATATCGATGCTACCATTGTCGTGTACCTTTCTGACCAAGTAGGGTCCCTTCCATTTGCTCTGCAGCTTCCCTGGAAACAAACGAAGCCTCGCATCAAACAGCCATACTCTCTGTCCAATCTCAAAATGCTTGTGGCTGATATGAGAATCATGCCACTCCTTCACTCTCTCTTTATACTGTAGGCTGTTTGAGAAAGCTGTATCTCTAAGCTCCTCCAGGGAGGCTAACTCTGCCCTCCTCTGGTCTCCTACACCATCTGGATCCATAAGAATATCTGTGACTACCCAAAGTGACTTGTGCCTCAGCTCAACAGGTAAATGGCACGGCTTGCCATATACGAGGCGAAAGGGAGATGTGCCTAATGGAGTCTTGAAAGACGTCCTATATGCCCACAAGACCGAGTCCAAAAGCTGTGACCAATCCTTTCGGTCAGGGCGGACGACTTTCTGCAAGATAGTCTTGATCTCCCTATTCGACACCTCAGCTAGACCACTCGTCTGTGGGTGGTAAGGTGTGGCAACACGATGGTCTATACTGAACTCGCTAGCAAGGGCCTTCACCTGGTCGTTGATGAAATGTGACCCCCCATCAGAAATCAGAACTTGTGGAACCCCGAACCGCGTGATGATGTGCTTCCTCAAAAATCTGCAAACTGTCCTCGCATCAGCGGCTCGGGCGGGGATGGCCTCAACCCAACGACTAACATAATCAACGGCCAACAGAATGTACTCAAATCCCTGACTCTTAGGGAATGGACCCATGAAATCGATGCCCCATGCATCAAAAACCTCACAGAAGTGAATGGGCTGCATCGGCATCATATCACGCTGTCCACAAGTGCCCATCCTCTGACAGTCAGTACACCTCTTCACGAACTCATCAGAGTCCTTGAAGAGGGTAGGCCACCACAAGCCGGATTGGAGCACTTTCTGTGCCGTTCTCCTCCCAGAATGATGTCCTCCTGCCTCAAGCTTGTGGCAGTAAGTGAGGACGCTATGGTGTTCCTCGTGAGGAATACACCGACGCCAGACGCTATCCCCTCCTTCGTGGTAAAGGATGGGATCCTCCCAGTGGTAGGACTTGTCCTTCGCAAGGAAGGTCTCAAGCCTCTGCCTGGGCCAATCTTGTGGGGCTTTCCCAGCAACGAGAAAGTTCACAATATCGGTGTACCACGGGAGTGAGGCGATAGCAAGGATCGCCTCATCTGGGAAGGTATCTCGAATATGGTCAATCTGCTCAGACTCCTCAGGCTGCTCTAAACGGGAGAGGTGATCCGCCACCACATTCTTGACTCCAGGCTTATCCTTGATCTCAATGTGGAACTCCTGGAGTAGAAGGATCCATCTAGTCAATCTGGCCTTGGCATCCTTCTTTGCCATGAGGTACCTGATGGCGGTGTGATCTGTGTACAAAGTCACTCTAGATCCAATGATATAAGATCGAAACTTATCTAGGGCGAACACTACGGCTAGCATCTCCTTCTCTGTGACAGTGTAATTCCGCTGGGCGGAATCCAATGTGCGGCTAGCGTAGTGGATAGCAAACGGAACTCCATCCCTCCTCTGTCCCAGCACTGCCCCCACGGCAAAATCGGAGGCCTCCGTCATGATATCGAATGGGAGAGACCAATCAGGCGGCTGGAGAACAGGAGCCTCAATCACGCACTGCTGGAGAGTCGCAAAGGACGAGAGACACTTGTCATCGACAAGGAACTCGGTGTCTTTCGTCAAGAGGCCAGTCAACGGTCGGGCAATCCTGCTGAAATCCTGAATAAATCTCCTATAAAATCCAACGTGCCCCAGGAATGACCGTAGCTGTCTCAAATTGGACGGCGGTGCGAGTTTTCTAATGACATTAACCTTGGCCGGATCAACCTCCTTGCCCCTGTTGGAGATGATGTGGCCAAGCACCGTCCCTTGAGTCACCATGAAGTGACTCTTCTCCCATGATAGAACCAAATGGTACTCAATACATCGCTGGAGTACTCGGTCTAGGCAGTCAAGACAAGAGTTGAATCCGTCGCCGTAGACCGAGAAATCGTCCATGAAGACCTCCAAACACTCCCCTACCATGTCCGAAAAGATCGACAGCATGCACCTCTGAAAAGTCGCAGGGGCATTGCATAGCCCGAACGGCATGCGTCGAAAGGCATATGTACCAAAGGGACAGGTAAAGGTGGTCTTCTCCTGATCCTCCAGAGAGATGGCCACCTGGTTGTAGCCCGAGTACCCATCCAGGAAGCAATAATGGCTCTTCCCTGCCAGTCTCTCAATGATCTGGTCAATAAAAGGCAGGGGGAAATGGTCCTTCTTGGTGGCCTGGTTGAGTCTCCTGTAGTCAACACAGACCCTCCAAGAGGTGGGTACTCGTGTAGCAATCTCCTCTCCCGACTCACTGATCACAGTCGTGATGCCCGTCTTCTTGGGCACCACATGCAAGGGGCTGACCCACTTGGAGTCGGAAATGGGATATATAAAATCTGCACTCCACCATTTTGATATTTCCTTCATCACGACCTCCCTCAGGTTGGGGTTCAACCGCCGCTGGAACTCACGCGACGGCTTCGCCCCCTCCTCGAGATAGATATGGTGGGAGCACACTGATGGACTAATCCCATGGAGATCTGCTACGCTCCATCCGATTGCCTTGCGGTTCTTTTCAAGAACCCCCATCAAACGGGATTCCTGCTCTCCAGTCAGATCGGTAGAGATGATGACTGGGTACATCTCAGGCTCGCCCGCAAGGAACCGATACTTCAGCGAAGTAGGGAGCGGCTTCAGCTCTGGACAGCTGGGCGCTGGCAATTCTGGCTTCGGAAGAAAGTGTGTCAATGCTGCTAAGTCTGCCAAATCTGCCTGGGACAAAGAAAGCAAACTCTCGCAAATTGGATCTGGAGAAGGCTGCTCAACTGTGCTGTCTCTGATCTGCTCTGCATCTACCTCCTCCTCATCTGTAGGCTCAGGTGGACTCAAGTCTGGCATCTGATCGTCGCAATCTGCCCAATCAGACTCTGAATCCGAGGGATCTGCATCAAACGCTGTGGCATCAGTACCACCGTAACACAAGGTGGCCTCAGCACCACCATCACTGAACATCGTGTCGCGATCAAGGGCCGGCTCTGCTGCCTCTGTGGTATCCTGAACCAGGGCTGTGCTATCCAGACTCTCCTCTGCTATCATCTCAGCATCAGCTGTATCTGAAAGTAAGAGGATGGTCTGTGCTGTAGGATCTGCCCAAGCTGCCTCATCGTCTGTGATCACAAAATCACAGTCCTGGTGGATGTCTGGCTCTGCGTCTGTCAGCTGCTCTGAATCGGTGCTGGCCTCTGAGCGTACTCTCTCTGGCTATGTAGTCCTCGACCGTCTCTATTTGTATACTCTCGCCCTCGACGCGAAAGTACACCTTCCCGCTATCAAGATCAGTCACCGCCTTGGCTGTGGCCAAGAACGGACGACCAAGGATGATGGGGGTATCGGCCACTGAATCAGGGATCTCCATGTCCAACACTACGAAGTCCACGGGGAATTTCAGGCCCTGAATCGTGACGATAACATCTCGCAACAACCCCTTCGGCCTCTTAACAGATCGATCAGCGAACTAAAGGACTGTCCTGCTCTGTCTAAGAGTGCCCAACTCGAAGCGGTCAAGAAGGGCTGCCGGAAGAAGGTTGATCGACGATCCGCTATCCAATAGAGTCCGGTCGAACCTCTGCTCACTAATCTGACATCTGACATACGGTGCCCCTGAATCTGGCCTCTTGGCCGGCATACGGTTCTGGATCGCAAAACACGTGGCTTTCGTCAGCACATGGATCTCTGAAGTGTGGTTCCTCCTCCTCCTCCTCCTGACTGTGGTCCTGTCTCTCAAAGATCGCTGAAGAAGGGGGATGTGCTGCAAAGCCTCCTGGAGGGTCAGCTGGATGTGGAATCTATCTATCATGCTCTGACTGAACTCCTCCTGCTCTCTCTTTTTTGGATCATTTTCTTTTTTCTTCCCCTTCCCCATCTGAAGGGCTCTAGGGAAGGGGATCACAGGGTCCTTCGCAGATGAAGGACTAGGAAAGGCCTAGACGGCTCGACGGCCGGATCCAAACATACATCAAGCACCACAGTGGGACCAGAAGAAACTAAACCTTTTCCTTTATTCACAACAGTGTTCTGAGGTACATGAACTGAAGGAAAGACAACATCTCTATCACAACAAACACCGGTGGCCTCAGCACCACATCGGGCTGGCTCTGCTACTGCTACTGCTGGACGTCTCGCGGTGTCAGTACCGCGGGCTGGCTCGGCTAAACGGGTGGCGTCAGTACCACCTCCTCGAACTGGTGAAGCGGCGGCCTAAGTACCGCCGGTGGGATCAACATCCTTGGTGGCTGCAGTGCCACCGTCATCATCAGGAGCAGCGTCAGTACCGCTCTCCTCCTCCTCATGTGGCGCCTCTGAAGTATCCTCGTGGTGAAGCTCAGATGAGGCGTCGCCGCCTGCTGGGGTCCTACCGCTCCTAAGTGTGACAAAATCAGCATCAAATAGATCCGAAGATGTATCAACAAATGGGTCACTAGGAGTGGCAAACTCAGTGTGTACTACCTGCTCAGATTTCCTCTTGAGGTTATTCGGATTCGGCTCGATTTGAGCTGGAATGGCGGCCTTCCCTCTCACCAAGTCCCGCATCTCCTGGCGGAACTCGTCCATCTCCCGTCTGAATGTGGCCTGCTGGTCCGTGAGGAGGCAGGCGATATCATCTAAAGTGGGGCCCTCATGGGAGCCCGACGGGTAGCCTCTCTGGTGCTGAGGCTGCTGGAACTGCTGCTGGTGGTGAGAGGGGTATGAGGAAGGGTGCTGCTGCTGCTGAACTGGGTGAGCCTGATGCTCACATCTCCACGACTGTCCCTGCTGCTGGTAGGGACGCGGACTGAAGGATGATGACTGGTGCCGCTGGTATGCTGGGGGCTGCTGCTGCGGCTGCTGGTGATCTCTCTGCTAGGAGTACTGCCCTCCCTGACCTGACGGCTGCTGCTGGGGCTGGGCACCACCACTCCCCCACCTGAATCCGGGATGGTCTCGTCGGATCCCAGACTGGGGGCGGTCATACCAAATCCCGTTGACATCCATCAACGGCTCTGCATCGTAGGGGGCTGGCGGGAGTACTGCCAGAGGCTGGTCCGGCTGGTAAACCACCATCTGCATCTCTGGAGATGGTGGGGATTGGTAAGTGGGCTGCGGCTGCTGGTACGGCTCCTCCTGTACAAGGTGAACCTGTCTAGGCTGCACAAGGGTGCTGGAGCGCTGGGACGAGCTGCTGCTGCTACCGGAGTCGCCTCGCGACTGAAGACGGGGCTGAGAAGCCGTCTGTGCCTCCTGAAGACACAAGAGCTGGGTCTTATGTCACTCAGAACCTGTGCCATCTGTTCCATCTGAGTGATGCTCTGGCACTGCTTCTTCTCAATCAGCTCCATGCGGTCCAACTTCTCGCTGATAATGCCCATGTCCGCAGCTGTCGACTCTGCCTGTGCTGCTGCGACTGCGGACGAACTGGATGGACCAGCGTCGATCTGTGCTATCCGCTGGTACTGCACGGATCCTGGCTGCTGCTGGGGTCTCTGTGTGTACAACCGGGTCTGGGACATCACCATGTAATTCTCAGCCATCTCCTCGAAGATGGCCCAGACCTGGTCGTGGTCCTTGGCAAAGTAGGACCCTCCGCAAGAAGCATTCACCAGGCCCTGGAGCTCTGGTGTCAACCCGCTGAAAAAACTCTGAACTAGGTTCGGCTTCGTGATGTCGTGGTGCGGGCATCTATCTGTGAGCTCTCGGAACCTCTCCCATGCCTCGTGGAAATTGCTCGTTGGGGAGCATGGAGAAGTTGCTGATCAGGGCCCTCGTTGCATTCGTCCGCCCGAGTGGATAGTACTTGTTCAAGTACTCGGTGCGGAGCTGCTCCCAGGTGTAGACAAACTTCCCCAAGTGTTTCAGCCAGGTGGCTGCTCTATCTGCTAGTGAAAAGGGGAAGGCGATCATCCTGATCGTGTCCTGGTCCACATGGCGGTCGTGGACAGTGCTGCAAATCATCAGAAACTCCTGGAGGTGGAGGTGGGGCTCCTCAGTGGCAAGTCCGTGAAAACGGGGAAGCATCTGCAGGGTGTTCGGGGGGGAACTTGAAGTCCCCCACGATAGCAGGTACCACCACCCAATGGTGCATCAGTGTAGATCCGGGGTTGTGCAACTCCTGCATCGGTCTAGGTGGTCCTCCTGCCGCGGCGGTTGCCGCTGCGGCGACGGCGGCTGCTGCTGCGGCTCGTGCCTCTGCATCAGGTATCTCCTCAGGCTCGCTCTGCTGGTCTCGCTCTGCTCTAAGCCTCTCCAACTCTCTCCTCATCTCAATCATAAACGCTCCCTGATCGTGTAACTGCTGCTGGACTGTCTCAAGTGATGCGATCAGGGTGGAGTTGATCGCCCCCTGGTCTAGTACAAAATGCTCGGGCTGACGGGGGTGATCATCTGAACTGCCGGCCATGGTGACGTCTGCAAAATCAAACGAGCCCAACTCAGGTGCTGTCAAATCTGCTAATCTCTCCTCGGGCTCATGTCTCTCAATACCAAAAAAAAGGGGATCGAGGGGGAACAGGGCGGAGTCGTACTCGGGCTCGGAGAGCTGGTCTCGGCTCTCGCGGGCCAACCTAGATGATCGGGTAGACGTGCCCGAAAGCGGTGCAGCCAGAGGCTGCCTAAGAGAGCGTCTACCCATCATCTTGATCTGGCGAGTAGTGCGGATGAGATCTGGAGAAACTATGATCACAAAACAAACCCCCGGTTCACCAACGCAACGCGAGCTGAAGACCGTGAAAGTTCGGTCAAATTATCTTGTCGATTTTATTAGGTGAACACACAAAATATCAGAGCGCTTACGTGACCTGTTAGGATACCCGATGCTACCCCAACCGACTGGCCCGCACGAAAGAGTCGGTAATCAGTCGGGACTAGCACCGGAGGGCTCTACCTAGGGTACGGGTCACTCTCTCGCGCATCCAAACCATACAATGAGGGGGTTGCTCTCCCCAAGACAAAATTTTTAGGGTGAGCGTCTTTTAAGATCAATAGTGTTAACCAGTCCCAATTTTATGGTTTTTCTTTTTAATATTTTTCAAATATCAAACAAACGCCTAACGAATTTTTCGGTTCTCCTGATTATTAAGTTCGAAAACAGGGGGGAGAAGTCGAAAAAGTCGATGCACGATGAAATCAATTATGCATGCAAAGTAAGGAAGGCGTACCTGACTCCAGCACTCTACATGCAATATGATCCGCGCATAAATGTAAAGACAGGAAAGAAACTACCTATATGGTGCAGCGGTGAAAACCGAGTCCTAAACATGCAATTTCTACTCGATAGAACCGTCTAGCTTAGTCACTCGCCCTCGATCCAAAGAGTCCGGTCTAGACCCACCCCTCCTCTTCTCGACAAGTCGAGTTCAGGAGTAGCGCTTGACGGGGCAGGCTCGCGGCGCGTAGGCTCTCAGGAAAGCGACTAAGCTATTTTTATTAATTTATTAGTAGGTCCAATTATCGTTCTATAGGAACAGGCAATTAATTAGGTGTTGGGATCCTACTAATTACGACACATTCAAGTAGAAAATCCTAAATCTAGGGGCTCGAGAAAAACCGCTAAAAACCGTAAAAGGCAGTAAAAAAGAAAGAAAACAAAGCCGCGTAAAAACTGCGAAAAACTCCTAAGGGTCCCCCGAGCACACCGGTGCTCGGTGAAACAGACCCGCTAGGTCAACCAAGTCCAAGTCCAGTCTGAGTCCCTGTATTATTACAACAATAATAGTCAAATACCCTAATCTAACCTCACCCACTCAACTCTCTCTCTCGCTCTCTCTTGCGGCTCCGTGCAGAAGGGAGCCGCCTCCGAGTCTCGCGGTTGCGTCGGCTTCTCGAAATAGGCCGCCTCGATCCTCGGGCCCTCGCAAGAAAAAGAGACAAGTGGTCAGTCCAAATTATTATCAGAAAATATCAGAAAAATATATCTACAAAAATCTATACAAAAAGCCGCGAAAATCAAAAGCCGCGGAAAAGCTAAAAAAATGACTACTAAGCCGTGCTCCCCGGCAACGGCGCCATTCTGATCAGCGAAAATCCGAGCAACTAAGGTAAAGGTGCTAAATAGGTCGTTGCGACCTCGGTCACTCAGATGCACTTGATCAATAAAAATTGAACCACTAAAGAAAATAAAATCGATCGAAACACGAATAGCGGTCCTGCTATGTGATTAACCTGGTATAGCACCCAGGGTCGAACTCAAGGAGCACGGGTTAGCTGAGAGGCCTACGAAGTAGTCAAAATAAAGAAAATAAAAGAACAAAATATTTTTAGTGGTTTTTAATTGTTTTTATATTTTTTTGGATTTTTAATATATAAAGAAAATCAGTAAAGCAAGGAAGGACACAATTCAACAAATTATTTCAAGCACCAAAAATTAACCAAAAGTCAAAACAAAAATATTTTTATGTGTTTTATAATTATTTTATGTTTTTGGTGAATTTTTGATAATTTTCTGATGTTTATTTTATTGTCTAAAAAATCAAACAGTAGCTAAAAACAGTGGTACTGTCCAGCCAAGCCAAAAGTCCCTAGATAAAATATCTAAAGGCCTTAAAATGGCCTGGAGGTAATTTTCCTGTAAAGATGACAAAACAAGGAAAATTTAGGTACCTATTTTATTGTTTTTGGATTTTTAATTTATTTACTAGCATTTTTATGGGTTTTTAAGTTTTTAGTGGTTTTTAGCAATGAAAAATAGCCAAAATTGGCTGGAAAATCAAACAAACTAAACTAAACAGTAGCTAATTTTTAGGGAATTTTTGAAGGAGTTTTTATATTTTTTTGTGATTTTTCAAGTTAGACAGTAGCAAAACTGATTGTTTTTTTATTTTTAAAAATATCAAACGAAATCCAAAATGTCCTCAAAAATCCACAAAAATCCTACACCATGGCAGGAGCCATGTATCAAATTCTCATTGGATTTGGAGGTGATTTGATATTTTATTCAAAAATAACAAAAGGGTACTGTGCACAGGGACTGGAATGCAAATACCCAAAGTTCTGGGGGTCCCGATGCAATTAACCCAGCAAAACACACGCCAAGCACGTGCCTGGGGCACTCAGGGACCTAAATGTAACAAAAAGAAGTCTCGAGGGCTTATTGGTAACAGGTACCAAAAGTCCAGGGGTACTATCTGCAATTTACCCAAAATAAAACGCATATGCGGAAATAAAGCACTCACAGGGGTATAACTGCAATTAAAATAAACTTTCATTCATTTCATAACAACCAGAACTACAAGGGCATATGCTGCAAATAACCCAAAATATCACGTGGCGAAGCACGTGGCTCACAACAGGCAGGGGTATAAATGCAAATATCTGAAGCTCAGGGTCCTCTATGCAATTAAACCTAAAACTAAACAACTGACTGAACTATTTACAGGACTAATACGAAATAAAGCAAAGGTAAGGGCCTAAGGGTAAATTACCCTTTATTAACCGGAGCGGCTGGATGACTGCCACGTGGAGATCAGACGGTCCAAACGGGGGCGGCTCTCAGCGCTGGAACTGCTCTGGTGGATCCAACGGTCTAGGCCAGGACACGTGTGGATCTGACGGTCCGGATCAGTCGCCTCAGATCTGACGTCGAGGGGTGCTCCAGGAACCAACGGTCAGGATGGCGTCTGGAGCTGGGGGCTGATCCAACGACGCTGGAGGGTGCTGGAAGAACTGGGCCCCGGCAAGCTTCGCCGGGCTTGTGCTGGTGCTGGCCTCCTCCTCGGAGCGCTTTGATGATCGGAGAAGAAAGCTGGAGCGCTCCCGCGTCTACTGCGGCGCTCCGATGATCGACCCGAGCTCGGAGGCGCTCAGGGGCGGTCGGCGGAGCTGGTCTTCTGGCCGAATGACGGAGAGCCTCAGATGGCCCTCGTTCTGACCTGCAAAGTGAACCAAAAGACTCGCGGGTCGAGGGCAAATTGCCTCGACCCAGCTAGGCGATGTGGAGGTGGTTGGTGCGTCGGGACGGCGGGCTCCGTCGAAGGTGGTAGACGGAGGAGCCCGGTTCCCAGCTCCTGTGCGAGTTGGGTTGCGTGAGCGGGTGGAGAACGTGCGTCGGAGGAAGGCGAACGTGAAGGTCGGGTCCGATGGTTGGATGGTGGTCGGAACCGGGGTGAATCGAAGAAAGACGACGGCGGCGCAAATTGGGGGTAAACGAAAATCGGACGAAATGGCGAAGCTACGGGACTACCTGGATGAACGGTGAGACTGGGGAAGAGCAGGGGGTGCTCCTGGTCGTCGCCTCAATGGTCGTCTCGGCCCGAGGCTCGAAGCTCGCTCAGGTGGCGGAGCTACGGCGGCTACGTCGCCGGATCATTGGTTTTCACCTCCTCTCCTCGCTGCAACAGGTCGAGGCGCTCGCTGTCACTCTCGCGGTCTCTCTGGAGCTCACAGGGAAGAAGGGGAATGACCAAAGATAGCGATAGAAGGTGGCGGAGCTCGCTTATATATGCCGGAGGGGTCCGAGAAGACGAGCGCGGGTAGGGCATTCTGGAGCGCGGATCTCGAGGTGGATACCCCGGCAGGGTTGACGGATGTGACGTGAGCAATTCGGAGCCGGGGTTTGATGAAAGGGTGATCGGGTTGAGCGGGCAAAAATTGGAGAAATCGGGTCCGCTGCTCAGACCCGTGAGAAGTGGTCCTGGGGGGGCCAGTTGACCGGGCGGTCAACATCCCCAGGATCCAATGAGGATGGGCCACGTGGCAGGATCTTGAAGCTCAAAATTAAGGTAGCTAGGGCCCGATTTTGCAAAAACTCAAAACACAAACTATTTTTATTTTATTTTTTTCTATTTTTTGGTGATTTTTAATAATTTTTCTGAAATGAAAATAGGCTATATATATAGTATGTACTATATATAGGTATATACAATATATAGGGTTTTGAATTTTTTTGATTTTTAATTATTATTTTTATACAATTTTATCCTTATTTTATATTTTATTTATTTATGGAATAAAATAAGAAATAAAAAGGTATTTTTATTTTATTTTTATTATTTATATACATAGGTAAAATAAATATATATACATCTATATACATGGTATATGTACAATGTATTTTTATATTTTCAATTTTTCTATTTTTATTTTGTTTTGATTTTTAATTGTTTTTATTTTATTTATTTACAATATATAACATAGACTATTTACAAAAATTATAAAAATTACTTTTATATAGTTACAAAGCTAAATAAATATATAGGTGTGGATTATGTACATGATAAAAGGGAGTATTTTTGATCTTTTTGATTTTTAACTTTTTATTTTGTTTTTATATTTTTATAAATATATACAAGTATTTACAAGCATATTTTTGGGTGAGGAAAATATAGTTTTATTTATTTACACAAATATTTACACATGAGCCCCTATCTCCCTCTACTTTGGCTTTTATGCGGTCAGGCCCATGATGAGCCCTCCCTTGGGTTAGGTTGCTCAATATTTATTCTAAATATTTCCCTCTTTTTCTTTTTAATCTTTATTCTTTTATTTTTGCACAAAAACATGCTAATTATAGGTTTTTACACCATGCATGCTTTTGGTAATTATTTATATTTACATATATCTACATGCATTTGCAAAGGTTTTTGTAGCTAAAATATAAGAATAAAGAGTGATGAATGGGTATTCATCAGATCCCTCGCAGGACGACTCTGATTACACTTCTTCAGAGGATGATGAGTTTGTCCCATTCCACTTTGACATCTGCGAGACTTCCAAGGCCGGACCTAGTCGTACTTCTTCCACTCACCAGTCTGTGCCTCCACACCATAGGACCACCAAGGGAGAACCTAGCCATACTGCTTCCATTGATCAGTTCGTCCCTTTCCGATTTGACTCCACTGAGGGCCTTCACCATGTCGACCCTGATCGGCTTCCGTCCACTGGGGACCTCGATGTCGACATACACCATATCAGATCTATCCCTCAGCGGTCTCGCAAGAAGGTCAGCTTTCCACCTTCTTGATCATGTGTATATCCATCTCTGTTGTATATTCCCTTGTGTACCTCAGTTCTTTCTTCCGTATTGCTCGGCCACCCATTCTCGTGTTTGCCTTGCTTAGGACGTACTTTGTCCTAAGTATAGGGGGGCGTGCACCCCGAGTTTCTCTATTTTTCGATCCTCTCCATTGTCTCCTCTTCTTATCTATATTTAGGGATATTTTAACCTAAGTATAGGGGGAGACAATTTGAGTACGATCTGTTCATTCCCACCCTTGACCCTCCCTTCTTTGTATACAGTCTGTTATACTTAGGACTACTTGATCCTAAGTATGGGGGGGGCGGTCAACTTCTCATGTGTTCATTCATTCCTTCATTTATTCATTTATTCTTTAGACTTGCCAATACTTAGTACTAGTTATGTCTTCTCTTTTCTCTCTGATCTATGAGGACATAGCTCAAGCTAAGTATAGGGGGGTCGTATATACTGCGTATATACTTTAGCCATAACTCGTACTTTCGTATTTTCTTAATAATATGGCTAATAATTCTTAAATTCATTAAAAACCTTTAATAAAAAGGTGTGCTGTTCCTCAGATTCTTTTTGTATATACTGATTAATAAATCAGGTGAAAATGTTTTTTTGCGAAATGTTTGAAAAATAGTTTGAAAATCTTTGTGAACATCTATTGAAAACTATTTTGAAAATGTTTTATTGCATGTTTTAAACCTGTGTAAAAATGTGTGGTTTGTAAAATTTATTTTCTTTGTGTGAAATAAAATGTTTGAAAAATGATTTGCAAAGGGTTTGAAAAATGGTTGCAAAAATATTTTGAAAAATCTATACATACTGTTTTGAAAGCCTTTGCAAAATGATTTTCAAATGTGTGTACATGTTTGTAAAATGTTTGTAAAAACTATTTTGGACTATAGTTTTCAAAAAAATTGTGTGTAAAGCTTGTGTCAAATAAGTTTGAGGACCGCATACATCTCACCAAAATTCACTACCTATATATGTATAAAACTGACCACTTACCCTTGTAAAATCTTAAAATCCACTTCTTGTGTATATGAGAAGCACTCCCGTGTACATATTTTCACCTAATTTTCAGCCAAAATCTTTTTTTTGTTTTTTTTGTTTTCAAAAATCCCAAAAACATTTGCAAAACTAAAATCCAAAAACATCTGAAAAATCTTTTTAAAAATACAAAAAAGCATGCATCATCTTTTCAAAAATCCATAAAAAGTTCAAAAAATCTTGAAAATTGCATTACAAAAATATTTTCTACATTGCATAGCATCGCATTTTTCGGATTGAGTTTGATAGTTGAACAAGTCTAAGTAAAATCCGGAGATTAGAGCTTGATTGGATCTTAAAATCTACCTAATAACAGGAACCTTATAGGAACTGGGTTTGAGGTACTTTAGGTGTAGTTGACTTAATTCTTTGAGGATCACGGGACTTGGTTCAATGGATTCTTGACTGCCTAAGTAGAGTATTTCGGAGCACACGCATGACTCTTATTGATAATGACCTAACTTGGACACCTGCACCTTTCACATATCTCTCCACGGATGAGGTGGTGAGGAGGCAGTTTCCTTTGGCTTGGGGTAGCATATGAGGGTAGTACTTCTAGGCGGAACCTCTCTTCTTCTTCTAGTGAAGGAAGTGTGCCTCAACTTGGTCTAGTGGTGATGAAGGCTAAAGACAGAAGCCATGGGTTGCAATAAAGCTTCAAAAGAGGGATAGTCTACTGGCTCAAGAGGAAAATTTCTTGTATATATGCTGCACCATGTAGATATGTTGTACAGATGCACTTAAAAAAAGGAAAAAAAAGAAAAAAAAGAACTCCAAAAAATAGTGGTGGGTCGGATTGAAAATTTAATAACCCCACCGGAGTGTATATAGTCCAATAAAGCAAAAGCTTATGGTATCCATGTTACATCTCATGAAGCTTGCAGCAGGAGACTTAGCTACACCGGTTGAGCTCCCAAAATTCTATACCTCTTATTCCCCCTCTTCTTGAGCCGGTTGCACTTGAACTTAGAAGGGAATACCCCGCTTCTCGAGGAAAGAGTTGCTAGACCGAGGCATTAGAGTTACCAAGGTGGGGGAGATTGTTTCTTTGTTACTTCTGAGGTGGGGAGCAACATATCACTTACACTGTACGAGTCAGACTCATAGTCGTAAGAGTTTGCGTATGAGTTGAAGTATTTCTGACCTGGCTATTGAGGAGACTTGGACAGAGTTTTGGGATTCTCAAGGACTGTTGGATTTCAAATTCGGTTCTCATTAAGGTTCCGCCCGCACTAAAATTCCAAAGGTCCGACTTAAGCTCCAAACTTTGATGTTGTGAAGACAAGTTTGATAATTAAACTTCATCCAATTTTCTTCTTTTTCTTTTCTTTGTTTTTCTTTTTCTGCACTTATTGCATAAGTGTTTGCTAGGGACTAGCAAAGGTAAAGTATAGGGGGATGATGAAGCTACGTTTCATCATCTTTATTCTATCATTTTGGCCTTAAAAACCCTAGTAAATGCTTGTAAATAGAGCTAATTCAGGTATTTTAGCATTCATGCATATGTATGTAAATATTGTATAAAATGCGGTTTTTAAAGCCAAAATTATAGAATAAAGAAAAGAAAAGAAAAAGAATAAAATATTATAAATATTTTATGACCCGAAACCCCGAGACCTAGGCATCTTGATGAATAGGTCGACAAGGAATAAAGTAGGGGGAGATAAGGGCCAAAATAAAACACAAATTCCTTTTTATTTTATTCATTCTTTATTCATTTTGGAACCTATTTTGGTTCCACTTTTTATACTTCAAATAAAGAAACTTTGTTCATGAAAGTTGTAGATAATTTAATAAAGAAAAATACAAAATTGATTTCACTGAAAAATAATGTACAGATAAAAAGTTCTGGTCTGAATAAAAATCCAAAATCCCAACTTCCCAGACCCGTATCTCACAAATGACAACTCCAAATGCAGCACACTCACCTTTAATTGTATATAGAATAAAATAAGCTATTTAATGGTGGTAGTTTCACATTTGGCGGAGGTACGGTTTGAAAGTTGAGTTTTGGACCCCTATTGTACAATTGTACAGATTAAAATATTCATTTTATTATTTATTCATTATTTTTATATTTTTTATAATTTTGTAAATATTACTTAAAATATATTTGTACATTAAAATCAGAATAAAAACATAAATAAAACTCAAATAAAAATACTTGTATATATTATAATACATAGGTATAATACATGTATCTATACCTATACAAATAACACTTTTATTTTATTAAGTGTATAAAATACTTCAGAAAAATAAAATAAAAATATATTTGAGTGTATAAAAATACTTTATAAATATATAAAATAATAAACAAAAATAAATAAATTAAATATATAAATTAAAAAATAAAATAATAAAAATGTAGGTAAAGATACCTATAAAGGGAATACATTTCATAAAAATAATTAAAAATCATAATAAAATAATTTATAAAAGTATAAACATTTTTTTATTTTGTAACCATAATTAAATAAAATGGTTTACTATTTTATTTTGATTTTATAAGATGTTTTTCCTGGCTTTTTCCTGGTTGGTCCACGTGGACCAACCAGGTGGGCTGGAGAGTTGACCTCGGGTCAACTCTCTGACCCCAGCCTGTGCCCTTTGTCAGAACGAGTTTTGACTCTTTTCTCGATTTTTTTCGAGGCGTAGTCTTTCACCGTTTGATGTCGAGGTCTTCAGCAAAGTTGTTCCTCGTGGAATGGGCTTTCACGCCCTGGGTTTGTCACGGGCTGAGGATCCTCGATGCGCGTGTTTCGCCTCGTTCTTGGCACCCCCTTCACCACTTTTCAAATAGCTACCCAAAGCCCCATTCAAACTATGAACAGCATTTTGGCCTTTGTTGAGACATCCGAGTGCTCATCGGGGATCCCCGGTGACAGGGGGTGATCCCAGCATCTCGTTGAGGTGCAACACCATCGCCTAGGCGTGTTCCAGCCATCTCCGGCGGCCGCGCCGCCGTGAGGTTCTTCCTCGGGCTCCCCAGCCTTCGAGGTCATGTTTTTCCTATTTTGTTCTAGTTGTTTAGCTTGCTGTCACATTCAGATTTCATTTCGTGTCCTTAATCAGTCGTTTCATCGCTTGAATCACCACCATCTACCCCCTCGCCGGAGCTTGCTCCGGCGAGCTCCTGTTTACGCCGTATACTACCCAATCGACTCGTGATTGCTTTGGGACCCTCCTCCTGTTGTTTGTGTGTTTGTGTTGCAGGTCCCAGGCGCAGAAGGCCCCCCATCTGGGGTCGTTTTTGACAAGACCAAGCTTGCCGGAGCCGCTCCAGGACATCCTCACCGTGGTGGCACTCCAGCTGGTTCCCAACCTTTTTGACTCCACCAATCGCTTGCGGAGCCTCCCAGCTAGCTTCCAGGACATTTTGAAGCCTCAAAGTCCGCGGGAAAAGATCGACCTAGCCAGAAGAACGTCGTTGTGGCGCAGTTCTTCTTGGTTCTTCCTCACGTCTTCTCCGCCTTCAGATCCGGCCTATTCTTGAAGGTCAGCAGTAGCCGTCGGATCGGGGGTGCTCTTTGTCGTTGATCGTCCTTCCATCATCTAATCATGCGCCTTCAAATCGAAGCGGCATCGCGCGTCTGCTGCGCGCCACGTGGTTAAGTGGGGTTCATCCCACCGTTCATCGCTGCCGAAGCCTGGGTAATTTTGCTCCCATACCCAGTGCCCTCTTTGTATTTATAAATTAAAGCGTAAACATTCATCTGCCGTGATCTACTTTTGTAACATTTATAATTACGCCCCCGGTTTTTATTGTTTTGCACTTCCGCCCTTGCCAGGTCATGTGCGTCGCGTACGTGACCTGGCGATTTTGCAAAAAAACCCCGGGGCTTTTTGTTTAATTGCGTTTAGTATCAAAACATTCGGTCACAGTCCAAACGTTCTGGCATTTTTACGTTCAGGCCCCTCACATTTTTGTAGTATTGCATTTTAGCGCTACCCAGGCGCGTGCATCACACGTGCTTGGGTGGGTATTTTGCGCGAGAAGCCTTGTGGCTTTGGGTATTAGTTTTTGACCCAGAAGTTATTTAATCCAGTATTAATTTTGTGTGAAATTTGCTTATAACTCCCTGGAGTTCTGCCTATTTGCAATATAGTCCTTGCTTGGCTGTGAACTTTTTGCTTGCTTGTCGTATTTATTTGGGGCATCATTTTAATTCCAAAAATTCTAAAAAATTAAACTTAAGCTCATGTGTGCTTGCATTTTCACGCCATATTTTATCATTGCATTTTTATTGCATTTTCATATTTATCAAAAAACAAAAACATGCATTTATTTCCCTGTTTGCATTAAAAATACATAAAAATTATAAAAAGGTTTTGAAAAATTCCAAAAAAATTCCCTACTGTTTATTTTAGCATATTTTAGTGTCAATCCAAAAATCACTAAAAATCTCAAAAGAAAAACCCTGAAAATTCAAAAGCACATAAAAACTTCAAAAAAAATTCTATAAAATTGCAGAAAACTCCAAAAATTATAAACTCAAATCCTGTAGTCTCCTGTTTTTATTATCTTTATTTGAAAAATAGTGTGAAAAATTTTGGTGGCTGTTTGCTAATTTTAATTCCTATTTCACTCACAGCCAGTACACCTTTCACTGTTTTCCCTTATTTCAGTATTTAAAAATACCAAAAACAGTTTGAAAAATACCCAAAAATCACAAAAACAGTAAAAAACTCTAAAAATACCAAAAAGATTTTATCTCTGAATTTTTGGCTATTTTTGCATCCTTTTATAAATATTTTATCACTCCTTGTTTTACATTGTCTTTATATTCCAATATTAAAAAAATAAAATATAAAATTATAAAAATCAGAAAATTAAAAATCAAAATACAAAATCAAAAATTAAATAAAAATAAAAAAATAATTTAATTAATTAAAATTAAAAACCCACAAAAATTTCTTTGCTTTGCATAGTGTAGACATCACTCACATTCACTCACACACATTTATTTGATTCTACCCTGTTTGCTCCCTGTGTTTGAACTCTCTGCATACTTGCTTGCTATACATTTTGTGCAGAGTTAAAAATAAATTTTAACTCCACATTTATATCTTATTTCTTGATCTATAGTGTGGGTTAATTGTTGATTAAACCTAGGATTTTGTATGGTCAATACACCGACTGTTGACTCACCTTGTGAGTCAATACAACCGCACTCAATTATGTGTTTATCAGGGACCTAAATAAAATTACCTATAACTTGGGGGGGGGGGTTCTGCAAAATTCTCAAGGGAGCACGTGTGGCACACGTGCTCTTTGAGTCTCTGGACTGAAATGTAATTATGCAAAGCTCCGGGGGCATGCGTGTAAATTACCCACGGTCACGTGCAAAGCACGTGACCTGGGTTGACGTCACGCTGACGTGGGTGTACCCTCCCACACGGGTGCCTCACGTGGGAGGGTCTCAAGCTCGGAGCGCCCGGCCGCACTGGTGGCTGGTGTTGGTGGTGGGGCAGAGGCTCCGGCACCGCTGTGTCGAGGCGGGGGTGGCAATCGTTGACGATGACGACGAAGTAGAGGAGGAGCGAAGCCAGCGGTGTAGGCGGTGGTGACTGGAGTCGTGGTCAGCGGAGTCTCGGTTGATGTCGAAGGTGGTGATGACGAGTTCGGGGAAGACGACGTTGGCGATGGTGTGTTGGTGGAGCGAAGGCAGAGGTGATGACCGGAAGGTTGTGCAAGCGCGGTGGGCCGACACACGGCCATGGGACTTCAATGAAGCGGATGGCGGTGGAAAAGATGATTGGTGGCTCGGAGTCGATGACGGCGAGGCGTTGTCGAAGGAGAAATTGGCGAAGCGAAGAACTCGAGGCGGAGGAAGAGAGAGAGAAAGAAAGAGAGAGAGAGAGATAGAGAGAGATAACCTGAGGAAGGGGGCTCGACGGCATACCGGAGCAAGGAAGCGGCTTGTGTGCGGGGCTGCAACGAAGTTGGAAGCTTCGGATCTCGCCGATAAGGGGGACACCGGGCTGTCACTTCCGATGAGAGAACCTCTGGTCGAACGGCGGATGAAAATGACGTCGGGGGGGTGCGGTGTTTAAATAGGTGGAGAGGGTGCGTCGGAAGAGGAAGGAGGCCGAGAATGAGGGAGGAGATTGACGAGGATCGGAGAGGATTCGATTGCGGTGGTGGATCGAAGATGAGGGAGATTGATTGGGCGGTGAGATACGGGGGATCACAGAGGAGATCGGAGGTGGATGCGGCGGCGATATTCGCGGCGGAATCGCGGGCGGCGTTGGATTTGGGAAAGGGGGGTGCAAGGAAGAAGACGACGCACAGGCACCGTCCGATCGCGCGCGATCGGACGGCGCCTGTCGCGCCACGTGTCAGGTTAAAAAGAGGGGCGGCGAGCGCACGTGCAGTGCGCGTGCTAGTGCGGCACGTGCACTGCACGTGCGTTAATTATTATTTTTTATTATTTTTTATTATTATTATTTTGTAAATGAATTATAAAAATGCGGAAAATGGTTGACACGTGGCGGCACCAGGTCCTGCCACGTGTCAGCACCAGAAAATTCAAACATAAAATACCTTGTAAAATAATTAAGAAATAGTAAATGACCTCGGATCAAAAAAGTTTCTTTATGAAAATTGCTCTTCTCGATGAGATCTACAACTTTCATGAAGACATCAAAACCAAAATCGATCATTTGCACAAAGTGGTATTTTTTGGGGTATCCCATGTACATAGAACACCTTGATTTTTGGGTTTTGTAATTTTTATGTCATTTTTTATCAGATAAAAATCCGGAAAAATTGCGGTAAAATCAACGATAAATAAAGACATTTTAATCTAATTTTTTTGGATTTTTATTAATTGATAAAGAAAATGTACAAAAAATATTAGGTCAAAAATAGCTAAAATACATAATGTACAAAAGAGGTCCAAAACCCAACTTTCACATATGAGCTCCGATTCACTTGAACTTGGTCTTGTTTTGGAGGTAATTGAATGTATATTAGTTCAAGAGTGAGTAGCATTAAATCGTACACTGGATGGGGAAGATATGTGGCTTTTAGTCCGAAAATCCTGAAATTAGGGTTTGGGTTTTTGGTCCGCTTATTTGGGTTAGTTATTTTTTTGTATTTTTTCTTTATTCTTGTTAGTGATATGTACATAGTGGAAGTGGTTTTGAGTCATTCGGAGTTAGCATGAAAGAGTTAAAAATCCAGGAATTTAGGCTATTTACAGGTCATTTTTGCTTGGATTTTTGGCTTCTTATTTTGTTCAGAAATTTATGCTAAAATGCAATTCTTATGAAATCATGCATGAATGCTAATTATGCAGAATAGATGCTAAAATGTTGTTGATTTTGAGGGTTTTGAGCTTAAGAAATGAGATTTAGAGTGATGAATACGAGTACGAGATTCATCATCCCCCTATACTTAAAGCATGCTCATCCCTGAGCATTAAAAAGAAGTGTCATGAAGTGAAATGAGATTGGGTTCCATACCAAGACCATGAGCTGAAGGTGAAAGTGAACCTAAACTCAACCTTTGGATTATTTGTGTGTCGGAACTTCTGTGAGACTTAGAATTTTAAAAAAATCAACAGTCCTCAAGTTCTACAAATCATTGCTTACAGTTTCGGCTCAGAAGTCATCTTAGATCAATCCTCTTCCCAAAGCATACCCTATGAACAATGAATAACCGACTCTTGTGTGTGAAAGGTTTTAACTCTTCCCACCCAGAATGCCGGACTACCGCGCAAACCTCTTCTCCAATAACTCGTCCTCGGGGAGTCAGGTATTTCCTTCTAAGGTCTGCCGCGCTGTGTTCACAATCGAATTGGGGGGAGAAGTTAGAAGAATGAGAAAAGAACTGAAGGGGTGGCCAGTGTAGTCACCTCTCCTTGTGAAGATGGCCAGTGTAGCCAAGTCTTCACCAAGATCTGCAGGTTTTCTTGAAGCTTGGACCTTTTTGGTTAGATATTTATTTGGTAGTTGCTTCTTTGTATTTGGAATTTTTGGTGGTTCTGCTTGGATCTTGTTTTGCCCCTACGGATATAGAATCTTTTTGTTCCGTACATTTTTTGGGGTCTTAGAAAAAAAATTGTGCCCAGCCGTCCATCCCTTTTCCGAAGCTTTATTTCAACCCGTACTCCGGTCTTTAGATTTCCACGCTACCAGAAAAGAAACTTACACGGTCTTCCAGCATCCCGTTTGAGTTGAGCTAAGTGCATAGTGCGAGAGTACAAATTAATTCCTTATTCCAGAGTTGTACCCAGAATGAAGAGACCAGGTTAGACACTAAGAGTTAAACTCTGTGCATTGTCATGTGGAACTCAAAGAATTAAGTCACAGACCTGAAGACTCTAAAATCCTATTTCTCGGTGAAGTTCCTCTGAAAATTAGGTTGATTAAGGTTAAGTCCAGACCACTCTCGGTTTGGCTCATAACTTGGTTCAGAACCTGATGACTTTTCACAGATGCAAATGAATGCAATGCTGGATGAGGTGCAAGTGTGTGGAATGCAGACATTTATTTATTTATTTATGCAAAAATGAATAAGAAGCCATTTTTTAAATTAATACATACCCCGTAAATACATATAGACTTACGCGCAAGTACGAGGTATGGCTAAAATATATACATAGTATATATACAGACCCCCCTATACTTAGCGAGTGTTGTGTCCTCAGAGCACAAGAAGCGTAATGAAGACATAGCTCGGGCTAAGCGTAAGAGATTAAAATTATACAATGGTTCGCCCCCCTATACTTAGACTGTGAATAGTCTAAGTATAGAAGAAGAGTGCAAGAAGAGGTGGTCAGGATATGTAAATGAGGAGAGTATATACAGATGGTTATCTGTCCCCCTATACTTAGGCTCTGGTCAGCCTATGTATAGAAGAAGTATGGATATGGAGTGGTCGAGAGATAAGAGTTTGATGAGGGAAATGGTATATACAACTGGCATCGCCCCCCCTATACTCAGGCCTTGGCCTAAGTAGAGGAAGAAGTTGTACAAGGAGACCGATGTGGTCGGGAGGGAGGGTGAGACTGATCTGATATATCGTCAATGTCCTTGCTCTGCGTGAAGTAGATGACTTCAACTTGCACTGTATGTTCTTTGGATGATTCTATATATGGCTTCAATAATTGTCCATTCACCGAGAAAGGTTGTGCATCATCTTTGAGTTCTGCAATATCCACACTTCCATTGGTATGCACATCGATGACAACATAGGGACCCATCCATTTTGATTTCAGTTTCCCATGAAAAATCTTTAACCGAGCATTAAACAACCATACTTTCTGCCCAGGAACAAAGGCTTTATCTCGAATGTGTCTATCATGCCATTTCTTGAGCTTGTCCTTATATATCACACTATTGTCATATGCTCGGTTTCAGATTTCAATTAGCTCATTCAGATTTAAGTCTCGACATAATTTCCCAAGGTGACAACTCCAATTCAACTTTTTGATCGCCCATTCCGATTTGTGAATAAGTTTTGCAGGTAGATGGCATGGTTTTCCATAGATCATCCTAAAAGGTGAAGTACCGAGTGGTGTTTTATATGTTATCCTATAGGCTCAAAGAACTTGATCCAATAGTTTTGACCAATCCTTCCTATCTGGATGAATCAACTTTTGAAGTATACTCTTCACCTCTCTATTAGAAACCTCTGCCATGCCATTAGATTGAGGATGATATGGGTTGGCTATTCTATGTTCAAATTTGTACTCCTTAGCCAAAGATCTCATTTCCCAATTCACGAAATGGCTACCTCCATCATTAATCAAAACTTTTGGTATCCCGAACCTTGCAATGATATTATCCTTGATAAACTTATAGACGGTTTTGCTATCTGCGGTTCGGGTTGGGATAGCCTCTACCTATCTAGACAAATAATCAACCGCTAACAAGATGTACTCAAATCCATTGCTACCGGGAAAGGGACCCATAAAATAAATCCCCCATGCATCAAAAACATCACAGAAAATCATTGGTTGCATGGGCATTTCGTCTCTATAACCAACGGTCCCTCCCATCCTTTGACAAATCGGGCAAGACCGTACAAATTCATTAGCATCACGAAATAAGGTCTGCCAGTAAAATCCACATTGGAGTACCTTGTGTGCGGTTCTCTTTCCCGAATGGTGCCCTCCAGCCTCGAGAGTATGACAATGTGTGAGGACACTCTGGTATTCTTCCTGAGGAATACATCTTCTCCAGACACAATCCGCTCCTTCGTAAAAAAGGAAAGGATCGTCCCAATGGTATTTTCTTGAATCCGACTTCAGTTTATCAATCATTCTCTTGGTCCAACCAAAGGGAACCTTCTTGGAGACAAGATAGTTCACGATGTTGGAATACCATGGGGTTGAACCAATAGCGCAAACAAATTCGTCTGGAAAAGTTTCCTTAATAGGTCCAGTGTTAGGATAATCATTTTTCTCAATTCAGGAAAGGTGATCAGCAACAACATTCTTTATTCCAGGTTTATCTTTGATCTCCAAATTAAATTCCTGGATTAACAAGATCCACCTCAAAAGCCGTGCCTTGGCATCTTTCTTATCCATGAGGTATCTAATTGCTGTATGATCAGTGAAAATTGTCACCTTGGAGCCCAATATGTATGATCTGAATTTTTCAAGGGCCCAAACAACCGCGAGCATTTCCTTTTCAGTCACGGTATAATTTTTCTGTGCAGGATCCAATACTTTGCTCGCGTAGTGAATCGCATAAGGGATTCCATCCCGTCTTTGTCCAAGCACAGCTCCGACAGCGAAATCTGATGCATCAGTCATGATCTCAAAGGGATGAGACCAGCCGGGAGCTTGTAATATTGGCGATTCACATATTTTCTTTTTGAGGAGCTCGAAGGCTTCAAGACATTTGTGATTTACAATAAACTCGGTGTCTTTTCCTAAGAGCTCAGTCAGTGGGCATGCGATCTTTGAAAAATCAGGGATGAACCTTCGATAAAATCCAACATGCCCTAGAAAAGACCGCACTGACTTGACGTTGGTTGGTGGCTCAAGTTTCTTGATCACATCCACCTTGGCGGGGTCGACCTCCATTCCATTTTTGGAGATGACATGCCCCATCACGATACCCTCAGTCACCATAAAGTAACTCTTCTCCCAAGAGAGTACCAAATTAACCTCCCTGCATCTCTTGAGGACTCGATCCAAGTGTGCTAAACAGGTATCAAATGAATCACCATGGACCGAGAAGTCATCCACGAACACTTCCAAGAAATCACCCACCATTTCGGCAAATACAGCAATCATGCACCGCTGAAAAGTTCCTGGGGCATTACAAAGCCCGAATGGCATGCGCTTGAATGCGTAGGTACCAAAGGGACATGTAAATGTGGTTTTTCATGATCCTCGGGAACGATAGCTACTTGATTGTAGCCAGAGTACCCGTCAAGAAAACAGAAGAATGCTTTCCCTGCAAGTCTTTCCAAGATTTGATCAATAAATGGCAGTGGAAAGTAATCTTTCTTGGTCACAGCATTCAAGCGCCTGTAATCGACACAAACGCGCCACGACGTGGGTACTCGGGTCGCGATATCTACCCCCTCCTCGTTGGTGACCATCTGGATTCCCGACTTCTTCGGGACGACATGAAGGGGGGCCACCCACTTGGAGTCAGAAATGGGGTATATAAAACCTGTTTTGCACCATTTCTCGATTTCTTTCTTCACCACTTCCTGAAGATTGGGGTTTAGTCTTCTTTGAAATTCACGGGAAGGCCTTGCATTATCCTCAACATAAATTTGGTGCGAGCAGAGAGCGGGGTTGATTCCTACGAGATCCGACACCGTCCAACTGATGGCTTTTCGATTTCGCTCAAGGACTTCTAGTAGTCTGGATTCTTGTTCTAAGGTCAATGACGAGCTAATGATCACAGGGAATTTATCTTTGGGTCCTTTGAGAAATGCATACTTCAATGTGGGAGGGAGAGGTTTCAGCTCTGGCAGATCTATATCATCAATCAAATCTGGCTGAATATCTTTTAAGTCTGGTTCAGTGCTTGTTGGTGGTGGATCATTCTGTGATATGCTAGCCACTGATCTTGAAGAGAAGTGAGTCGGATCGCAAAAGTAGTGTGGTAATTCGGTCAAAGCCGCGTCTGACTCGTCATCGATTTATTTCGAAGAAGATGGAATGGACCAATCCGAAAGGATTTCTGTGTCATTAAGATTATACACATCCAGATGTTCATATTTGTCTTTCAATAGCTCATCTACTGTATGGCGCATTGTTTCTTCTTCTGATGTGATGGTATCCATGTGAAGATCTGGCAGTTGGTCCCAAGGTCCAGTAGTGCTGATCAGATTACACTCGGATGTTTCGGCATCTTCAGTGGTGGATTCAGAATCGGGTCTTTGCCATTTTGTTTGTTTCATTTCCAGATCCAGTTCTCCATCTAGGGAGCGGAATTTCATCATTCCAGTACCGTAATCGAATACAACCTTGGCGGTTCTTAAGAATGGTCTTCCCAAAATGATTTGTGACTCTTTCCAATGGTTCGGGGTCTCCATGTCAAGGACAGTGAAGTCCACTTTGTATTCCTTACCCTCAACCATAATGATAACATTTTTCACTTCTCCCTTAGGTCTTTTAGTAGATTTGTCAGCGAATTGGAGTAAAGATAGTGATTTCTGAAGAGGTCCTAACTCCAATCGGTAATATAAGGCTAAGGGAAGAAGATTGATGGAAGAACCATTGTCGAGAAGTGTGCGTGCGAATGCAATACCGCCAATGCGGCTTTCTACATAATGAGCACCTAGATCCCTTTTCTTTCTTGGTAAATGCTGGTTTCTGACGCATTTGGTAGTGGCCACTGTCAGAACATGGGTCTCTACAAACTGAGTTGTTTTCTTTGTACGAGTCCGAGTGGGGGTACATTTCATTTTCAAATATTTCTGAAATGCCGATTACTGGCCACATATTGATCAAAGGGTACCTTCACTGTGATGTTCTATTGACAGAACTTTTCCATCACTGGGTCACTCTAGATAATTTTCTTTTGTTTTCCTTTCTTAAGCGCATGGGGAAAAGGAATGGAAGCATTTGAGACAGGAGAAAGAGATTCAGAATCATAAATAAGAACATCTTTATTGGATTTGGAGATTTTATTACAATCATAATGTTTTGGATAATAATCATGTTGCTGAAATGGTGACAAAGGTATTTTTGCAGCAACTAGAGGTTCAAGGTCCTCTGTGGTCTCCATAGATGCTTTTTCCTTATTTTGAGCTGAAATCCTCAGGCGTCCTTCATCTTCATCCTCGGAAGCATCCTACGGTTGATCTTCCGAGTCATGATGGTCAGCTTCCCTTGCCCGGTCAGGTACGACCACGGTCCTTCCACTCCTGAGGGACATGGCATTAATATTGTTAAACGAAAGGATCTCGTGTTCAGATGTGGAAAAATCTGAGTAATATACCTGATTATTGTATTGAGATGATTGAGATTTGTTCAAGCTATTGGGGTAAGCTTGAACTTGGGCAGGAATGGCTGTGACTAGGGTTGTCTGTTCTTCCTTCCAACGGGATGGACGATAACATCTACCCGTAGATCGTACAGTTCATTCCGGAAGCTGCGAATTTCCTCCAGCATTTGTTTTTGGATATCAACCAGGTCTTCTGGAGGTTTGGATGATCGAGATGCTTGGTTTGGAGCTTGATACTGTTGACGATGTTGTTGAGGTTGGTTCTGACGGTCGTGTGGTTGCTGTTGCCTCGAGGGTTGATTGTGTTGTGGAGCGGCATTGTAGAAGGTGGGTGGATGCTGATATTACTGACGGTCCCCCGGATTACCCTGTCGGGTATTATCCTGTGTGTACCAGATGCCGTTTATCTCGAAAGTCAGAGGCGGGGCTTCTAAGACTGTCTCGGCTGGAGGAGGTGACTGATGGGAAGGTTGGACATAGGATTGGTCCTGAGTCCATGGTTGCGGTTGTCCAGAGCCTGGCTGCTCTTGGACATGATGCACATGATAAATCGGGACCGTAGGTGCAGTAGGCATCCCTATCTTGGATACCTTCTCAGTGAGTTCCTCCATTTGCTTTGGAAACCGGGAGAGCCGGTTGTCGATGTCGTTCACCCTTTTATTAATGTGATCCACAACTGTTAATTTGTCTGTGATGATGTTCATGTTGGGAAGCAAGTCCTCTGCTATTTCTGCGACAGTTTGTTTCCCTCCTTTGGCTTGATAGGTGTTCAGTGAATCAGTGTAAGCTCTACTAGCAATTTGTGAACGGTTAGTCTCCGCCATTTGCTCCAGTATGTTCCAGACGGTATCAACTCCTCAGGATGTGTAGTTTCCTCCACAAGCAATGCTGACTAAATCCCGAGTCCCATGGTTAAGGCCAGAATAGAGGGATTGGACCAGGATGTTATTATCTAGGTCATGGCAGGGACATTTTTGCAGCAGATCTTTAAATCTATCCCATGCATCACAAAGTGGTTCATTTGGCATCTGAGAGAAGCTAGTGATGCGAGTCCTCATTTGATTGGTTCGACTCAAGGGGTAGAATTTTTTCAAGAATAGGTTCTTGAACCTATCATAGGTGGTCACCGTCACTCCTAAATTTTTCACCCAATAATCTGCCTTACCTTTCAAGGCGAAAGGTAATGCAGTGAGACGAATGTAGTCTTGGCTGACTTGAGGGTGCCTCTGATTAGAACATACTAGCTCCAAATCACGCAAAAATTCATAAGGTTCTTCATCTGAATTACCATGAAATTGTGGTAATTGACTTATGAAGTGTGGTTTCAGTTCATGGTGAACCTCAGGCTGAGGTGGCTACAAGTAATTTCTGACTCTATATTGCCCGAGATTGTGTGCAGCCTCCATTGGTGGTTCTTCCTCTGCATTCATTCTTTCTACTTGTTCCCTCATCAAATTTTGTTGCTGCTCAGATGCAGCTAGTCTTGCGAGAATCATTTGCATCGGATCTTCATTGGGGTCATCTTCAGGATTGTTCTTCTTTGGAGGCATTGTTTGTGAGTTCTTCTTTTCACCTTCAGATTGTGAAAAATAGGAGTCAATAGTTTGAAGAGAATTATAAGATGAGGGTTCCAGGGGAAGGTGTCCCTGAAACCAAGGTGGTTCTGAGTAAGAGTGGCTCAGAGTATTTGAGACTGGAAAGTTTGTGGTGGTCAGAAAAGGGTTCGCTAAGTCCGAACAGAAATTACCACAATTTTCCATTCTCGAATTCAAGAGATTATCAAGAGGTGTATGGATGTTGATCTAAGTACTAGTGAGGCGCACAGATCAAACACAATACAAAATTTTATTTCACCAACTCACACAGTGAAGGTCGCAATAGTTCAACCAATTATCTTGTCAATTTTAAATGGTGAAAAGACAATCTTGTTAGCGAGATGAAATTTCGGATTTGGGCTCTAGCCTTAAATGTCGTCTCTCTCTCACTTAGAAAAATAGAACATCCAAGGTCGGGGTTGCTCTCTCGCAAAAATTCTTGATTTTATGGTTTTTTAAGATCAGATATTTTTAGCAGTCCCGATTTTAATGAGGTGATCACTGAAAAATTAGATGAACACAAATACACGTCTACCGTCCAGTCTCGATTTCCTTTAAAGTTATATTGTAAAACAAGAGAGAGGAATTCGGAAAAAGCCGATGCACGCGGAAAACTATGATGAATGCTCAGTTAGAAAACTTACAGTGAATCCTCGCAATCTCCATGTGGGATGCTAGACGGAATTTTAAAAATTATTCTAAATGCAATGCAAGCCGATGGAAAACCGCACCTAAGCAGAAAGTTCTATTAGCGGGAAGAATTGATTTAAATTTTGGCTAAATTGAACGATCTATGTGCGTCTCAATTAAAGTGCAGTGTGGCCTTAAGATCCTACGAGCACAAGCAATAATATAAATGCTCTGAGAGCCGTATGTGCAGGTCTATCCTAATCGCCACTCAAGTCGGGCCCCACCCTCACCGGAGAGTGAAACAGGCCACAATACACCACAGAATAAAGTCAGAGGTCTTTCTACACACGCGAGAGTCCAAACGGACACCGCTGTAAATTAGCAATTAATTTTAAAAATTAAAATTTGCAGAAATAAACCTAGACTCTTACTCTACGCTCTCTCACGACTTGATCTTAATTTTATTTGCGGTTTTTGCAAAAGTCGGTGAAGTTGCGTCGGTTTTTGAAAAACCGCTCCACGTACAAAGTACCCCGCAAGAAAAATAAGAGAGAAAATGTAAGAGAGTGACTCAAAAATATATGAAAAATAAGTGTCGAAGATAAATTGCAGGAAAAAAATGGAATTTATAATGCGAAATTCGGGGGTCAGACTACCCGAATGCGGAAAACCGAACAAAAATTTTCAAGATAAAACACTAAGCCGTTTGCCTCCCCGGCAACGGCGCCATCAGACGTATCCGAAAATGCCTAAGTTAAGAATGTGTTTTTATCGTTTGTGTTAAAGAATGATTTGTCGTGTGTTGTAGGCGGCAATCGGAAATAGTCAAGAAAATAACCACGGAAATTTAATCAATTTTTAATCAAGTGTGGTTTTATGTTTGTTTTACTTGGGCAAGTCCCAAGGTCGATCACAAGGAGGCAAAGGAACAACCTAAAGAAATATCTATCAAAGTTTATGTTCGGTTTTCGAGGCGGTTTTTTTATTTTTAATGTAATAAAGGGTGCAAAATGCAAATTCGGCCTATTTTAGGGACTAACATGTGAATTACGTTCAAACGATGTCCAGAAAATATGAAACTTGGCCACAATGTAAAATATGATGAAATGAATGCTCTCAATAATTTTTTTGGAATTTTTGGATGCAATATGAATTTTTTATGAATTTTTAAGTGCAAACAGAATGAATTTCAATATTTAATTATAATAAATACTAAACCTACTTATTTTCAAGGACCAAAATTATCCAAGATCTATCACTAGGTGATTGATCTTAGAAAAATCTTAACCTCAAAAATGTGAGATAGAATACCTATTAAAAATCAAGTACTGAAATATGCAAAATGATTTTTATAGAGCAAATTATGCATGCAAATACAAATCTTTTTGGGTACAAGTTCAAGTACAATTAACTCTACAATGTTTGATTTTTCAGGGATTTTTAGAGTAATGGTTAATCAACTATCAATTTCAGAGCAAGAAATGGGCAAAATATGCAAGTTTTCACAGAACAATTATTTATTAATTAACCATCCATCACAAAATGCCCATAATATGTCAAAGTATAGAGAATTAATTAACAAACATCATGCTATTTTTGGATTGATAAAATAATGTAAAGAAGATGTTCAAAACAAAGAGGGAATACAGGGATATGAATGCAATAATTAAGAAAATAAAATACAAAGCAGGGACCTAAATGACATTACCTATAACTTGGGGGGGTTTCTGCAAATTCTCAAGGGAGCACGTGCGGCACACGTGTTCCTTGAGTCTCTGGACTGAAATGTAATTATGCAAAGCTTCGAAGGCTTGCGTGTAAATTACCCATGGTCAAGTGCAAAGCACGTGACCTGGGCTGACATCACGCTGACGTGGGTGTCCCCTCCCGCACGGGCGCCTCACGTGGGAGGGTCTCGAGCTCGGAGCGCCGGCCGCACTGGTGGCTGGTGTTAGTGGTGGGACGGAGGCTCCGGCACCGCTGTGTCGAGGCGGGGGTGGCAATCGTTGACGATGACGGCGAAGCAGAGGAGGAGCGGAGCCAGCGGTGTAGGCGGTGGTGACTGGAGTCATGGTCGGCGGAGTCTCGGTTGATGTCGAAGGTGGTGATGACGAGTTCGAGGTAGACGACGCTGGCGATGGCGTGTTAGTGGAGCGAAGGCGGAGGTGACGGTCGGAAGGTTGTGCAAGCGCGGCGGTCCGACACACAGCCGTGGGACTTCGATGAAGCGGATGGCGGTAGAGAAGATGATTGGTGGCTCGGAGACGATGAATGTGAGGCATTGTCGAAGGCGAAATCGGCGAAGCGAAGAACTCAAGGCGGAGAGAGAGAGAGAGAGAGAGAGAGAGAAAGAAAGAGAGAGAGAGAGGTAACCTGAGGAAGGGGGCTCGACGGCGTACCGGAGCAAGGCAACGGCTCGCGTGCGGGGCTGCAACGAAGTTGGAAGCTTCGGATCTCGCCGATAAGGGGGACACCGGGCTGTTACTTCCGATGAGAGAACCTCTGGTCGAACGATGGATGAAAATGACGTCGGGGGGGGGGGGGGGGGTGCAGTGTTTAAATAGGTGGAGAGGGTACGTCGGAAGAGGAAGGAGGTCGTGATTGAGGGAGGAGATCGGCGAGGATCGGAGAGGATTCGATTGCGGTGGTGGATCGAAGATGAGGGAGATTGATTGGGGGGCGAGATACGGGGGATCACAGAGGAGATCGGAGGTGGATGCGGCGGTGATATTCGCGGCAGAATCACGGGCGGCGCTGGATTTGGGAAAGGGGGCGCGAGGTAGAAGACGACGCACAGGCGCCGTCCGATCGCGCGTGATCGGATGGTGCCTGTCACGCCACGTGGCAGGTTAAAAAGAGGGGCGGCGAGCGCACGTGCAGTGCGCGTGCAAGTGCGATACGTGCGATGCACGTGTGTTAATTATTTTTTTATTATTAGTTATTATTTTTACTTTTATTTTTTAAAATGAATTATAAAAATGCGGAAAATGGTTGACACGTGGCAGCACCATGTGGTGCCACGTGTCAGCACCACAAAATTCAAACATAAAATACCTTGTAAAATCAATTAGAAATAGTAAATGACACGGATCGAAAAGGTTTCTTCATGAAAATTGCTCTTCTCAATGAGATCTACAACTTTCATGAAGACATCAAAATCAAAATCGATCATTTGCACAAAGTGGTATTTTTTGGGGTATCCCATGTACATAGAACACCTTGATTTTGGGGTTTTGTAATTTTTATGTCATTTTTTTATCAGATAAAAATTCGGAAAAATTACGGTAAAATCAACGATAAATAAAGACATTTTAATCTATTTTTTTGAATTTTTATTAATTGATAAAAAAATGTACAAAAAATATTAGGTCAAAAATAGCTAAAATACATAATGTACAAAAGAGGTCCAAAACCCAACTTTTACATATGAGCTCCGATTCACTTGAACTTGGTCTTGTTTTGGAGGTAACTGAATGTATATTAGATCAAGAGTGAGTAGGATTAAATCGGACACTGGATGGGGAAGATAAGTGGCTTTTAGTCCGAAAATCCTGAAATTAGGGTTTGGGTTTTTGGTCCGCTTATTTGGGTTAGTTATTTTTTTATATTTTTCCTTTATTCTTGTTAGTGATATGTACATATTGGAAGTAGTTTTGAGTCATTCGGAGTTAGCATGAAAGAGTTAAAAATCTAGGAATTTAGGCTATTTACATGTCATTTTGTCTTGGATTTTTGGCTTCTTATTTTGTTCAGAAATTTATGCTAAAATACAATTCTTATGAAATCATGCATGAATGCTAATTATGCAGAATAGATGCTAAAATGATGTTGATTTTGAGGGTTTTGAGCTTAAGAAATGAGATTTAGAGTGATGAATACGAGATTCATCACTAGCGTGTGTGCGTGCGAGCGGAGGTAAACGGAGGGCTTAGTGGCGAAGAAGCGGAGCCCATAGTGGGTCATCCTCCGCCTCCGGCGGAGGAGGAAGCTGGGGGTGATTGAGGTTCTGGCGGAGGAAGAAGGTGATCTGAGCGGTTGGCGAGGGTGATTAATGATGGGCGGAGCTTGTGGGGAGTTCAAAGAAAGGTGAAGATGACTGTAGCGACCTATAAAATTACAAGAAGATAAAGGAAAAATACAAAAGGGAGTCGGAGGGACTTACCAGAGCCATGGTGGTCGACTGCCTGGGCTGAGCTTCATGGTGATGCTCGGTGTCGTCGCATGTCGAGGTCGGCAATTCCTCGGAGCTCGAGCGGGGCTGGAGCCACCGCGTCGCCACCATTATCGGCGGCGGGTCTCACCGAGGACACAGGTCGTCGTCTCTCTATCCTACCCCCTCCCCCTGTCACAGGGAGGAGGAGGAGGGTTGGGCCTTGCCCTTCATGAAGGTGGACGAGGGGATACGGAGGAGGCGAGGTATTTAAAGGGAGGGGTGATGGTCCAGGTGGATGGAGTCGTGGGTTTCGAGGGCAGATGCTGACCGAAGGAGAGGAGGGTGGTCGTGGTTGAGGGTCGCGCGAGAATAGGGGATGTGAGGGCTACATGGTCTTGGTGTTAGATCATGGAGAAGGCGTAAGGAGAAGCGGCTAAAATTAGAAAGGGGAGGAGGTCAGAGAGGCGTGGGTCTCGGATGGACGTTGCGGGAGGTGGAAGACGAAGTTCAGACCATTGGATCTGAAGATCCAACGGCTGACGATTGGGCGCGAAGCGACGGGAGTGATCCGATCTAGGGCGCTGGATCAGGGGTTCAGATTCGGACACGTGTTACGCTGTGGGCACAGCGTTATCGGGCGGTCTAGATCCCCTCTGGAAGATGATCGGATGGTCCACATAAAGGGTGGTAACGAACGGTGAAGATTATGGGGCTGGGACGCGATCGAGTGGCGCAAAGAGGCGCCATGTGTCGAGATGAGGCAGCAGCGCTAATAGACGGTTTAGATGAGAAGCTAGAGTTGATCGAGCGGTTGAAGACACAGTGGGAATGAACAGCGGTGATGGCTAGGTGGAGGCTCGATCGAATGGCACAAAAGGGGACATGTGGTGCGATATGGTTAAGGCGGTAATGGGCGGATCAGATCAGAGGCAAGGGAAGATCAAACAGCTGGAACTCAAGGCGTGCGTGGATGTTATTTAGCCATTGGATCAAAAGGTAATCCAACGGCTACGGATGCAGGCAGATAAGACAAAGGAGGCAGGGCCACGTGGCTTCACCAGAATGGGCCACATGGCCCAATCAGATTATTGCACACGGAATGTTTTTTTAGGGTTTAAATGGCCGAATTTGAGAAAACTCAAAACATGAAAGTTGTAGATCTTGATGAGATCTACAAGTTTCATGTTGACCGAAAGTGGAGATGAGGTCATCTGAAGCCACAAAATATTTTTGAGGGTATTTTTAAGGCTAAAAATACCATGAATTTTAGTTTGCCATTTTTTTGTGATTTTTAATTTATTCAAGACTCTGATAAGTACAGAACTTTATCTGGATTTTATTGATAAATATTTAAGCACAGGGGGTTAATAATGGAAAATTATGGTGATGAAATCGGGTCTCATCATACATCCAAAGATATTAGGGATTTTGGCCTTAATCTATCAAGCAAGCAAGTCCTAGGCTAGGGCTCATTCACACAAAATAAAGAAAATAAAATCCAGAAACAAATAAAAATAAAGCCAAGAAAATGCCATAAAAAGCCTGTGAGGCCCCCAAGGGAACAATCCATCAAGCAATGGACCTCACAAAGTAGATGTACCTATGAGAGTCCAGATTATTACATATATAAGTATCACTCTCTCACATGAATTACATGATAAAATTAAAAAAAGAAATGTGAGGAGACTTTCTTCAAAAATTCCTTCATGTACTTCTTTTGCTTCTCTATCATGTTGGCTAAGTCAGAAAGTCGACTCCGCCTTGCTCGGGTACGCAGGTCCTCCTAAGAAGTTCTCCCTCGTATGGCGGTCCATCGCAACAAAGTTAAATAAGAAGTGTCAGATAATCACAATTAATATCAAATAATAATGAAAATAAATAACAAGAATAAATAAATGCGACAAAATAAATAAATAGACAAGAGAGTATGAACAACTGAAGAATCCCAATCCATGCAACATTGATCCCCGACAATGGTGCCATTTGATAACTAAGATTTGGCTAGGGTATAGATATGTCTCACACAAGGCGAAGACATAGTTGATGTGGTGACCGCTCACGAAACCTCAATTAATCAACAATTAACCCATAATAGAAATCAAGCAAAAGATATCAAAAATGTGGATTTAAAATTTAGTAATAACTCTACAACA
Organism: Ottelia alismoides; assembly: GCA_037367405.1. Taxonomy (NCBI): domain Eukaryota; kingdom Viridiplantae; phylum Streptophyta; class Magnoliopsida; order Alismatales; family Hydrocharitaceae; genus Ottelia; species Ottelia alismoides. The sequence goes on from JAZKJV010009016.1 coordinate 310,093, forward strand.
TTTATGTATAGTGTAAGCACGTGTAGAGGTCGAACTCAGGGAACAAATGGTAGATAGTGGCAAAATAATGCGCATAAGTTTTGTTCTTATACTCTTATTCCTTTTTATTGTTTTGTGGATTTTTAAATTTTTTATTTTTTTTAATTTTATCTTTTTGTATTTTTTAAATTTTATAATTTTTATATTTTCTTTTTATATTTTGTATTTCTTTTTATTTTAATATATAAAGAGAATATAACTATATAAGCGCCTATATATAGTATATAGTAATTTACTTAAGAAAAACAAATAAATTGTTTTTGGATTATATATATTTTTAATGTTGTGATTTTCTGGAATTTTTGCTAATTTTTATGGATTTTTAAAGCTCAAATATCCCAAATAAGGGATTTAATAAATACATGAAATTCATTTGAATTTTAAAAGTATGAAATAAGGTCCAATATTATCAAATCATTTTTTATATATAGATAATTATATAAAGAAAATTAAGAAATAGAAAAACATATTTTTGGATTTGTTAATTATTTTTAGATTTTTATGAAGGATTTTGGGGTTTTTCAATTTTTAGTAGTTTTCTTTTTCCATTTTTAGTGATTTTCGGTATGTAGTTGAAATATGATAAAATAGGCAATATATGATTCTTATAGTCTTTCTACACATTTTTATACTTTTTGGTATTTTATAAGTTAAACAAAACAAAAGGAGCTCCTTTTAATTTTTAATAAATGGTTAAAATGCACCAAATGCCAAATATTCATGGGGCATGAAAGTGCATAGCAGCAGGCATATATCCCTATTTTTGCAAACTTTTAGGAGCACGATAGCTATTTATAATAAATAGGTCAAATGCATAACAAGGGCATATTTGCAATAAAAATAAATATCATGGGCTCAGATACAATAATGCCAAAAGTTTACAATGTATTCTCAAATTTTTTAAGATAGTTTGCGATTATAAAAAATACCATATGATTACATGCAATTCGCCCACTCACGTGGGACTACACGTGAGTTGGCCTGGGAAGGACCCAAATGTAATATACATGGAATATAGGGGTTGTGTTACAAAATTCCCATTTTATTTTACACATCACATTTTATTTACAGTATCAATAAATCAATACAAAACATCAGGGGGATGGTTCATGACCGGGGAAGATCAAGGGTCTAGACATCTCACAAGGCGAGACATCCAGTCGCTGAATTGACCTCTTAAAGATCCCCAGATCGATCAACAATTAACCCACAATAATATATGCAATGAATATCCAAAAATGTGGAGTTAAAATTTATTATAACTCTACATGTAAATGTGTATAGGTGTAAGTACAGGTAGAGGTCGAACACTGGGAGGCGAAGGGAATGTATGTGATGTGTAATTATTCAATCCTTTGTTCATGTCCAATTGTTTATTGTTTTTCTGGATTTTAAATTTTATATATTTTTTTTATTTTTGTTTTTATAATTTTTATTTTATTTTTCTGAGGTTTTGCTATTTTTATGTATTTTTAATTTCAAAAATGTCCACAATATAGGACCATTTAAATAGCCGTATATAATTTGGGTTTTTTTTAAAAATATAAAATAAACTCCAAAATTACCCAAATCAATTTTAATACATTAAAAATAATTTATAGATAATTATAAAAGAGAAAAATATATTTTAGGGGTTTTTCAAGGATTTTTTCTAATTTTTAGTTGGATTTTGGGGCTTTTTGATTTTTTTTAATTTTCTTTTTCTTATTTTTAAGGTTTTTCATTTTTTGGACTCAATATATATATATATATATAATTATACCATATATAATTTTTTTGGAATTTTTCAAAAACAATTTCTAATTTTTTTTGTATTTTAAATTTAAACAGTACAAAAATGGCTTCTTTTTCATTTTTAAAAATTAGGAAAAATGCAAAAAAATGCCAAATAAAATATGGTCGTGAAAAAGCATGGCATGGAGCACCTATCCTAATTTTTGTGAATTTTTAGAAGCCTCATAGGTATTTATAATAAATAGATAAAAGACACAAAAATAAACAACCTGGCAGGGGCATTTTTGCAAATAAAATAATTTCCAGGGGCGTCAGTGCAAAAATTCCAACACAAATAAACATTTATTTAAACTTTCTAGACTAATTTACAATAAACAAAATCCGGCAGGGTCTTAATGCAAAATGCACGCGCCTCACGTGGGACTGCACGTGAGGGGCGGAAGGACCAAAATGCAATTAAAGAAAGTACAAGGGCCCTACTGCAAAATTTACAATTATTTTATAAAGTGCAAAATTATTTACAAAATTAAAAATTAAATATATAAAAAGGCGGGGGTACAAGTGAAAATTACCCCCAAAGGCGTTGAATCGAACGGCTGGTCTTCATTCACTAATCCACGTGGCGCCTCCACGTGCGCCGATGACGCTTCGCCGATGAGCGGTGAGGATTAGATCACTCGCGTGATCTGACGGTCGTAGCATCGCTTCATCGGACGGTTGGCAATCGAACTGGGCCTTCGTCTTCATCCAACGGCTGGGAGCACACGTGCAAAAACAGGGAAGAAAGCTCGCCGGGGCGAGCTTCTTCCTCCTCGATCTCGCTCCCTCGTCGGTCTTCGCCGCACCTAAAGGTCCCAAAAGCTTCCTGGGAGGTTGCTTGATCTGCTGGAGGTGGTAGATCGGCCAGAGGTGCCCTGGAGCGGCGCCACGAGCTCGGTGAAGAAACGCGGCTCCAAGTACCTCTGCCCGCGTGCAAATCGACTCCTGGTGCTCTTTGGCGCACCTAACCTGCATAGGAAGGTAGAGGGGCTCGAGGGCGTCACCCTCGACCCGGGGTTTGAAGCTGAAAGCAAGCGGATGATGGTGGGCGGAGAAGCTCCGGCGGAAGGCGGTGGAGGAGCTTCGATTCGCGGATCCAGAGAGGAATCCGATTGGACAAGGTGGCTGGAAGGTGGAGAATGCGGTAGGGAAGGAAATGGAGGCGAAATGGCATCGGAAAACGGTCGGGAACAGGGTGGAGAAGTCGCCGGAGCAGAGCTCCGGCGAACTTCGAATTACCTATTTTACGCTAATCTATGAATCTAAATGTGAATGAAAAGACAGGAATAAAATGCTGATACGAAAATCTACCTAGAAACATAAAATGCGCAGCTCTTATACCTGGGGGCCTCCAGGGAGCAGGGCGGCCGCAGGAGCTCCGCCGCGACAAAATTTTCCTCCATCTCCGGCCGAACCGAGGTGCTGGGAAGCGCCTCCTGTCACGAGGGCTCCACCAGAAGCTGATTCAAGCTCAAAGAGGGGGATGAAATTGGCCAAATTCGGCCGAGGAGGAGGAAGACTTTATTTATACACATTCCTGAGGACCCCCATGGACCGGCGATTATTAAAGAATCGGGGTTATGTACAAAGGATCCAGGAGCTCGGCGCGAATCTCGGATGATTAAAGAACAAAATCCGTGAAGGGATCGAAAGAGATGGAGCGATTGATTGAGCGGGAAAAAGGGAGGAAATCAGGGAAAAGACACGTCTGACGGGAGTCAGAGGCGCAGGGGGGAGTTGACCGGAGGTCAACTTTCCCTGGCCTCTGATTGGCCCACATCAGCTGAATCTTGACCCATTTATTTGATATATTAAATGATATAATTAGATTTTTTGTATAAAATAAAAAATGTTTATAAATTAATGTAGTATTTATTTATGATTTTTATTTATTTTTTTGAAGTATTTTATTACGGTTTTATTTTAATAATGTATATATAAGTATATTTATGTATATTTATTTTTATTTTGTCTATTTTATTTTATGTTTTTATTTTCTTATTTTATAAATTTATAACTTATTTTTGTGAGTATAGATATATTTTTATTTAATTTTTATGAGTTTATTTATAGTTTTAAATAAATGTGTTTATGTATATGTAAGTATACTTATAGGTATTTTGCCTATGTATTATATACATTTTATTTATTTAATGTATTTTATTTGTTTTTATTTTGGATTTGTATTTTTAATAAGATATATATAATATATAAATTGTTATAAAAATATAAATGAATAAAGAATCAAAGAATAAAAATCCCTTTTATTTATATACATATAGGTAGCATAGGTAGTTTCTATGTGGCTCATAGACTTATTTTATTTTGCAAATTCTTTTTGGTTTTCTTGAACTTTTAATATGTACATGTATTATATACATTATTAACAAGATTCTAAAAATATAAATTTGTGAAAAGAATAGACATTGAATAAAATGAATATTTTAATCAGTATTATATACAAGGAGGGTCAAAAACCTAACTTCTACATATGAACTCCAAAAATTATGAAACCAATTTTATAAAATAGTTCTCGGAATGCTATATACAATTAAAGTGAGTTTGGGTGATTTGGAGTTTTTATTTGCAAGATATGGGTCTGTGAAGTTGAGATTTTGGCTTTTTATTTTGTGTATAAAATGTACACTGAGTATTATTTTTACACAATCTTAATTTTGTATTTTTTTTTACATTATTATCTACAACTTTCATGTACAAAGTTTCTTTATTTGATGAATAAATAATTATATACAAAATAGGTGTCAAAAATGCATAAATGAATGAATAAATAAATGAGGTATTTATTGTATTATTGGCCCTTATCTCCCCCTACTTTATTCCTTGTCGAACAATTCCATGTTAGCCTTGGTATCGGGGTTAGGGTCATAAAATATTTGCAATATTTTATTCCTTTTTCTTTTCTTCCCTTTATTCTATAATTTTGGCATTAAAAACCTTATTTTATGTATAATAAATACAATAAATATTGAATGCTAATATGTACAAATTGATGCTTTTTACATGCATTTGCTGGGGTTTTTAAGGCCAAAATGATAGAATAAAGGTGATGAAATGGAGATTCATCAATGGTATAGCAATTTACCCCCAATGTGTGGAGGCGGACGGTATGATGCATGCCACTTATGCATGTGTCGCACGTTCCTCGCTTGATGAGCTTCGTTGTGAATGCTCTCTATTAGATCAGGCGGGACAAACTAGAGGTTGAAGGTGGTTGGATCCAATGGTAGCTAGAATATCTGGAGGCACCTTCTTCATCCAATATCAGGTGGGCACAGTGGAAGAACAATCGAAGAACTCGCCCGAGGTGAGCTTCGATCCGATGAAGAACCCAGCTCCGAGCACCTGCACACTTGCAGATGATATCTCCTCATTCCTGGCATCCTCCCGAACATGTTGGTCACCTCAAAGAGCTCTGGAGCTCGACAGAGGAGCTCCGGAGGGCAAGGACACATAGAGGTGGTCTTCAAGCCATAAAGTCATCCCAGATGTGTCTTTCAGTGTGGGACCTGCATTAATAAACTCATTGGTCGAGGGAAAAGTGCCTCAACCAAGTTAGGCATTGAATATATGGGAGATGGGTCGAATGGAGGGTGCTCCAGCGAGGTGGTGGAAGATGGAGCATGATGGCTTCGATCTAGTGTGAATCGAAGGGGGAAAATGGTGCGGCTAGGTGGATAAATGAATAGGGAAGCAGGTGGGGTGGTGTGCATAGTCGGGGGTGGTTGGGTACGGTGAAACATGAATGGCCATAGTTCTAGAGCTCCAACAAGGGTAACCTTGTAACCTAGGGTAATTAACTAGCTAAAACATGAAATTAAAAGCACAAAAGTAAAGCTAATACTAATTCTAACCTACAGAAAGCAAAAATGGTGTATCTTGTGCCTAGGATCTAACTTGGGAGCACCTCTTGCTTCGCGAGCCTTCCAAACCTCAGGGGACTCTCCCAATCACGAGGATATGCACTTTGGCCAAGATTTAAGGGCTTTAGGTCTCGGATGATGATGAAAGAGGAGATGGAAGGAAGAGGTTTTTATTTATCAATAGCTTCAGCACCCTTATTGACCAGCTTATTGAGAGGAGATCAAGCTATGTATAATGGAGCTACATGGATGGCGTGAATCATGGAAGGTTGATCGTGATCTTGGCATGAAGAATAGGTGAAATGGATGGAAGAGATGCCCGGGAAAAAGGGCTAAAATCATGAGACTCGATGGGTCTGCGTCAAATCAGGAGCCGGGAGGGGCAGCTGACCAAGGTTCAACTATATTGATGTGACCTGATTGGTCCAAGTCAGACCGCTAAAGGAGAAAATAGCATGCCTTATTAGAAATTAATTAATAAAAATTACTAAATGATTTTATTATTTTTAGTATAAATAAAAATGTTTATTATTTTATGTAGTTTTTTAATATGATTTTTATTTATTTTTTGATTTTATTTATTATAAGTTAATTTTTAAATGTATATTTATAGGTATATTTATCTATATTTTGTACATTTTATTTTTATTTCGTATATTTTATTTTATTAATTTATTCTATTATTTATATATTTATAATATATTTTTAGGTTCATAAATATATAATAAATATGATATATTTTGTACACTTAAATAAATAAGGGTGTGTAATATATAGGTATATGTATTGTATATTTACCTATGTATTTATGTATTTTATTTTATTGTTCTCTAATGGATTTATTCTAGATTTATATTTTAAAAGAATATAAATTAATTTTACAATAGTATAAAGGTATAAATGAATAAAAGAACAAAAGAATATGTTTCACTTTTAATAACTTACAAGTATTAGAAATGGTATTTTGCCTATATATTCATATCAACTTATTATATTTTGTGTTTTCTTTGTGATTTTATTTTAGTTTTAATATGCACATGTGATATAAATAATATTTACAAAATTATGAAAATATAAAATTGTAAAAATAATAAGGAATGAATAAAATGAATATTTTATTTGGGTATATTATACAATGAGGGTCTAAATCCTAACTTTTGCATCTTAACTCCAAAAAAATATAAAATAGCCTTCACTAAATAGCTTATTAAAATATATATACAATTAAAGGTGATTTTGATATATTTTGTTTTTTTAGAGATATTGGTTTGTGAAGTTTCGTTTATGATTTTTTATTCAGATCATAAATTTACACTGTATATTATTTTTACATGAAATCAATATTATATTTTTTTATTTACATTACTATCTACAACTTTTATGTACAAAGTTTCTTTATTTTATTAATAAATATTAAGGTATAAACTAGATGTCAAAAATGAATTATTAATGAAATAAAAGAATGGGATTTTATGGTGTATTTGGCCCTTATATCCTCCCACTTTATTCTTTGTCGACCAAATTAATTCTTGACTTGGTCTCAAGATTTAGGATCATAAAATACCTTTGGTATTTTATTATTTTTATTTTATTATTTTATTCTATAATTTTGGCTTTAAAACGATATTATTTACACTATAAGTGGAATAAACAATGAATGTTAATATATACAAAATAATTTTATATGCATGCATTAGCTTGGATTTTTAAGTCCAAAATGATAGAATAAAGGTGATGAAATGGAGATTCATCAAGGAGGCACATGTAGGGCATGTGTCTCAGAGAGATAGAGGGAGAAGGATGCAGGGTCACGTGCTCTCCACATGATCTCAATTGGATTGAGATAAGGTAGAGAGATAGGGGAAAAGAGAATAGAGAAAGAAGAAAGAGAGAGAGAGGAAGAGGAAAGGTGAAATAAAATTTTAAAAAATAAAAGTAAAATAACTAAATTAGAAACTAACAAAACTAAAATAAAATAAAATTAAAGAAAGGTAAAAATTAAAATTAAATGAAAATAAAAATAACTAAAATTAAAAGAAAAATCTAAAAGAGAAAGTAAATGAAGTCAAAAGAAAAAGTGGTCAACACGAAACTTGCTTGTCTCGACGGGATCTTTAACTTTTGTGAAAGACTCAAAATTAAAAGATGTCATTATAAAAAAAAAAGTATTTTTGGAGGTATGATGTAATAATAAAATACTATCTTTGTATGTTGAGTTTTTTGTATTTTTAATTTTTTATTTAGATTATTATTATATATACAAGATATACATGATTAATTTATTTTTATGGATTTTCTATAGGTTATAAAAAGTAAAAAAAGTAAAAACAACAAGGAGAAAGTACGTACAAATTATAAAAAGTCATATCTTTGTATTTTTCTTATTTTTTTATTTTTATGGATTTTAATTCTTTATGAAAAATTAGTTAATTAATTAAAGAATAATTTAGAGAAAGAATTAGGTTAGAATAATGATTATTTACACATAAATAATAAGCTCAATTTAGGGTTAATTATTTACAGATTTTATACCCTAATATTAGTACAATTAGTGAATGTTAATTAATAAATTTCAAGGGGTTTAATTAGTGATTTATTAGGGGGATTTTGCTAAAACTTCTATATATATTATGGATTCATCATTCAGTCCTTTCCCTTTAGTGCAATCAGAGGATGAGGATGACGAGTCAGGTGTGGCTTTTGCTGATTACTTGGATACTTTTTGGTGATTCGACTCCAGACTGAATTAGTTGATGGGAATTACTTCAGAGACAAATCCAACCAAATGTGAAGTTAAATTTATTTTATTTAACTCAACAAAATGTGTATACAGTGAAAGTATGTAGAGTGTCGAACATACAGAGCAAACTAGATAAATCGGGCAATGATGCAAAATGAGATTGTGAATTCTTTGTCTGTTTGTTCTTTTTGTAGGTTTTTAATTTTTAAATTTTTATTTTGTTTTATATTTTTGTATTTATTTAATTTTTATATTTATTATTAAATATTTTTTTAGATTTTGTATTTTCTTTTTCTTTTAAAAGATATAAAATATAGATATATCTTAAGTATAAACACAATATAAATTATTATAGATATACATACTAATAAAAAGAGTCAAAATCAAGAAAATAAAATATTTTTGGATTTTACATATTTTTATCTTTTTTGTGTTTTGAAGGAATTTTTGGTAATTTTGATATATTTTTAAATTAAAATACCCTAAATCAGAGTTTAGTAAAACACCTGAAATTGAAATGGACGTTAACAATGTCAAATGGTGTTCGAAATTTTCCAAATCAATTTTAATATGAATATAATAATATAAATAAAAGTAGAAAAAATAAAATCTATTTTGGGGTTTTTAGGAATTTTTTAGATTTTTAATTTTTTTGGGGGTTTTTCAATTTAAGAGCTTTCTTTTATAATTTTTACGGATTTTTGGTCTGGAGTTGTCAAATAACTAAATAAATAAAAAATATATTCTTTTGGATTTTTTTAATATTTTTATGGATTTTATACTGTAAACAGGAATTCCAAGTGCTTTTTAATTTTTAATAAATAATAAGAGGGTCCAAAATTGCAAAATAAAATATGGGTGTGGAACTAGAGGCAATAAAGGAACTACACGTGTCTTTTTGGGAATTTTTGGAGCACAATAACTATTTTAAATAAACAGAGACAACAAAGAGAAACTACAATACAAGAAGGGGCATGTTTGTAAATAATATAAATCGCATGGGCTACACTACAATTTTCATTAAAAACGTTATAAGTAGATAAGTAAAATATTCGACCAAACAATAAATGATTAAACCCACAAGGGCCTAATCGCAAATAGCATAAACTCTGCCAGCTGACTTGGACAAAGACTAAACAATAAAAATAGTATGAGGTTCTTTATGAAAAAATTACAAAATATAATATACAGAAAATAAAAGTTTCTAAGCCAAATATTAAATGCAAAAGTGAGTTGGGTGTAAGATGTAAAATACCCAAATACGACAGGAGCGGATGGTCGGATTTGTTTCACTAAGGCATGTGCCGACACCCATGCGCCTAATGATGCTTCGACGATCAGTGGTTACTATTAGATGCCCCCGCGGATATAACAGTGCAGATCGGGGTTGATCTAATAATCCACAATCTAACTGGGGGTTATTCTTGATCTTATGGCGGAGAAGGTCGGTGGACAAATAGGGAAGAAGTTCCACCGCAATGAGATTCCTCCGGCTATAGCTCCCTTCTCTGTCGTGCAATGCAGCTCCAAAATGTCCCCGGTGCATCCTGCGAGGGTTCTCTGATGGCTGGAAGTCTTAAAACCCTTCAGCAATAGCCGAAGGGGTAGCACAAGGTCGGCGGAGCAATGGTGCTCCAGGAACTTCAAGTGGACCTTCAAAAATGCTCCAGCTACTCCTGAGGGTTCCAACCTACACAATAAGTAACTCTGGTCGAGGGAAAACTTCCTCGACCCGATTAGAAGGGAATGGAAGTGGGGGAGGTGAGATGGCAGCAACTGCGGTGAGGCAGAGGACTAGGAGGCCAGAATCCTGCTCCAGGAGGGAGCAGGTTGAATGGGAGGCATCCAAGAATAGGAGAAGCATAGGGGAGTGAAGTGTAGATGGTTTGGTGCATCGAGAATAGGAATTTTACAATGGAGAAGTTTGCTGGAGCTGGGCTCCAATGAACTACGAAGGTGAGATTAACGGCTAAAACGTGTAATTAAAACACAATAAATGCTAGTATGAAATATAGAGAGAAACTAAGCTAAGAAATGCAATAAAAGTGGACCTCGAATGGCCGAAGCCATGAAGTGTACCTCAACGACGGAAACTTGTCGAGGGTGAGGTGGAAGCACCTAAAGGCAACTCCATCGATCCACCTAGGGGCTCAACGAGTATGTTGTCACCATCCTCAAGTTTCAGGCGCAACAAAGGAGGAGAAAATGAGGGCCAAAAGGTTTCAAAAAATGGGAGAAAGATCGGAAGGGGAATATGTACATCAAGGTGGAGTAGTGATGGGGAGATGTTCGATGTAGTGTACCGATCGAACGAGGAAGATATTAGGAGATCTAAGCACCTAGCGTGGATCAGGGATGAATAGAAAGAAAATCTCATGAAGGGCCCATTCCTTCTTGAGCAACGCATCACACTTGAAAAAAAAATCAAGAAATGGGGTAAGCGGCTAGGTGTGTCAGGGCTAGTTCTGGGAAAGGACAGTTGACCGAAGTCAACTGCAGACTCAACCTAATCGGTCCACGTGCAGGAAAAGGTGACACAAAATGTTTGTAAATTAGAAATTAAATAATAGACGAGTTAATTTAAAGTTATAAAATAAAAAATTTTATTATTTTATGTAGTATTTTATTATTATTTTTATTTATTTTTTAGAGGTATATAATTATAAGTTACTTTTTAGCGTTAATATATAGGTATATTTATCTATGTTTTGTGTTTTTTATTTTTATTTTGTGTATTTTATTGTATTAATTTAGTTTCTTATTTTATAAATTTATAACTTATTTTTATTTACTTAATATATTTTTATTATATTTTTTATATAATATATACACTTAAATCAATATGTGTATTTAATAATAAGTATAAATATAGGTATTTCATCTATATGTTTTATATACATATTTTATTTTAGTGTTTTCTTTATGGCTTTATTTCAGTTATAATATGTACATATATTATGAATAATATTTAAAAAATTATAACAAATATAAAATTATAAAAATAATGAATAATAAATAGAATGATTATTTTAATCAGGTATATTATACAATAGGGATCCAAAACCTAACTTTCACACCTTAACTCCAAAAAATATGAAACTACCTTCAATAAATAACTTGTAAAAATTTTGATTTATTTGAGTTTTTATTTGAGAGATATAGGTCTGGGAAGTTGGGATTTTGGAAATTTTATTCAGACTATAACTTTTACAGGGTTATTATTTTTGTATGAAACAAATTTTGTATTTTTCTATTAGTTATTATCTTCAACTTTCATGTTCAAAGTTTCTTTGTTTGAGGTATAAATAGTAGAAAATAAAATATGTCCCAAAAATGCATAAATAATGAATAAATAAATGGGATTTTTTATGGTATTTTGGCCCTTATATCCCCTTTCCTTGCCGACCTAGTCAACAAGATGCCTATGTATTGAGGTTCAGGATCATAAAATATCTTTGATATTTTATTCTTTGTCTTTTCTTTATTATATAATTTTTGCATTAAAAATAGTATTTTATACAATATTTATACATAAGGCATGAATGTTAATTTGCATGAATTGGAGGTATTTGCATGCATTTATTAGGGTTTCTAGGACAAAATGATAGAATAAAGATGATGAAATGGAGATTCATTATCAACCTATACTTGCCTTTCATAGTCCCTAGCAAACACTTATGTAATAAGAGCAGAAAATGAAAAATAAAGAAAATAAAAAGAAATAAAGTGTATTAAATTTAATTTCCACTAAATCAAAGTTTGGAGCTTAAGTCAGACCTTTGGAATTTTAGTGTGGATGAAACCTTATTGGGAATCGGATTTGACTTCCAACAGCTTCTAGAATTCCAAAACTATACTCGTGTCTCCTTAATAGCTAGGTCAGAATACTTCAACTCATATGCATACCCTTATATGAATCTTACTTGTACAGTGTATATGATAGTGGCTCCCAGCAACTGAAATGACAAAGAGACTGACTTCTTCAGTATGACAACCCAGTGATTCCCCATCCAGAAACTCCTTCCTCGAGTAGTGGGGTATTCCCTTCTAAGTTCAAGTGACGACCAGTTCAATAGGAGGGGGAAGAAAAGAATGAACGGTAGCAAGTGTAGCTACCTATCCTAGGATGCAAGACCAATGTAGTCAAGTCATCCAACTGCAGGCTCGCATGATTTGAATATGAAGCTCAAGCTTGCTTATTGTCTATACAAATATGTACATTCCGACAGGCAATTTATTTTCAATCAGGCCTATCCACTTTTTTGGAGTTTTTGCCCTTTTTTGAAATACTATATACAACAGCATTTACATAAGGAGTTTTTTTCTCGTGAGCTAGTAGAATATCCCTTTTTTGAGGCATTATTCCAACCCACACTCTCCTCTCTATAGACGTCTCACTACTGGACGGGTTGGGGTGCACTTCCCTCCCAAGATGAGGACAAACATTTCCACTTGTGTGCGCCTCATACTAGCAAATCCATTCACCTCACCACTCCAACTGAGTTGAGCCAAGTGAAAGGCGCAGGTGTCCAAGTTAGGTCATTATTGACAAGAGTTGTGCATGTTATCCGAAATACTCTACTTAGGCAATCAAGAATCCATTAAACCAAGACCCGTGATTCTCAAAGAATTAAGTCAACTAGAACTGAAGTACCTTAATTCCAACTCCTATAAGGTTCCTGTGATTAGGCAGATTTAAGGTCCAACCAAGCTCCAATCTTCGGATTTTACTTAGACTTATTTAATTATCAAACTCAATCCAAAATATGCAAATGCTATGCATAAAATATTTTTATGATGCGATTTTCAAAGTTTTGAACTTTTTTATGGATTTTTGAAAAAGAAGATGCAAATGCAATTTTTTTTGAGTTTTTCAAAAAGATTTTTCAAATGTTTGTGGTATGTAAATTTTTTATGATTTTTGAAAACAAAATATTTTGGCTAAAAATAGGTACGAATATTTACACAGCCATGCATCTTATATTAACAAGAGTTAGGTTCTTAAGAATTTACAAGGGGTAAATGGTCATTTTTATATATATGTATACATAAAGAATTTTAGTGTGATGTATATATTCCTTAAACTTATTTGAAAATTATTTTTCAAACATTTTTGAAAAACTATAGTCCAGAATAATTATAGCTATGAATTTTTACTAACATTGATTTGAAAATCATTTTACAAAGGCTTTTCAACAATATAATATATATATATTTCATAATATTTTTGCAACTATTTTTCAAAGCATTTGCAAATCATTTTTCAAACATTTTTATTTCACACAAGGAAAAGAAATTTTACAAACAAAATATTTTCACAAAGGTTGAAAATATGTAACAAAAATTTTCCAAATAGTTTTCAAAAGTTTTTTTAAAAATATTTTCAAATATTTTGCAAAAAAAATATTTTTACATGATTTATTTATCAGTATATGCAAAAAGAATTTGAGGAATAATCAACATCTTTTTATTAAGTGTTTTTAATGAATTTCATAGGATTTTTAACCATATTTATTAATAAAATATGAAAGTACGAGTTATGGCTAAAGTATATGCGGAGTATATACGACCCCCCTATACTTAACTTGAGCCATGTCCTCATAGATCATAGAGAAAAAGATAAGACATAACTCGTACTGAGTATAGAAAAGTCTAAAGAATAAATGAATGGAGTAATGAATGAATGAATAGGAAGTTGATCATCCCCCTATACTTAAGGTTCGTTTGGTTGCAGGGTTGAGCAGGGTTGGGTACTATTCACAGGGCTGGGTGAATAGTAAACTGTGAGGAGGGAGCACCCATGTGAATAGTACCCAACCCATCCCAACCCTGCCCAACCATGCAACCAAACGAACCCTTAGGATCAAATAATCCTAATTATAACATATTGTACACAAGGCAAGGAGGGTCAAGGGTGGGAATGAACTGATCGTACTCAAACTATCTCCACCTATACTCAGGGTAAGATATCCCTAAGTATACACAAGAAGAGGAGATAGTGGAGAGGATCAAAGAATGAAAGAACTCGGGGTGACACCCCCTGTACTTAGGACAAAGTACATCCTAAGTATAGAAGATTGATAAAAAAGGGGTGACACCTTTTTGGTCGATAAAGAAAAATGTGAAGGAAACGAAGAAAAGACAGATGAAGATAGAAGAAGAGATCGAAGAGAATGTACACATCACTACCCATATACTTAGGGTAAAAGAGCCCTAAGTATGGCCAACAACATGAGTGATGAAATGTAACGAAGAAAGAACACTCGGTTCGTCCACCCCCCCCCCCTTCCCACACCTAGGATAAAGTACATTCTAAGCAAGGCACATACGAGAATGGGGTGGATGAGCGAAATGGGAGACGGATAGAGATAAATGAGAGATAATGTACAATAGATTGGATATACAAAGGTCAAGAAGGTAGAAAGCGAACCTTCTTGTGAGACTGTTGAGGAATAGATCTGACATAAGATGTAAGTCAATATCAGGGTCCGCAGTAGACGAAAGCTGATCATGATCGACCTGGTGAAGATCCTCAGAGACCATAGGGTAAGAAGGCACAAATAGGTCAGTGGAAGTAGTGTGGCTAGGTCTGGCCTTGGGTGTCTCGCAAATGTCAAAGTGGAATGGGACGAACTCATCATCAGAAGAAGTAAGGTCAAGGTCATCCTGCAAGGTATCCCCTTGGTCAAAGCCAAAAGGAACGAACTCATTTATGGAAGTAGTCGAATCATGTTCATCCTCTACATGCTCAACTGGATCATCATTCTCATCAAAAGGCATGAATTCTTGGATAAAAGCAACAAGATCAAATTCAGTCTTAATCTCATCAATATCTGCCCTCCGCTGAACAATGTCAATCATGTAAATCTTGCGTATGTCATCAACACATCTCCAATCACAAGAAGAGGAAACTCCAAGGTCTATGCTTTCTGAGCCTTCCTCCTTGGAGAGGAATTCTTGGGTATCATCATCGATCATTAAGAAAACCTCTCTAGTATCAACATATAGGTCATAGGCCTCGTGATCGGTTAACACAGGCACACTCTCGTGGGATGCGAGTCTCTGGTCGATGGTAGGTGCGGTGATCAACACATCGCTCCTGACATCAGAACAGAAGCAAATCTCTCCATATCCATATTTAATAACAACTTTCACAGAGGTGGGGAAGGGTCGTCCTAGGATGATTGTAGGACGCTCCATAGGGGTGGAGGTCTCCATGGGCAATACAATAAAGTTTGTAGTCAATCTCATGCCCTGAATCAGAATGATGATGTTCTCAAGAACACCCTTCGGCCTCTTTATTGATCCATCAATGAATTTAACAATAATTCTAGTTTCTTTAGAGGCCCAAGATGAATAGACTGTACCATTGAGAAGGGTATTATATTAATCGATGCACCGCCATCAAGGAGAGTGTTATCATAAATGGTCTGAGATGGTACAGTGTTCCTTTTCCTAAAAGAAGAGCAGTGAGTGATGGCGTGGGTAGTGGCCATGGTCAAGATATGATGCTCAGATCTACTCCTCTGCTTTCTCTTATTAGGTTGAGGAGAAGATAAATGGGTCATTGTGATCTCATGAATGGTGGCCACCACTTCCGATTCAATTAGCAATTTTTTTAATTTTTGGATCTCATCCACACAAGGGAGGAGATCAGAATCATCATCTACACAAGGATGACTAAGAGCAGTCTGTACAGTATCGTCCTCGGGGTCAAGGATGGAACAAGGAGTGAATGTGTATATGGTCAAAGGATCTGATTGATGGTCACTCTCCTCACAGCCTGAATCGATCATGTGTTTCCTAAAATATTTTTGTATTTTTAAATTTTTCTCATTTTTCTGTATTTTTGGCGATTCCAAGTTCTCGTGGAATCCTTAAGTGAATCCAAATTTATATATCGTGGCATCAATATGACTATTATTTAGGCAAGTGAGGTCGTCAATCATCAAATTCATCTGCTTCATGAACTTTGTCAAGGTCTCCAGTGTGGATATCATGAGAGGTGACTCCAACAGGTCAGTCTCGAAGGTGGATAATATGAGTGTGGAGGTGGGTAAAAATCTGAGGTTCGATATTGTGGTTGGGTGAATATGTACAAAAATCAGGAGCAAAGTCCTCCTAGAAAAAGGGAGGTGGACCGACTGGAGGGTACGAGGGATTCGCAAAGTCCGGATAAAAGTCGCTCCAGTTGACCATCTTGAAACAAAAGGAAAATGATTGGGAGATCACAATGGTCAAGTCACGAGGAATGAGAAAAAGGTGCAAATACACAAAAGTGATCGAGCATGCACACAGACAATCACAATCAAACTCACATAAAACAAACCCCTCAATTCACCTACTCAACTCGGTGAAGACCGTGAAAGTTCGATCTTTTAATCTTGTATATTTTAGAGTTAGGTGAGAAGTCAAAAAATTGTACAAACACTTAGATTGGGTTGATGGGATTTGGGCACTAACCTTAGTGTGTACGTGAGCAATGTAAAATGAAGATAATGAAGGAATTACTCATCCCAAGACAATGATTTTTCTTTTTAGTCTATTTTAGGGTCAAGTAATTTTAGTAGTCCCAATTTTATTAATTATCACTTTTTTAGGATTTTAATAGGAAATGTGTGTGCCTATCAAGGGATTCAATTCTTTTTAGCTCCTAAGTGCTCAAATCAGAGGGAGAGTCAGAAAAGCAATGCAAGCGGCAAATCAATGATAAATGCTAAAGCGTAAATTCTCACCTTACCTCCAGCTCTCTACATGCAAGGTGCTAAGAAGAATTGAAACCTATCTATTTTAGAAACTTTAGGTCATAGAATTAGTTCTCCAAGATCATAAAGCAATGTCTAGACTTTGACTCTTAGTCTCTAACCTTGTCATCTCATTTTGAGTAGATTCTTGGATAAGTAACTAGTATGTACTCTACACTATACTTTTTCTCAACTCAGACGAGGTATTAGAAGACCATGTTTCTTTTTCTTTGGTAGTGTGTACATTTAAAGACAGGAGCATCAGGCTGAAATAAAGCATTGGATGGGTGATGGATTGCTAGCACAATTTTGTCTAAGACCTCAAAACATGGGCAGAATAAAAGATTCTATATTTGTCGAGCAAAAAAGCTCAATATAGAGCAGCCATAATTCCTACCAAAAAGAAGCCAATTCCAAAAGGAACAACATTTTACCACAAGGGTGCAAACCTCAGATAACATGCGAATCTGGTGGAGACGTGGCTACACTGGCCAAGCTTCACAGGAGAGTTAACTACAGTAATCACTCCACTTATTTTCCCTTCTTCTAGACTTCTCCCTCTACTCATTGTGAATTAGCACGTCCCTGAACTTAGAAAGAAATATCTGACCCCTTGAGGATGAGTTACTGGAGGTGGACATTGCATAGTAGTTTGGCATCTGGGATGAGAAGAGCTTACACCCTTAATACACTAGAGGTTACTCAATGTTCCTGTGGGATGCATCGGGAGGGGGTGGATCTATGATGACTCTTGAGTCGGGTCTAGATAATGATTGGTATAACTTGGAGATTGGTGTTCTTAAAATCCTAATTCTCATAAGGAGTTTCGCCACATTATTAATACAAAGGTCGAGTCAAGCTCCATTTTCACCTTTTTTCCATGACCTTGGTATGGAACTCAACATCATTTCACTTATGCATTTCATTATAGTTTCTCGGGGGTGAGTAAGGTTTAAGTATAAAGGGTTGATGAATCTGTGATTCATTACTCTAAAAGATGAAAATAGACCGTCGTTCCCAAGTCATTAATTGCATCAAAGCATCCAAATTGCATTTTAATCATTCATGCATATGTAAATAACATCCTTATTTTATCATTCAAAATTGCATTAATAAGAAGCCATTTATTTTGCGTACATTATCACTGTATATTTTCATAACTTCCTTATTTTTATTTATTTTTCACTAACCCCAAATAAAATAAAAACAACTTTTTTATGTCCATATTATTAATATTAATAAATAATAAATATCAAAAAAATACTAACATGTATATATACTCAATAAACTCAAACCCAAGTTTAGATATAAAAAGTCGTAAATGTGATCATCTCTCTCATACAGTCTCCTATGAACCCTGCTCATTTTGAATTAATGTACATTCAATTATCTACAAAATAAGGTCAAATTCAAAAGAATCGGAGTTCATATGTGAAACATGGGTTTTATGACCTCAATATATACTATATATTTTATTTAATTTAACTCTATTATTTTATATACAAAAATAACTCTTTTAAGTTATTTCTTTTCATTTATTTCTTTGATTTATGTTTTTTTATAAAGTGTGTAAAAATCCAAATCAAAATTGAACTAAAAATCAAAGAAAATAAATCACTCTAATTTTGTATATATAGTCCGCATATATTTCCCTCTTATTTTATTTCTTTATTTTCTAAATCATTAATCAATACCAAAAAATAGATTAATGTACATAATTTATTTTATATTTTTATCTGATTTTATTTCAAATTTTATTACTACGAAATCTAAAAATACAAGTATTTTATATAGAGAGAGTACCACCAAAAATACATTCTGTATAGATGGATCACTTTTGGCTTTGATTCCTTAATAAAAGTGGTATATCTCATCGGTACAAACAATTTTCATGAAGACTACGTTTTGATTGGACATCAATTTCTATTTTTTATTGATTTTTATTTTAATTTATTTTCTGAGTTCTATGGGAGGAACATGTGGTGGCTCCTGGAGTAGCCACGTGTCTCCTCCTTAACCATCTTCCTCTGCCTCCATTCTGGGCTGTTGGATGAAAATTCCTTCATCCAACGACCCGGATCTTTTCATCTTATTATTTATTTTTATATTTTATCCTCTTATTATTTATCCCATGCAACATGGCATGCCCACGATCGATCGAACAACCGTGGTTGGTCGTCCCTTACCTCCGTCTTCTTTGCCTCTTCTGGCCCATCCGCTTCCGCCTTACACCACGGAGCCATGAGGCCTCGACTACCCGACTTCCCTCACTCCTCATCCTTACACCACCTATTTCACCGACCCCTAATCAACCTCCATCAAAACCCAATCTTGACCATCGTTGATCGCATCTGTCACTGTTAGAGCGAGGAAACGAGCTCCAATCTCCTATCGGTGACAACGACAACGAGAGACATGAGCGACGACCATGCCATGCTAACATGTTCCAAGGGACTCCCAGACCCTTGTTGTAGCCATTCTGCGAGCTGCTAAGCTCGGCTCTCACTGGAGCCTCGATTAAGAACCTTAGAGCTCTCTAAAGCATTTGATCCCTATGCGATCCTTCACCCTAATCACATATCCTCTTCTTCATTTCTTCTTCCTCCCATGTCTAATTCCCCTTCTTATTTTCCTTAGGAATCCTCTCCTCCTTCTTCTTTATTCATCTTTGAGCAACTCGACTCTGCCTCGCCACTTCGTCCCCACCAGTTTGCACCGCCACACCACCCCAACTTGATCACCTTCATTGAGAACCTTCATCCTAGCAACCATTGCCTCGCTGCTCTTCGACCTCCTTGGCCATTCACGCCTCCTCCACGCTCACGGGAAACTGCAACCACCATCGCCTTCCATGTATTGTGCCTCACTGCTTCGACCGCCTTGTCTTCTGTGCACCATGCTTGTCATCATTATCGACCGCCATAGACTACCGCTCCGTATACACATCACTGCCTTGGTCCCCCAAGCGTCTCTACCGCTCTAGATGCCCTAGGATCAAGGCTTAAGCCTTGATCTAACCGCCATTATCGTGCCACATCACCACCATGCCACTGCCCTAGCCACCTACCTTGTCTTGCCCGAAGCTCCTGAAGAGAGACAAGTGGAGGAAGAATCCAAAGAAGAAGAAGAGGATGGAGAAGAGGAAACTGAAGAAAAGAAGAAGAGAAGGGGAAAAAGAATCGGGAAGAAGAAGAAAGGGAGAATAGGATACCTAATTGGGGTGAAGGGTCGCTTAGGGATTCGATGCTCTGGAGACATCTGAGGTTCTTGCTTGAGGCTCCAATGAGAATCGAGCTCAGCATGTCACGGAAGGGA
Organism: Ottelia alismoides; assembly: GCA_037367405.1. Lineage (NCBI taxonomy): Eukaryota > Viridiplantae > Streptophyta > Magnoliopsida > Alismatales > Hydrocharitaceae > Ottelia > Ottelia alismoides. Next base: position 330,585 of record JAZKJV010009016.1, read on the forward strand.
TGCAGCAAAGGACTGGGAGTCCCTTGGATCATGTCGATGGGCCATAGTCGTCACTCACGGCTCTCACCGTCGCTATCACTTATGGGATATCGGAGCTCGGTGGCTCGCTCTAATAGTGTCAGATGCGGTCGATGATGGGTATGGCCAGTGTTTTAATGGGGATCAGTTAGGAGTCATCGTAATAGGCAAAGTGTGGGATAAGTGGAGGATGAAGAGTGAGTGGGAGCCATGTCGTCGAGTTCTCATGGCTCCGTCATGTAAGGCGGAAGTGGTTGGGTCGGAAGAGGCAGAGAAGATGGAGGCGAGGGACAATCAACCACGATCGTTCAATCGATCAAGATCGAGCAGTCGTGGACGTGCCACATGGTGTGGGAATAAATAATAAAATAAAATAAATAAAAATAAAAATAAAATAATAAATAAATATTAATATGAAAATATTTGGTTGTTGGATGAAGGTCTCTTCATCCAATAGCCCAGAATGGGGGCGGATGAAGAGGCTTAAGGAGGTGACAAATGATGACTCCAGGAGCCGCCAAGTATCGCCACCAGAAAAATCATAAAAGAAATTAAATCGATAAAAAATATAAAATGATGTCAAATAAAAAAGTAGTCTTCATAAAATGATGTCAAATCAATGAGTTGTTCGGCTCGATGAGATCTTCAACTTTCTTAAATGAACTAAAACTAAAAGAGATCATATGTTTAAAATATATTTTTGGTGGTGCTATATATAATACATGTACTTTTGTATTTTCTAATAAAACGAAATTCAAAATAAAATCATATAAAAATAAAATAAATATTTACGCATTAATCTAAATTTTTTGGTATTTTTAATAATTTAGAAAATAAACAAATAAAATAAAAGGGAGAAATATACAGGACTATATATACAAACTTAAAGTGATTTATTTTCTTTGATTTTTAATTCAATTTTGATTTGGATTTTTACACACTTTATTAAAACATAAATCAAAGAAAATAAATAAAAATGAAATAATTTAAAAAGAGTTTTTTACATAAAATAATAGGGTTAAATCATATAAAATATACAATATAATGAGGTCCTAAAATCCAAGTTTCACATATGAGCTCTGATTCTTTTAAATTTGATCATAATTACAGATAATTGAATGTACATTAATTCAAAAATGAGTAATGGGTGCATTGGAGACTATATAAGAGAGATATTCATATTTACGATTTTTTATCTCCAAACTAGAGTTTGAGTTTATTGAGCATATATACAAGTTAGTAATTTTTGATATTTTTCCTTTGTTAATGTTAGTAATATGTACATAATAAAGTTAATTTTATTTGATTTGGGGTTAGAGAAAAATAAATAAAAATATGAGAAGTTATGAGAATATACATATGATAATGTACACCGAATAAATGGCTTCTTATTAATGCAATTTTGAATGATAAAATAAGGATGTTATGTACATATGCATGAATGATAAAGATGTAATGTAGATGATTTTAGTGCAATTGATGACTTGGGAACGGAGCTCTATTTTTGTCTTTTAAAGTGATGAATCACATATTCATCACCCGTACATCCTACATACTGGAAGACTGTCTATAAATACGAAGCTCGGATCTCATTTTAATTATCTCCTTAAGAGTATTATCATCATGTTTCTCATTCTATCATTGGTAGTTGGTATTGATCACATATTTTCCAAAAGCATAAATCATGTCTACAAATCCTGTCTTATTCCCAAAACAAGATGACCATCTATTGAGTTTGGTTTATCCGGATTTCTCATGAGTGAGTTCATGTCTTCTGGTTCAATGGTGAACATTTATGATTCCTTTGAGAGATCATATTACTCATATGACCTTATATGTACACTAGCACACCGATATATAAATCTTGATTAGGTTATCAATTTAATGGTCTGCAAAATATACATACTCAACCATATAGTAATACATGTCTCCGATTAGAGGATGTGTGCTTATATCTTGATAGTTTACGACATAGGTCTTTGTTATCTTAATTTCGTTAAGTCGACTATTTAACTTACCTCACCTAATACCTTTGAATATCTGTTTTATGCAGAAGACATGCATCAAGAGGTTGGTTGGATGTAAGCCTTTAGAGTAAGGATCAACACTTCCTTCTCAGGTTGGAGATCACTTCTTGATGATCACTTAACGGTGCAGTTGAGAATTAAATCTAACATTTAGATACTCAACCCAACACCGGTCTCTATGATCCAACAATTGGATCAACAATTGTATGATTTCAAGATGGCCAATTGAATACATAACCCTATCTCTACAGAGGGACCCAATAAATGCATGCATATTATAATCTCACAAAAAGAGTGAATACATCAATAGCTTCTATTGGTAAATAGTTTACAATAATATTTATTGTAGAAGCCCAAGGCTCACATGTCTAACACCACTGGAGTTTGCTCATTCTACTATTCTGGCATGGGGCCCAGTGCCTCACCCTCTAGCGAGCAATTAGGGCCCTCAAGTTGTCCTCACCCGCCTCTTACATGTTGGGAATATCTCTTCTGGCCACCTCCCCGTGCTATTGTAAGATGACCCATTCCAGGCTCCGCCTTTGCCTCCGCCACCACTACAACTCAAAACTCCTCGTCCGCTTTCACCTTCGCTTTGAAGAAGACGACACTGCATGATGGAGTAGCCCCATCCTCACTCGACGTAGTCCCCCCCTCCCCACATCCCTCAACTATGTTCCCGATCTCCTACGACGTGGTATTTCCTCGATGTGTGGCCTCTGCCTTCTTCGGCTCGTCACTGTTGTGGGATTTTCGTAGGGAATTGCTTTGTTCTCCTCTAGCTGGAAGCTCAATCACCTTTGAGGGAGGTGAAATCTGAGGTCCCCAAGGCGACCCCAAATTGAAATCAAGAAAAAAAACTTTATCAAAAAAAATTTGTTGGCAATTCCAGTCCATCTACCACCCCCAAAAACATCAGGATATTCAAAAGTTATCATATTAAACCTTTCCCGAACCCAGTCACCCTAAATCTAACTCTGTCCAAATCAGAGTCTGCCACTGAATCACTCAAATAAAATAAAGATGTCCCTCATCCTTGAATTTAGAAACTGTACTTGTAAAAGATCTGATTTTCACTATAAAGAAAGAAACGCTACACTTTGAAAAGAAGATGGAAGACCGGCCACTTTATTAGAAAGATATAGCCAACCAAAAATAACACCACAAAGAACCAAACTATCACCTTGCTGAAGATACTACAAAGGAGTCAATCTGTACATCCCCATCTAAACTAATTAATTACACCAAGGCGCTCAGCAACCTCAGACATCTGCTGTCCTTTGGACTCCAGAAAAGATGGGATCCTCCAGCAGCTCGGCGGCAGTTGGCCGCTCATTGGCTGCCGCAAGACACCTTCCTATCAATGCCTTCACCTCAGGGTCCATCACCTTACTGAGCGCCTCAGGCTTCCCACCGGCCGCTACCTTCATGAACACGCCAGCAACAGAATTGCACTCCATGTACGGCACCTCCATTGCCGCAAGCTCCAGCACGCACATCCCGAACGCGTAGACGTCCACCTTCTCCGTGTATTCTTCGTTATATATCTCCGGCGCCATGAATTCAGGTGTCCCCACAACTGCGTGAGCTGCCTGTCCCCTCTCGACAACCTCCGCAGATCCCATGTCTCCGATCTTCACCTCCCCCGTGTACCCGTTGATGAACACATTACTGCAATTGAGATCGCGGTGGATGACGACGTGGGACGGACTATGGGTGTGGAGGTAATGGATCCCTTCCAGTATCTGCCTGGCCCACCTCTTCATTGCTTTGGTGGATATGTTGCGGTGGCGATGGCGGTAACTGCGGAGATCTCCAGAAGTGCAGAGCTCCGTGATGAAATTGACAGCACCATTGGGGACGTCTTTCCATGCGTGGCGAAGGGCGAGGATGTTGGGGTGGCGGAGAGAGCGGAGGAGCTTGAGTTCCATGAAGAGGCCGTCGGCGGCTAAGGGGACGCGGGAGAGCCTGTGGATGAGGACTTGATTCCAGGCGACTTCGATGCCGTCGACGAGGTCGAAGGCCCTGTAGACCTTCTTGACGCCGCCCACGCCTAGGAGGTCGGCGTAACGGCCGTAGCGACCCGTGGGGTCCATCTCGAGGAAGGGCTCCTTGGCGTCGGAGAGCACCTTCGGGTGGTGGAGAACGCTCGCCGATGCCATCGTCGGGATCAGAGGATGGCGGAGACGACGAGGAAGAAGGTGGTGCGGTATTGAAAAGCATCTACCAATCGTCCAGAGCGATTGATTGGGCGCCCGAGGAAGAAGAGATGATCGATTTGAGGGGTTAGGGCTTCCCTAGCGTCCGTCCGTCTGCGCGCTCTGGTGTGATGAATCGGTATGAAATGAAATGCCCGCGTATCGGGATAAGGAAAGATGAGCATCGGAGGATTGGACTTTGAAGGCGTATTCTTAGCCGGAGTTCGACACGAAATCCATACCCGAGAGTTCGACCCGACATCCATACCCGAGAAGGGCGATGGGTCCGCACCAGGGACAATCACACCTCCGGTATCGTCGTTATCTATTTTTAAAATCAAGATACTGTACGGAAATAAATATTTTGTGGGTATTGAAAAATCACAATTCATACTGTTACATACAGATACAGATAATCATATCTCGGTTAACAGTATTTAATGAAAAGATTAGAGACTGTCCTACAAATAATAATTGCATTCTAAATTGGTATTTAAAAGGAATATTTTTGTAAAGTTGGAATTAATGACCGACTATATTGAAATTCTATAATTACAGGTAAAAAAATAGAGTATTCTAGTAAATGAAATATTTTTGTTATAATATATTATTAAATAGAATGAAAATATACATTTTTTCTCCTTTTGAAAATTACTCCAAAATGCAGCAACTTATGTGTAACCATGTAATGTAGTCAAATATATGTATATACAAAACTAATGAAGTAAAATCCATTTCTCTATTTCTTATCCATAAAAATAAATGTACCCATATCAGCATAAAATAAGATTGCATATCCTTGTCCATATCCAGCAAAAATCAATAATACATATCCATATCCCACTAAAAATCCATATCCAGCAGATGAATACAGATATATTATTTTTGTTTCAGGTTGGATCCCTATTCTTCATGGCTTCAAGACATTTCCCCCATGTATATATAAATAAATCATTAGCTTTTGAGATTTTGATATTAGATGGAATTTTTTAATGAATATTAAATTAATAGTAACGAATACAGTTTTTCTTCAAGTCTTTTGTTCTTTTTAAGACTGAAAAAACGAGCAAGTGAACGTCAAGCATTCATATATTTCTTAATCATGTCATGTTGTATTTCAGATTATCCATATCTTTAGACATGACAATGTTAAATCGTAAATCAAGTATCATATGCCAACATTAAATACAAAATTAAGTTGGCATTTAAGGCATGCAAACGATATTGGAGACAATCAATTGATACTGGAATTCATTCGTTTACAAAGATTATTATTGTGCATTAGAAATGACATTGTCCTTTATCAATCAAGTGGCACTCAACGAGTTTGACATGGGAGACATGCAAACAAGAGTTTCTCTCAATGATACCAATCTATCTATATATCAAGGGCCATGGGGTTTGACATGGGCATGCCCCTGTTCACGGTCCGGTAGCAATGTCTGCAGTCCTTTATCGTGTATTTTATATCTGCCATATATACATGGTTAAATGAGTGTGTTCTATGGGAGCATATAAAAGCATTCTTTCAATTTTGTTTGCACATTTTTTATTTTTAAATGAAACCTTGGGGATCTTTTAGATTAATAAGTAGAATATGTATTTCAAATTTCGTGTAAAAATAGATATTTTTAACATGTCCATATGGAGGGGGTCAATTTCAACAACTCTGAAACCCTTAAAAATTGTCGGGATAGGAGTCTCGAACTAATTTGAATTTTGAATAACACAATGGTAATAGTGATGATCTAAATTCACATATTTTTCATTTCAAAAAAATAAAAAAATAAGAAAAAGGGTGTGAGCATGTAAGTTACATGACCCCGTGGAGCATATTCTTTTTTTTCATATATATGTGATGGGATTGTCCTGTGTTATTTTCTCCCAATTTTTTTGTTTTTTTGCAAAATATCACCATGTGTGTGTGTGTATAGGGTTAAAGGAGGCTACACCCGGGATGTAGCTAATTGGCTACTCCCACCTCCATTTTCCCCTTTATTATTTTTGAAAAATGAAAACATGTGTATTCATCACTATATTCTCCTAACACTGCATTCTAATTTCATCAAAAACATGGACTCCTATGCCCTCCATCTGAAGGAGGTCAATTTCAACAATTTTGAGACCATTAAAATTTGACAGTCTTGATGGAGGGGATAGAAGTCTCGAATCAAGTTGAATTTTTAATGACTCCTTGACGACATATTACGATCTAAATTCCAATATGTTTCATTTCGAAAAAACAAAAAATATAGGGGAACAGGGGTGGGAGCATTGCCGAATCAATGTATGAATTTTATTTGTCGTTCGCTTAAAAAATGATTTGTCGTTTCGTTGTAGGCGGCAATCGGAATCGGTCAAGAAAATAACCACACAAAATATTTGTCAATTTTAATGAATGTGGTTTTATGTTTATTTTACTTGGGCCAAGTCCCAAGGTCGAACACAAGGAGGCAAATGAACAACTTAGAATTATGTCTATCAAAATTCGTGCGTGGTTTCTCGAGGTGATCTTTCTTTGTAATTTTTAATGCAAGAAAGGATGCAGAATGTAAATTTAGCCTATTGTAGGGACAAAAATGTAATTTACACTCAAACGATGTCTTAAAAATACGAAACTTGCCCACAATGCAAAATATGATGAAATGAATGCACTGTAATTTTTTTGGAATTTTTGGATGCAAAATGAATTTTTTATAGATTTTTAAATACAAACAAAGTGAATTTCAATATTTAATTATAATAAATATTAAACTTAATTATTTTCAAGGGATAAGATTATCTAATATCTATCACTAAGTAATAGATCTCGGATTAAAATCCTAAACCTCTAAAATACTAGTTTCAATACCTATTAAAAATCAAATAATGAAATATACAAAATAATTTCAAGGCAAACTATGCAAAATGCAATTCTTTTTTGGCACAATGTCAAACACAAATAGTTCTACAATATGTGATTTTTCGAGAATTTTTAAAGCAGCGGTTAATCAAATATAAATTTCAGAGCATGAAATGGGAAAAATATGCAATTTTCCATAGAATAATTAATTACTATTAACCATTAATCACAAAAATGTCAAGCAATTGCCACGATGTAGAGAATTAAATGCAGAACAAAATTCTTATTTTTGCATAATAAAATAATGTAATGTAACAGTCTAGAATTAAGAGGGAATACAGGGTATTTATGCAATATAAAAATATATAACAAAATGCAGAAGGGCTAATGTGTAACTACCGAGATCCTGGGAGTGGTTTTAGCAAAAATTCTTCCGGCACGTGCACTGCACGTGACTTGCAAGTAGCGAGACTCCTGGGCAAATCTAGAAATCGTAGGGGTTTTGTTGCAAAAATCCCATCGGTCAAATCCGGAGACTTTCAGGGGCATTTCTGTAAATTTTCCCCAAGAGGACGCGCATCACGTGATCCCTCCCTGGCGATCCAAAAACACTGATTAAGAAGTTGTTTTTATTTGTCGTGCATAAAAATTATGTGTCGTGCGTTGTAGGCGGCAATCGGAATCGATTAAGAAAATAACCACACAAAATATTCGTCAATTTTAATGAATGTGGTTTTATGTTTGTTTTACTTGGACAAGTCCCAAGGTCGATCAAAAGGAGGCAAAGGAACAACCTAGAGTTATATCTATCAAAGTTCGTGCGCAGTTTTTGAGGCGGTCTTTTTTTTGTTATTTTCAATGCAATGAAGGGTGCAAAACGCAAATTCGACCTATTTTAGGGACTAAAATGTAACTTTCGTCCAAACGATGTCCGAAAAATATGACACTTGGCCACTATGTGAAATATGATGAAGTGAATGCACTATAATCTTTTTGAAATTTTTGGATTCAACATGGATTTTTTTATGGATTTTTAAATGCAAACAAAATGAATTTCAATATTTAATTATGATAAATACTAAACCTACTTATTTTCAAGGATCAAAATTATCTAAGATCTATCACGAGGTGATTGATCACAGGAAAATCCTAAACGTCGAAAATGTGAGATCTAATACTTATTAAAAATTAAACATTGAAATATGCAAAATGATTTTTACAGGGCAAATTATAAATGCAAATGCAAATCTTTTTGGGTACAATGTCACGCACAATTAACTCTACAATATGTGATTTTTCGGGGATTTTTAGAGCAATGGTTAATCAACTACAAAATTAGAGCACAAACTGGGAAAAATATGAAAATTTCCACAGAATAATTAATTATTATTTAACCACTAATCACAAAAATACCTACGATATGTCAAATTGTAGAGAATTAATTGACAAATAAAATGCTATTTTTGGATTAATAAATTAATGTAGAGAAGAGGTCCAAAATTACGGGGAAACACATGGGTATAACTGCAATAATTATAACTATAAAAATAAGCAGAGGGGATGTAATGTAATTACCGATACCCGGGGGGGTGTCTTCTCAAAATTTCCAGAGGGGCATGTGCGTGGCACGTGCCCTCTGGAGGTGGGGGCTGGTGCGCAATTACTAGGGAGTCTGGGGGCTTCCTTGAAAATTCCTAGGAGTCACGTGCAAGGCACATGACCCTGGGCTCCGGTGATAACTCGTGGTTCTTCAGGGGGTCTTTAGCAATTTGACCCTTGGTCACGTGCGGAGCACGTGACCTGAGGGTGACGTAAGCGTGACGTCCCCTTGCCCTCACGCGCACTGCGCGTGGCAGGGATCTCGGGTCCACCGCCCGGTGGTGGCTGAGGCGAAACGGGCGGACGCCCGGCTCTGGAGGCATTGAAGGAGAGATGTCGCGGCGGAGGGCTAGAAGGCTGAGAGCACCGGTGGAAGGGCGTGGCTACTACTGGAGGAACCCGGAGCAAGGAGAAGTGGAGGGGGACCTCGGGCTTCGTGCCCGGTCTGTGCTGAGGAGCTTCGATGGCTGGTGGAGTAGCGTTGGAGTAGGCGGAGTTGGAGAGGCAAGCGTGGTCGGTGATGGTGTCGAGGACGTTGGCTCGACGGGGATGGAAGAGAGAGAGAAAGAGAGAGAGAATACCTAGAGGCGATAGGTAGGGCTCGACGGCGCGAATGCCGGAGCGAAGCAGCGGCTCGGAGGCAGCGCTGCGACGAGGAGGGTGTTCCCCGGATCACGTCGACCTTGGCTGTCATGGCTTGAAGGAGATGAACGACGGATTGAGGTGAAGATTGGGCGCAGCGTTGTTTAAATAGGGGACGAGGGGTTGGGCCGAGGATGGAAGGTGGTCGGGGATTGATTTGACGAAATCGAGGATCGAAGATGGCCGGGGTTATCGGAGATATGCGTCGGAGTGGTACGATTTGGCGACGGCGTGATCTCCGGCGAAAATCACGGAGAGGCACGAAGGTTGCGGCGGAGAAATCCACGGAGGAGGGCGGCTGAATTGGGAAGGATGCGGGAGGTGGATGACGCACAGGTGCCGTCCGATCGAGCGCGATCGGACGACCCCTGTGGCGCCACGTGGCTACAGGAGGCGTGAGGAGGGGGGCGCACGTGCAGAACACATGCCTTGGAGGCACATGCGACGCACGTGCGTCCACTTTATTTTTTATTTATTTTTTATTTTTTTATTTTTATAAATCTAATGTATAATAAGGCCGAAAATGGCTGACACGTGGCGGCACCAGGTGTTGCCACGTGTCAGCACCACAAAAATCATTATACAAATACTTTGTAAAATCGAAAATATATAATAAATGACCTCGGATCGAAAAAATTTCTTCACAAAAGGTGCTCGTCTCGATGAGATCTACAACTTTCATGAAGACATCAAAACCAAATCGATCATTTGCACAAAGTGGTATTTTTGGGGTATCCCATGTATATAGAACACCTTGATTTTGGGGTTTTGTAATTTTTATGTCATTTTTAGATCAAAAAAATCCGAAAAAATATGATAAATCAGAGATAAATAATTACACATTAATCATATTTTTTGTATTTTTATTAATCAATAAAATATGTACGTAAAATAATAGGTCAAAAACTGCTAAAATACGTAATATACAAAAGAGGCCCAAAACCCAACTTTCACATATGAACTCTGATTCACTTGAACTTGGCCTTGTTTTAAAGGTAATTGAATGTACATTAGTTCAAAAGTAAGTAAGATTCAATCGGACACCTGATGAGGAAGATATGAGGTTTTTAGTTCGGAAATCCTAAAACTAGGGTTTGGGTTTTTGGTCCATTTATGTGGGTTAGTTATTTTTTGTATTTTCCATTTATTCTTGTTAGTGATATGTACATAGTGGAAGTGGTTTTGTCTTATTCAAAGTTAGCATGAATGAGTTAAAAATCGGGGAAATTAGGTTATTTACAGGTCATTTTTGACTCGGATTTTTGGCTTCTTATTTTGTGCAGAAAATAATGGTAAAATGCAATTCTTATGAAAACATGTATGAAAGCTAGTTATTCAGAATAGATGCGGAAATGCTGTTGATTTTGAGGGATTTGAGCTTAAAAAATGAGATTTAGATTGATGAATCCGAGATTCATCATCCCCCTATACTTAAAGCATGCTCGTCCCTGAGCATCAAAAAGAAATGCCATGAAATGAAATAAGATAGGGTTCCATACCAAGACTATGAGCTGAAGGTGAAAATGAATCTAGACTCAACCTTTGGATTAATAGTGTAGCAGAACTTCTGTGAGACTTAGAATTTTAAAATCAACTTCCCTTAAGTTCTACACCTCATTGCTACAGTTTCAGCTCAGAAGTCATCTTAGATCATTCCTCTTCCCAAAGCATTATCTATGAACATTGAATAACCGACTCATGTGTGTGAAAGGTTTTATCTCTTCCTACCCAGAATGTCGGACTACCGCGCAAACCTCCTCTCCAGCAACTCGTCCTCAGGGAGTCAGGTATTTCCTTCTAAGGTATGTCGCGATGTGTTCACAATCGAATTGGGGGAGAAGTTAGAAGAAGGAGAAAAGAACTGGAGGGTGGCCAGTGTAGTCACCTCTCCTTGTGAAGATGGCCAGTGTAGCCGAGTCTCCACCAAGATCTGCAGATTTCTTGAAGCTTGGACCTTTTTGGTCAGATATTTATTTGGTAGGATGCTTCTTTATATTTGGAATTTTTGGTGGTTTTGCTTGGATCTTGTTTTGCCCCTACGGATATAGAATCTTTTTGTTTCCGTACATTTTTTGGGGTCTTAGAAAAAATTGTGCCCAGTCGTCCATCCCTTTTCCGAAGCTTTATTTCAACGCGTACTCCGGTCTTTAGATTTCCATGCTACTAGAAACGAAACTCACACAGTCTTCCAACATCCTGTTTGAGTTGAGCTAAGTGCATAGTGCGAGAGTACAAATTAATTCCTTATTGCAGAGTTGTACCCAGAATGAAGAGACCATGTTAGACACTAAGAGTCAACTCTGCACATTCTTATGTGGAACTCAAAGAACTAAGTCAAAGACCTGAAGCTTCTAAAATCCTCTTTCTCGGTGAAGTTCCTCTGAAAATTATGTGGATTAAGGTCAAGTCCAGACCACTCTCAGTTTTGGCTCATAACTCGGTTCAGAACCCGATGACTTTTCACAGATGTAAATGAATGCGATGTTGGATGAAATTCAGGTGTGTGAAATGCAGACACATTTTTTATGCAAAGGATTTTTTGTTTTGTTTTTTTTGTTTTTTATGCAAAAATGAATAAGAAGCCATTTTTTCAAAAATTTTGGGCACAATTAGTGTTAGTAGCAAGAATTTTTTTCCCACCCTGTAAATACACATAGACTTATGTGAAAGTACGAGGTATGGCTAAAATATATACACAGTATATATACAGACCCCCCTATACTTAGCGAGTGTTGTGTCCTCAGAGCACAAGAAGCGTAAAGAAGACATAGCTCGGGCTAAGCATAAAGAGTAAATTTTTGATATACAATGATCCGCCCCCCTATACTTAGATTGTGAATAGTATAGAAGAAGAGCGCAAAAAGAGGTGGTTAGAATATGTAAATGAGGAGAGTATATACAGGTGGGTGTCGGGTCCCCCTATACTTAGGCTCTGGTCAGCCCAAGTATAAGAGAAAGGTGGAAATGGAGTGATCGGGAGAAGGAGTGTGGTGTGGGAAAATGATATATACACATGGCATCGGTCCCCCCCCTATACTTAGGCTTTGGCCTAGGTAGAGGAAGAAGCTGAACAAGGAGACCGATGTGGTCGGGAGGGACGGTGGGATTGATCTGATAAATCTTCATTGTCTTTGCTCTGTGTAAAGTAGATGGCCTCAACTTGAACTGTCGGCTCTTTGGGTGATTCTATATATGGCTTCAGCAATTGTCCATTCACTGAGAAAGGTTATGCATTATCTTTGAGTTCGGCAATATCCACACTTCTGTTGGTGTGCACATCGATGACAATATAGGGACCCGCCCATTTTGATTTCAGTTTCCCATGAAAAATCTTTAACCGAGCATTAAACAACCACTTTCTGCCCAGGGACAAAGGTTTTATCTCGAATGTGTCTATCATGCCATCTCTTGGACTTGTCCTTATAGATCACACTGTTGTCATATTCTCGGTTTCGGATTTCAATTAGCTCATTTAAATTTAAGTCACGGCATAATTTCCCAAGGTGACAACTCCAATTCAACTTTTTGATTGCCCATTCAGATTTGTGAATTAATTCTGCAGGTAGGTGTCATGTCTTGCCATAGATCATCCTAAACGGTGAAGTACTGAGTGGAGTCTTATAGGCTGTCCTATAGGCCCACAGAACCTAATCCAATAGTTTTGACCAGTCCTTCCTATCTGTACGAACCAACTTTTGAAGAATTCCTTTCACCTCTCTATTAGAAACCTCTGCCATGCCATTAGATTGTGGATGATATGGGTTAGCTATTCGATGCTCAAATTTATACTCTTTAGCCAAAGATCTCATTTACTTGTTCACGAAGTGGCTACCTCCATCAGAAATCAAAACTTTTGGTATTCCGAACCTTGCAATGATATTATCCTTGATAAACTTACAAACAGTTTTGCTATCTGTGGTTTGGGTTGGAATAGCCTCTACCCATCTAGACAAATAATCAACTGCTAACAAGATGTACTCAAATCCATTGCTATTGAGAAAGGGACCCATAAAATCAATCCCCCATGCATCTAAAACATCACAGAAAATCATTGGTTGCATGGGCATTTCATCTCTATAACCAACAATCCCTCCCATCATTTGGCAAATCGGGCAAGACCGTACAAATTCATTAGCATCACGAAATTAGGTCTGCCAGTAAAATCCACATTGGAGTACCTTGTGTGCGGTTCTCTTTCCCGAATGGTGTCCTTCAGCCTCGAGAGTATGACAATGTGTGAGGACACTCTGGTATTCCTCCTGAGGAATGTATCTTCGCCAAACACAATCCGCTCCTTCATAGAAAAGGAAAGGATCATCCCAATGGTATTTTCTCGAATCCGACTTCAATCGATCAATCATTCTCTTGGTCCAACCAAAGGGAACCTTCTTGGAGACAAGATAGTTCACGATGTTGGAATACCATGGGGTTGAATCAATAACGTAAACAGATTCGTCTGGAAAAGTCTCCTTAATAGGTTCAGTGTCAGGATAATCGTTTTGCTCAATTCGGGAAAGGTGATCAGCAACAACATTCTTTATTCCATGTTTATCCTTGATCTCCACATTAAATTCCTGGATTAACAAGATCCACCTCAAAAGCCGTGCCTTGACATCTTTCTTATGAGGTATCTAATTGACGTGTGATTCAGTGAAAATTGTCACCTTGGAGCCCAATACGTATGATCTGAATTTTTCAATGGCCCAAACAACCGCGAGCATTTCCTTTTCAGTCTCTGTATAATTTTTCTGTGCAGGATCCAATACTTTGCTCGCGTAGTGAATCGCATAAGGGATTCCATCCCGTCTTTGTCCAAGCACATCTCCGACAGCGAAATCTGATGCATCAGTCATGATCTCAAAGGGAAGAGACTAGTCGGGAGCTTGTAATATTGGTGATTCACATATTTTCTTTTTGAGGAGCTCGAAGGCTTCAAGACATTTGTGATTCACAATAAACTCGGTGTCTTTTCCTAAGAGCTCAGTCAGTGGGCAGGCGATCTTTGAAAAATCAGGGATAAACCTTCGATAAAATCCAACATGCCCTAGAAAAGACCGCACTGACTTGACGTTGGTTGGTGGCTCAAGTTTCTTGATCACATCCACCTTGGCAGGGTCGACCTCCATTCCCTTTTTGGAGATGACATGCCCCAACACGATACCCTCAATCACCATAAAGTGACTATTCTCCCAAGAGAGTTCGAAATTAACCTCCCTGCATCTCTTGAGGACTCGGTCCAAGTGTGCTAAACATGTATCAAATGAATCACCATGGACCGAGAAGTCATCCATGAAGACTTCCAGGAAATCACCCACCATTTCGGCAAATACGGCAATCATGCAACGCTGAAATGTGCCTGGGGCATTACAAAGCCCGAATGGCATGCGCTTAAATGCGTAGGTACCAAAGGGACATGTAAATGTGGTTTTTTCCTGATCCTCGGGAGTGATAACTACTTGATTGTAGCCAGAGTACCCATCAAGAAAATAGAAGAATGCTTTCCCTGCAAGTCTCTCCAAGATTTGATCAATAAATGGCAGTGGAAAGTAATCTTTCTTAGTCGCAGCATTCAGGCACCTGTAATCGACACCGACACACCACGACGTGGGTATTCGGGTCGCGATCTCTACCCCCTCCTCGTTGGTGACCATCTGGATTCCTGACTTCTTCGGGACGACATGAAGGGGGGTCACCCACTTGGAGTCTGAAATAGGGTACATAAAACCTGCTTTGTACCATTTTTCTATCTCTTTCTTAACCACTTCCCGAAGACTGGGTTTAATCTTCTCTGAAATTCACGGGAAGGCCTTGCATTATCCTCAACATAAATTTGGTACGAGCAGAGAGCAGGGTTGATTCCTACAAGATCCGACACAGTCTAACCGATGGCTTTTCGATTTCGCTCAAGGACTTCTAGAAGTCTAGATTCTTGGTCCATGGCTAATTATGAACTAATAATCACAGGGAATTTATCTTTGGGTCCATTGAGAAATGCATACTTCGATGTGGGAGGGAGAGATTTCAGCTCTGGCAGATCTACATCATCAATCAAGTCTGGCTGAATGTCTTTTAAATCTGGCTCTGTGCTGGTTGGCGGTGAATCATTCTGTGAAACGTTAGCCACTAATCCTGAAGGAATGTGAGTCGGATCGCAAAAGTAGTGCGGTAATCCGGCCAAAGCCGCATCCGACTCATCATCGATTTTTTTTATTTACCCGAAGAAGATGGGATTGACAAATCTGAAAGGATTTCTATGTCATCAAGATTATAAACATCTGGGTGTTTAGATTTGTCTGGAAATAGCTCGCATACTGCATGGTGCATTGTTTCTTCTTCTATTGTGGTGGTATCATTATAAGGATCTGGCATTTGGTCCCATGATCCAGTAGTGCTGATGAGATTACACTTGAATGTTTCGGCATCTTTAGTGGTGGATTCGGAATCTGGTCTTTGCCACTTTGTTTGTTTCATCTCCAGATCCACTTCTCCATCTAGAGAGCGGAATTTTATCATTCCGGTGCCGTAATCGAATACAGCTTTGGCGATTCTTAAGAATGGTCTTCCAAGAATGAATTGTGATTCCTTCCAATGGTTCGGGGTCTCCATATCAAGGACAGTTAAGTCCACTTTGTATTCCGTACCCTCGACCATAATGATAACATTTTTCACTTCTCCCTTAGGTCTTTTAGTAGATTTATCAGCAAATTAGAGCAAATATAATGATTTCTGAAGAGGACCTAACTCCAATCTGTAATATAAGGCTAAGGGAAGAAGATTGATGGAAGAACCATCGTCAAGAAGTGTGCGTGCGAACACAATGCCGCCAATGCGACTTTCCATATAATGAGCACCCAGATCCCTTTTCTTCCTTGGTAAATGCTGATTTCTGACGCATTTGGTAGTGGCCACTGTCAGAACATGAGTCTCCACAAACTGATTTGTTTTCTTTATACGAGTCCTAGTGGGAGTACATTTCATTTTCAAGTATTTTTGAAATGATGGATTACTGGCCACATACTGATCAAAGGATACTTTGACTATGATAATTGGTTGGAGTTCTTATTACTGGTTGGAGTTCTTATTACAATCATAATTTTTTTGATAATAATCATGTTGCTGAAATGGTGACAAAGGTATTTTTGCAGCAACTAGAGGTTCAACGTCCTCTGCGGTCTCCATAGATGCTTTTCCTTTGTCTCGAGCTGAAATCCTCGGGCGTCCTTCTTCTTCATCCTAAGAAGCATCCTCCGGTTGACCTTCCGAGTCTTGTTGGTCTGATTCCCTTGCCCGGTCAGGTACGACCATGGTCCTTCCGCTCCTGAGTGACATGGCATTGATATTGTCAAACAAAAGGATCTCATGTTCAGATGTGGAAAAATCTGAATAGTATACCTGGCTATTGTGTTGAGATGATTGAGATCTATTCAAGTTGTTTGGGTTAGCTTGAACTTGGGTGGGAATGGCTGTGGCTGGTGCTGTCTGTTCATCCCTCTATCGGGATAAACGATTAACATCTACCCGTAGATCGCACGGTTCATTACGAAAACTGCGAATTTTTCTCCAGCATCTGTCTCTGGATGTCTACTGGTTCTTCTGGAGGTTTGGATGATGGAGATGCCTGATTTGGAGCTTGATATTGTTGACGATGTTGTTGAGGTTGGTTCTGACGGTTGTATGGCTGCTGTTGCCTCGAGTGTTGAGTGTGCTATGGAGTTGTGGGAAATGCAGCATTATAGAAGGTGGGTGGACGTTGATATTGCTGACGGTCCCCTGTATTACCCTGTCGGGTATTGTCCTGTGTATACCAGATGTCGTTTATCTCGAATGTCAGAGGCGGGGCTTCTTCGACTGTCTCGGCTGGTGGAGGTGACTGTTGGAAAGGTTGGGCATAGGATTGGTCCTGAGCCCATGGTTGATGTTGTACTGACCCTGGCTGCTCTTGGACATGATGCACATGATAGATCGGGGTCGTAGGTGCAGTAGGTATCCCTATCTTTGATACCTTCTCAGTTAGCTCCTCCATTTGCTTCAGAAACTGGGAGATCCGGTTGTCGATGTCGTTCACCCTTTTATGAATGTGATCCACCACTGTTAATTTATCTGCGATGATGTTCATGTTGGGAATCAAATCCTCTGCTATTTCTGCGACAACTTGCTTCCCTCCTTTGGCTTGGAAGGTGTTCAGGGAATCAGTGTAAGCTCTACTTGCAATTTGTGAACGGCTAGTCTCCGCCATCTGCTCTAGTATTTTCCAGACGGTTTCAGCTCCTCGGGATGTGTAATTGCCTCCACAAGCAGCACTGACTAAACCCTGAGTCCCGTGGTTAAGGCCAGAATAGAGTGACTGAACCATGATGTTATTATCTAGGTCATGGCAGGGATATTTCTGCAGAAGATCTTTAAATCTATCCCATGCATCACAAAGTGGTTCATTCGGCATCTGAGAGAAGTTAGTGATGCGAGTCCTCATTTGATTGGTTCGACTCAAAGGGTAGAATTTCTTCAAGAATAGGTTCTTGAACCTATCATAAGTGGTCATCGTCACTCCCAAATTTTTCATCCAGTAATCTACCTTACCTTTCAAGGCAAAAGGTAATGTAGTAAGACGAATGTAGTCCTGGCTGACTTGTAGGTGTCTCTGATTAGAACATACTAGCTCCAAATCACACAAAAATTCATATGGTTCTTCATTTGCATTACCATGAAATTGTGGTAATTGACTAAGGGAATGTGGATTCAGTTCATGGTGAACCTCTGGCTGAGGTGGCTGCAAGTAATTTCTAACTCTGTATTACCCGGGATTGTATGCCGCATCTATTGATGGTTCTTCCTCTACATTCAACCGTTCTAGTTCTTCCTTCATCAAATTTTGTTTTTGCTCAGACGTGGCTAGTCTTGCGAGAACCATTTGCATTGGATCTTCAATGAATTCATCTTCCTGATTGCTCTTCTTTGGAGGCATCTTTCGTGAGTGCTTCTTTTCACCTTCAGATTATGAAAAATTGGAGTCAATATTTTGGAAAAGATTATAATAGGAAGATTCAAGGTGAAGGTGTCCCTGAACTCAAGGTGGTTCTGAGTAAGAGTGGCTTAGAACCTTTGAGACTCGAAAGTTTGTTGCGGTCAGAAAAGGGTTCGCTGAGTCCGAACAGAAATTACCACAATCTTCCATTCTCGAATCCAAGAGATTATCAAGAGGTGTATGGATTATTGATCTAGGCACAAGTGTGCGGTATTCAATGATCAACTAAGTTTTACGCACAATCAAACACAATACAAAGTTTTGTTTCACCAACTCACTCAATGAAGGCCGTAAGAGTTCGTCCAGTTATCTTGTCGATTTTAATTGGTGAGAAGTCAAATCTTTCCAACTGTTTAATGAGCTGTTGGGTGCCGAAATTTCCTTAAATACTGTCCCGAGTTCGTACGACTAGTTGCATTCCACTTTCAGCCAGTATAGGTGTAAGTACGGACCGTTAAAACGGCTACCCGTGTTACTTAAGGACGGAGCCTTATGCAGTGTCCTTTAAACCACCCACTCTGTTAAGGAAGTCCGGACCGTTTACCGGCTACCCCGTATTCCTCACTGAGAAGTAGCTAATTATTTTTAAAGTCAGTAGTCTATATGAAAATGTTGGCTTGGCTCTATCCTAGTGTGTGTCTCTCTTCTCGTTGCAAGATAAAGACAAACAATGTCGGGGTTGCTCTCCTGCAAGAATTCTTGATTTTATGGGTTCTTAAAAATTAGCGTCCCAGTTTTAATTTGGTGATCACTAAAGAAATTAAGTGAGCAGAAATATACATCTACCGTCCAGTCCCAATTTCCTTTAGAATTATGTGATAAAACGAGGGAGGAGTTTGGGAAAAGCCGATGCATGCGAAAACGATGATGTATGCTCAGTTAGAAGACTTACAGTGAATCCTCGCAATCTCCATGTGGGATGCTAGATAGAAATTGAAAATTATTCTATATAAAATACAAGCCGATGAAAAACCGCACCTAAGAAGAAAGTTCTATTAGCGGGGAAGAAATGAATTAAATTTTTGGCTAAATTGAACGATCTAGGTACGTATCAATTAATAGTGTAGTGTGGCTTAAGATCCTACGAGCACAATCAAGAATTACAAATGCTCTGAGAGTCGTATGTACAGGTCTAACCTAATCGCCACTCAAGGTCGGGCCTCACCCTCACCGGAGAGTGAAACAGGCCACCACACACCATACAATAAGTTAGAGATCTTTTTACACACGCGAGAGTCCAAGCGGACACTGTTGTAAATGAATAATTAATTACAGAAATTTAAGTTCAGAAAAATAAATCCTAGACTCTACGCTCTCTCACGACTCGACTCGATCTTAATTTTAATTGCAGCTTTTACAGAAGTCGGTGAAGTTGCGTCGGTTCTTGAAAAACTGCTCCACGTACGGGTATCTCACAAGAAAAATAAGAGAGATAGTGTAAGAGGGTGACTCAAAAATATATGAATAATAATTGCTGAAAATAAATTGCAGGAAAAAATGGAATTTACAATGAGAAATTCGGGGGTCAGACTACCCGAATGCGGAAAACCGAACAAAAATTTTCAAGACAAAAACTAAGCCGCTTGCCTCCCCAGCGACGGCGCCATCTGACGAATCTGAAAATGCCGAGTTAAGAAGTTGTTTTTATTTGTCGTGCGTAAAAATTATGTGTCGTGCATTGTAGGAGGCAATCGGAATCGATCAAGAAAATAACCACATAAAATATTCGTCAATTTTAATGAATGCGGTTTTATGTTTGTTTTACTTGGGCAAGTCCCAAGGTCGATCACAAGGAGGCAAAGGAACAACCTAGAGTTATGTCTATCAAAGTTCGTGCGTGATTTTTGATGCGGTCTTTTTTTGTTATTTTTAATGCAATGAAGGGTGCAAAACGCAAATTCAGCCTATTTTAGGGACTAAAATGTAACTTTCGTTCAAACGATGTCCGAAAAATATGACACTTGGCCACTATGTGAAATATGATGAAATGAATGAACTGAAAGTTTTTTGGAATTTTTGGATGCATATGGATTTTTTTTATGGATTTTTAAATGCAAACAAAATGAATTTCAATATTTAATTATGATAAATACTAAACCTACTTATTTTCAAGGATCAAAATTATCTAAGATCTATCACAAGATGATTGACCTCAGAAAAATACTAAACCTCGAAAATGTGAGATCTAATACCAATTAAAAATTAAACACTGAAATATGCAAAATGATTTTTAAAGGGCAAACTATAAATGCAAATGCAAATCTTTTTGGGCACAATGTCACGCACAATTAACTCTACAATATGTGATTTGTCGAGGATTTTTAGAGCAATGCTTAATCAACTACAAAATTTAGAGCACAAACTGGGCAAAATATGAAAATTTCCACAGAATAATTAATTATTATTTAACCACTAATCACAAAAATGCCTACGATATGTCAAAGTGTAGAGAATTAATTGACAAATAAAATGTTATTTTTGGATTAATAAATTAATGTAGAGAAGAGGTCCAAAATTACGGGGAAACACATGGGTATAACTGCAATAACTATAACTATAAAAATAAGCAGAGCGGATGTGATGTAATTACCGATACCCATGGGGGGTGTCTTCTCAAAATTTCCAGAGGGGCATGTGCGTGGCACGTGCCCTCTGGAGGTGGGGGTTGGTGCGCAATTACTAGGGAGTCTGGGGGCTTCCTTGAAAATTCCGAGGAGTCACGTGCAAGGCACATGACCCTGGGCTCCGGTGATAACTCGTGGTTCTTCAGGGGGTCTTTAGCAATTTGACCCTTGGTCACGTGCGGAGCACGTGACCTGAGGGTGACGTAAGTGTGATGTCCCCTTGCCCTCACGCGCACTGCGCGTGGCGGGGATCTCGGGTCCACCGCCCGGTGGTGGCTGAGGCGAAACGGGCGGACGCCCGGCTCTGGAGGCATTGAAGGAGAGATGTCGCGGCGGAGGGCTGGAAGGCTGAGAGCGCCGGTGGAAAGGCGTGGCTACTACTGGAGGAACCCGGAGCAAGGAGAGGTGGAGGGGGACCTCGGGCTTCGTGCCCGGTTTGTGCTGAGGAGCTTCGATGGCTGGTGGAGGAGATCGGGGGTATCGTTGGTGAAGCTTGAAGCTCGGAGGTGGAGTAGCGTTGGAGTAGGCGGAGTTGGAGAGGCGAGCGTGGTCGGTGATGGTGTCGAGGACGTTGGCTCGACGGGGATGGAAGAGAGAGAGAGAGAGAGAGTACCTGGAGGCGAGAGGTAGGGCTCGACGGTGCGGATGCCGGAGCGAAGCAGCGGCTCGGAGGTGGCGCTGTGGCGAGGAGGGTGTTCCCCGAATCACGCCGACCTTGGCTGTCACGACCTGAAGGAGATGAACGACGGATGGAGGTGAAGATCGGGCGCGGTGGTGTTTAAATAGGGGACGAGGGGTTGGGCCGATGATGGAAGGTGGCCGGTGATTGATTTGATGAAATCGAGGATCGAAGATGGCCGTGGTTATCGGAGATATGTGCCGAAGTGGCGCTATTTGGCGGCGGCGTGATCTCCGGCGAAAATCACGGAGAGTCGCGAAGGTTGGTGGCAGAGAAATCACGAAGTCGCGAAGTTGCGAGGGGGCGCACGTGCGGAACACATGCCTTGGAGGAACGTGCGACGCACGTGCGTCCACTTTATTTTTTATTTTATTTTTTATTTTTTTAGAAATCTAATATATAATAAGGCCGAAAATGGCTGACACGTGGCGGCACCAGGTGCTGCCACGTGTCAGTACCACAAAAATCGTTATACAAATACTTTGTAAAATCAAAAATATATAATAAATGACCTCGGATTGAAAAAAATTCTCACAAAAATTGCTCGTCTCGATGAGTCTACAACTTTCATGAAGACATCAAAACCAAAATCGATCATTTGCACAAAGTGGTGTTTTTGGGGTATCCCATGTACATAGAACACCTTGATTTTGGGGTTTTGTAATTTTTATGTCATTTTTAGATAAAAAAATCCGGAAAAAATATGATAAATCAGAGATAAATAATTACACATTAATCATATTTTTGGATTTTTATTAATCAATAAAGTTTGTCATAAAATAATATGTCAAAAACTGTTAAAATATGCAATATACAAAAGAGGCCCAAAACCCAACTTTCACATATGAGCTCTGATTCACTTGAACTTGGTCTTGTTTTGAAGCTAATTGAATGTACATTAGTTCAAAAGTGCGTAGGATTCAATCGGACACTGGATGAGGAAGATATAAGGTTTTTTGTCCGAAGATCCTTAAATTAGGGTTTGGGTTTTTGGTCCATTTATTTGGGTTAGTTATTTTTTGTATTTTTTATTTATCGGGGAAGTTAGGCTATTTACAGGTCATTTTTTACTCGGATTTTTAGCTTCTTATTTTGTGCAGAAAATAATGATAAAATGCAATTCTTATGAAAACGTGTATGAAAACTAATTATTCAGAATAGATGTGGAAATGTTGTTGATTTTGAGGGATTTGAGCTTAAAAATGAGATTTAGAGTGATGAATCCAAGATTCATCACTCCCGTACGTGCTCCTCACGTGGGAGGGCATCAGGATGGCTGCTCAGTTGGCGAGGAGCGGTGGAGGTCCCGCGAGTGCGGCAGGGCTGGCGGGCACTGACGATGATGTTCTGCAGGTGAATACGTTGAAGCAGCAGGGGGAGTCGAAGTGGCAGCTGGAGTCGGAGGTTGTATCTTGGCGAGGTACGTCGCTGCCCGACGGTGGCTTACGAGAGGCGGAGGAAGGCCGGTGTTGTAGTGGGCCGGCAAAGCTCCTGCACCTGCTGGTTGCTGAGGAAGATGAAGGCGGTGGTCGGGGGAGTTGCATCGTTGTCGATGATGGAGAGGATGGCGGCGTTGAAGCAGGTGATAAGTTAGTGGAGAAGGTCATTGGGCTCGATGGCGACGAAGGAGGCTGGAGCAGGGCAAGGACGGTGAGGGGGTTCACCATGGGCTGCAGCGAGCTTGGAATAGCTCGGATCTCGCCACGAATAAAGACCCTTTGGGTTGTCACCACCGGAGGGTTCTTATATGGAGGAGTATCGCCGGATAATGTTTAGGCGGAGGGTGAGGAGCTTAAATAAGGAGAGGTAGCTCATCGGGGAAGGAAGTAGGGTGCTGGCAGTGGCAAAATCCGGGGGATGCAACATCAGGGATCATTGGGAGATCGATTTGAGATCGTATTATGGATTGGATTGGGAAAATTTGGGAGAGATCGGGGACGAAAAGGGAAGGCGGCGGCCGACGATTGACAAACTCGCGGCGGAAATCACGGAGCAGGTGGAGGATCCTGGGCGATTTGGGAAAGTGGGGCAGATGGGGACGATTGCCAACGACCGTCCCATCGGTCGAGATCGGACGACCGCTACAGTGGCGCGTTGCGGCTAAATCGGGTGAGAGGGGGAGGATAACACGTGTGTGGCACGTGCGCGGGAGGCACGTGCCCCGCACGTACAACCGCTTATTAATTTTTATTATAAAATGAATAAGTAAATGAAAATTCGAAAAATGGCTGACACGTGGCGGCTCAGGAGATGCCACATGTCAACACCACAAATTTTGTAAAATAAATATTTTGTAAAATCAAAAATAAATAGCAAATGGCCTCGGATCGAAAAAGTTTCTTCCTAAAATTGGTCGTCTCGATGAGAACTATAACTTTCATGAAGACATCAAAACCAAAATCAATCAATTACACGAAGTGATATTTTTGGTGTATCCCATATACATAGAATACCCTGATTTTTGAGTTTTATAATTTTTTGTCATTTTTAAACCAGATAAAAATCCGGAAAAATTATGGTAAAATCAAAGATAAATAATTACACATTAATCAAATTTTTTTGGATTTTTATTAATTAAAAAAAATAAGAAATAAAATAGAATACGAAAAAGATTAATTTTATACAAGTAGTTAGTGAAGACTCAGACTCGATTTATTTCTTTAATTTCAAGCTCAGTTTGGATTTGAATTTTTGCGTATTTCAATAAAACTTTCATCGAAGAAGACAAATGAAAAAGAAATGAAATAAAATAGATTAAATATGTACATAATATAATAGGTCAAAACCGCTAAAATACAAAATGTACAAAAGAGGCCCAAAACCCAACTTTCACATATGAGTTCCGATTCACTTGAAGTTGGTCTTGTTTTGAAGGTAATTGAATGTAAAGTAGTTCAAAAGTGAGTAGGATTAAAACAGACACTGGATGAGGAAGATATGAGGTTTTTAGTCCGGAAATCTTGAAACTATGGTTCGGGTTTTTGGTCCACTTATTTGGGTTAGTGATTTTTTTTGTATTTTTCATCTATTCTTGTTAGTGATATGTAAACAATGGAGGTGGTTTTGGGTCATTCGGAGTTAGCATGAGTGAGTTAAAAATCCGAGAATTTAGGCTATTTACAGGTCAATTTTAGCTGGGATTTTTGGCTTCTTATTTTGCGCAGAAATTCGTGCTAAAATGCAAGTCTTATTAAAACGTGCATGAATGCTAATTATGCTAAATAGATGCAGAAATGCTGTTGATTTTGAGGGATTTAAGCTTAATTAATGAGATTTTTAGTGATGAATCTGAGATTCATCATCCCCCTATACTTAAACCATGCTCGTCCCTGAGCATCAAAAAGAAATGCCATGAGGTGAAATGAGATTGGGTTCCATACCAAGACCATGAGATGAAGGTGAAAATGAAACTAAACACGACCTTTGGATTATTAGTGTGGCGGAACTTCTATGAGACTTAGAATTTTAAAATCAATGGCCTTCAAGTTCTACACATCATTGTCACAGTTTCGGCTCAGAAGTCATCTTAGATCAATCCTCTTCCCAAAGCATACCCTATGAACATTAAACAATCGACTCATGTGTGTGAAAGGTTTTAGCTCTTCCCATCCAGAATGTCGGACTACCATGCTCATCTCCTCTCCAGTAACTCGTCCTCGAGGAGTCAGGTATTTCCTTCTAAGGTTTTTCGCGTTTTGTTCACAATCGAATTGGGGGAGAAGTTAGAAGGAGAAAAGAACTCAAGGGTGGCCAGTGTAGTCACCTCTCCTTGTGAAGATGGCAAGTATAGCCGAGTCTTCACCAAGATCTACATGTTTTCTTGAAGCTTGGACCTTTTTTGTCAGATTTTATTTGGTAGTTGCTTCTTTGTATTTGGAATTTTTAGTGGTTATGCTTGGATCTTGTTGTGCCCCTACGGATATAGAATCTTTTCGTTTCCGTACATTTTTTGGGGTCTTAGAAAAAATTGTGCCTAACCGTCCATCCCTTTTCCGAAGCTTTATTTCAACCTGTAATCCGGTCTTTAGATTTCCACACTACCAGAAAAGAAACTCACACAGTCTTCCAACATCCCGTCTGAATTGAGCTAAGTGCATAGTGTGAGAGTACAAATTAATTCCCTATTCCAGAGTGGTACCCAGAATTAAGAGACTAGGTTAGACACTAAGAGTCAAACGCTGCACATTGTCATGTGGAACTCAAAGAATTAAGTCAAAGACCTGAAGTTTCTAAACTCCTATTTCTCGGAGAAGTTCCTCTGAAAATTAGATGGATTAAGGTCAAGTCCAGACCACTCTCGGTTTCTGCTCATAACTCGGTTCAGAATCCAAAGACTTTTCACAGATGCGAATGAATGCGATGCTGGATGAAGTGAAGGTGTGTGAAATGCAGACTTTTTGTGATGATTTTTTTATTTTTTTATGCAAGGGATTTTTGGTTTTTTATGCAAAAATGAATAAGAAGCCTTTTTTCAAAAATTTTGGGTTGGACACAGATAATGTTAGTAGCAAAAACTTTTTTTTTATTTTTCAAGTTAGTTACCCACCCCGTAAATACCTATAGACTTACGCAAAAGTACGATATATGGGTAAAATATATACACAGTATATATACAGACCCCCCTATACTTAGCGAGTGTTGTGTCCTTAGAGCACGAGAAGCGTAAAGAAGACATAACTCAGGCTAAGCGTAAGAGAGTAAAAAGGAAAAGAACAAGAACAAGATATACAGGTCCACCCCCCTATACTTAGACTATGAACAGAGTATATACAGGTGGGTGTCGGTTCCCCCTATACTTAGGCTTTGGTCAACCTACGTATAGGAGAAGGGTGGAAATGGAGTGATTGAGAAGGAAAAGTGTGATGAGAGAAATGGTATATACAAATGGCATCAGTCCCCCCCCCATACTTAGGCCTTGGCCTAAGTAGAGGAAGAAGCTGTACAAGGAGACCGATGTGGTCGGGAGGGAGGGTGGGGAGCCGATGATTAAGGCAGTTTTCGGCTGATCTTTTTGTGCGCCTGCAGTGGGAGATCGTAATCACGAGATGGAGATGAAGCATATGATTCCCAACTATTATCAGTGTCATTCTCAGAAAAATCATGATGGAGAGTAGATGAAGTTTTTGAGTCAGATGAAAGATATCCATCATTAGAATTATCCTCAGAGGAATAGTATTTGAAAGTGGATACACTCCAAATATTCTAGTGTTTTTGTTTCCTCAGTTGTTTTCTCAGAATTCGTTCCTTTTTGGGATCAAGTCGTTTGTCCTTGGATGAATACTCAGAAGCACCGGTCTCAGTCAACTCATAAGAAATAATTCCAATGTACTTGATGAGGGCAGGAACATCAACTTTGGATGAATAATAGTTAGGAAGGGGAGTTGCCCAATGAGAATAAAATTTTGGATCCTTGCGAAGATATAGTTTTAGAGTTGTCGAACAGACTTCACTCATGTAGGTTACCTTTCCAGACCTGATGAGGGATCATCAGCTGATTCCTCCTCCGAAATGTCAAAGGTGACTTTCTTTCTTTTATTTCATGAAGGTGTCGGTTCACTTGAGTACCCAGATGAATAATCATTGGAATTCTCCTTGGTCGGTGTTCGTCCTACGTGTTTGTTCTTAATCTTTTGAATGTCAGTGCACTCGTGGTTTGGGATGATTTGGTCAATGTATTCAGAGAAGTTTGCTCCAGGGTGCGACTATGCATATGTCTCAGGATCTAAGAAACATTCATCTATTTTAAGAACCGCGGGAATTGAAAAACCGAGGAGAGTCTCATCATGTTCGTTCTCAATTGATTTGACATTGGAGCATTCCCATGTCAAGTTGATGTGATCCATGTAGTTAGACTAGGTTGACACAGGGTGTGCCCATGCATAAGTCTCCGGATCATATGATTCATATACTTGATTCTCCATGGTGAGAGCAGCTAGGAATGGAGCAGGGGGGAGATTCTCTAAACTAATAGTCTCATCAACAACCACTATCCCAGGTGTAGCAGCGGGGTAGGGCTATTCTACCGCTTCATGGTTACGATTGTCGGGAACTTCGTGGGTTGCCTCAGAAACTCGTGGCTCCTCAAAGACTGGATCAAATCGAAGTGCTTCCAATGCTGTAAAATTGATTTCCTAAGTGTCACAATCAATAATTGCCTTAGCCATTGCTAAGAATGATTTTCTGAGAATAATTGGAGACTGGGTGAATTCTCCTTGATGCTCAATATCAATGATCGTGAATTCTACTTTGAGTGGAGCACCTTGGAATGTCATGATGATAGAAATGATTCCTCTCGGCCATTTTATTGATCGGTCCGCCAATTGTACAATCTCTCGTATCTTCTTGATCGGTCCGAGTTTGAGTTTGTGAAATACAGAGGTCGGGAGGATATTGATCGGCGAATCGTCATTAATCCGAGCATGGATGAAAATTGTGTCTTTGATTCTACAGTCAAATCTGGGCAACCGCTTAACTATGCGGCTCTTGGTTTTTCTCCTCAACACCAAGGAGGAGGCTATTGGCAAGGTATGCCTTTCAATCTTTGTTCTAATCCTGCTCAACTTTTTCATCATTAATTTGTCCATTACAAAACCTTTAAGGTTGGGGAAGTGTTCAATGACATTTATAAAGGGAAGTTCAAAATTTAATCTTTTCTCCAAGGCTTCCCGTAAAGCAGGATCCAAATTCTTCAAATCTTCTTCAGATTCAATTTTTATGTATTTTTCGAGATTTTCGACTTTTTTGTGGTTTTCAAATATTCCAATTTTTTGGTATTTTCTATGTGGTGTGATGATGTGGTGTATTCCTCAGATGAGCAGGGGTTTTGATGTACAGAGTAAGAGTCAGAGGCATAGTCATTTCTAGGAGAATAATATGCAGAAGTGTCGATGTCAGAATCATCCCTAGGTTTTTGAATATCCTCAAAATTTTCAGCATGAGATTCACTCATTTCCTCATTCATTTTTATGTCCGAGTTACCAGAGATTGAAATTAATCGGTCAGTAAATTTTTGAAATCTATCCTCTATTAATTGGAATCTCTTATTTATCATATATCATCCTCAAAATATTGTTCATGATCAATCATGGGAGCAATCGATTTGTGTTTTTTATTTTCAATAATCTCATCTTCCATTTTCCTGTATGTGCTAGGAGAAGAGTCTCTTGAAATATCCAATATATGATCGTTATTTTCTGAAAATTTCTCCTCAAAAATTATGGAAGCAGGTTGCTCAACGGAAGGATTTTGCGGGAATGTGTAGGTCTCATACTCAACATGTTGTGACTCGAGCATGTCATCTTGGTTTGAGTAGGGTCTACTTCCATGGTCATGATTGATCGTATCCTCAAATAATGGGATCATAGATAGTGCATATGTGTCGATATCTTCCATGTGGTCCTCTGCATGGATAGGCTGATCAAATGAGTGATATTCAGGTTAGTTAATAGAGATTTGATCGTTGTGGTCAATCCAACGTTGATGATCATTAAGTGTGGGTCTTTCCATCTGGATTTGGTTTCTCGGCCAGTCATGAGACTCAAAGGTATTTTGATCTTGAAATGGTTCATTAGCGAGAAACCGAGAATAAGACGGTTCAGTCCAAGATGGTAGGTGGTCATGTGAGGTCGGATGATTCAAGTAGGAATTTAATGAGGGGGGCGAATTCATCTGTGGTTGAAAGTCTCCTGCAAATGTTGAAGGATTATTGAAAGAAGAGGATGTAGTTGATTTGGGCCTAATCGAGACAAAGTCATTTTCATAGTATAGCTCTGATGGATTTTTAGATAAATGTTTGGCCATTTTTGAAAGAGCTGAAAGGAATGATGGTTTGGGTTTGCAATGATTTTCATGATCTGGATGCGGAGAGTTTTTGGACAAAAGTTCCATGATGAGGTTTAAACCAAGAAAGGAGAGAGATGATTGCAGGGGATAGTCAAAAGAAATTTTATTAAATGTGCGGTTTTTATCTTCGATATCGGTTCACGAACACCAATGCAATACAAATCAAACCCTGGGTTCATCAACTCACACAATGAAGACGTAAGAGTTCAGCTATTATCTTTTCAATATTAATTGGTGATAAGATAATTTTGGAAAGGATTTAGCGAGCGGTTAGGTGCCGGAAATTTTCATAAAGACTGTCCCGAATTCCTACAACTAGTTGCATCTACTTTCAGCCCATATAGGTGTAAGTACGGACCGTAAAATGGCTACCCATGTTACTTAAGGACGGAGCCTTACACAGTGTCATTTAAACCACCCACTCTGCTAAGAAAGTCCGGACCGTTTACCGGCTACCCGTATTCCTCACTAAGAAGTAGCTAATCATTTTTAAAATCAGTAGTCTGAATGAAAATCCGGGTTTTGGACTCTAGCCTTAAGTGTTGTCTCTCACTCACTCCGAAAAATAAAAGCATTCAAGGTCGGGGTTGCTCTCCCGCAAAAAATCTTGATTTTGATGGGTTGATTTGAAATCGGCTATATTTAGCAGTCTTAATTTTAATTAGGTGATTACTGAAGAATTAAGTGAGCAGACATACACGTCTACTGTCCAGTCCCAATTTCCTTTTAGAATTATGTGACAAAACAAGAGGATGGAATTCAGGAAAAGCTGACGCACGCGAAAAATGATGATGTATGCTCGGTTAGAAGACTTACAGTGAATCCTCGCAATATTCATGGGGGATGCAATACAAGAATTGAAATTTAATCTATATGAAATGCAAGCCGATGAAAAATTGCACCTAGTAGAAAGTTCTATTAGTGGGGAAGAATTGAATTGAATTTGGCTAAGTTTGAATGATCTATGTGCGTCTCAATTAATTAGTGAAGTGTGGCCTTAGATCCTACGAGCACAATCAAAAATTAAAATGCTTTGAGAGCCGTATGTGCAGGTCTACCCTAATCGCCACTCAAGTCGGGCCCCACCCTCACAGGAGAGTGAAACAGGCCACGACACACCACAGAAAAAGTTCAAAGTTTTTTACACACGCGAGAGTCCAACCGGACACCGCTATAAATGAGCAATTAATTACAGGAATTAAAAATTGTAGAAATAAAATTCTAGACTCTACGCTCTCTCACAAGTCGACTCGATCTTAAATTAATTGTGGCTTTTCGGAAGTTGGTGAAGATGTGTCGGTTTCTTGAAAAACCGCTCCACGTACGCCCAGTACCTCGCAAGAAAAATAAGAGAGAATATGTAAGAGATTGACTCAAAAAATGATAAATAAATAAGAAAATAAATGATGAAAATAAATGTAGGAAAAAATAGAATTTATAGTGGAAAATTCGGGGGTCAGACTACCCGAATGTGGAAAACCGAACGAAAATTTTCAAAACACAAAACTAAGCCGTTTGCTTCCCCGCCAACGGTGCCATCTGACGAGTCCGAAATTCGCTGTGTTAAATGTATGAATTTTATTTGTCATTCTCTTAAAAAATGATTTGTCGTTTCGTTGTTGGCGGCAATCGGAATCGGTCAAGATAATAACCACACAAAATCTTTGTCAATTTTAATGAACGTGGTTTTATGTTTGTTTTTCTTAGGCAAGTCCCAAGGTCGAACACAAGGAGGCAAAGGAACAACTTAGAATTATGTCTATTAAAATTTGTTTGCGGTTTTTGAGGCGATCTTTTTTGGTAATTTTTAATGCAATAAAGGATGAAGA
Source organism: Ottelia alismoides (assembly GCA_037367405.1). Lineage (NCBI taxonomy): Eukaryota > Viridiplantae > Streptophyta > Magnoliopsida > Alismatales > Hydrocharitaceae > Ottelia > Ottelia alismoides. The sequence continues at coordinate 361,907 of JAZKJV010009016.1, forward strand.
ATGCAAATTCGGCCTATTTCAGGGACAAAAATGTAGTTTATGCTCAAACGATGTCCTAAAAATACGAAACTTGCCCATGAAACAAAATATGATGAAATGAATGTGCTATAATTTTTTTGGAATTTTTGGTGGCAAAATGAATTTTTATGAATTTTTAAATGCAAACAAAGTGAATTTCAATATTTAATTATAATAAATATTAAACCTAATTATTTTCAAGGGATAACATTATCTAATATCTATCATTAGATAATAGATCTCGAAAAAATCCTAAACCTTTAAAATACTTGTTTCAATACCTATTAAAAATCAAACATCGAAATATACAAAATGATTTTTAAAAGGCAAACTATGCATGCAAATGCAATTCTTTTTGGTCACAATGTCAAGCACAAATAATTCTACAATATCTGATTTTTTGGGGATTTTTAGTGCAACTGTTAATCATATATGAATTTCAGAGTATGAAATGGGTAAAATACGCAATTTTTCATAGAATAATTAATTATTAGTTAACCATTAATCACAAAAATGTCAATCAATTTCCACGATGTAAAGAATTAAATGCGGAACAAAATGCTTATTTTTGCATAATAAAATAATGTAACGTAACAGTCTAGAATTAAGAGGGAATACAGGAGTATTTATGCAATATATAAATATATAACAAAATGCAGAATGGCTAATGTCTAATTACCGAGATCCCTGGGGTGGTTTTAGCAAAATTTCTTCAGGCACGTGCACTGCGCGTAACTTGCAAGTAGTGGGACTCCTGGGGAAATTTGGAAATCGCAGGGGTTTTGTTGTAAAAATCCCACCAATCAAATCTGGAGACTTTCAGGGGCCTTTCTGTAAATTTTCCCCAATAGGATGCACATCACGCGATCCCTCTCGCATGTGCTCCTCAGGTGGGAGGGTATCGGGATGGTGCCCGGTCGGCGAGGAGTGACGGAGGTCCCGTGAGTGCGGTGAGGCTGGCAGGCATTGACGATGATGTTCTGCAGGTGAATACGTTGAAGCGGCAGGGGGAGTCGAAGTGGCGGCTGGAGTCGGAGGTTGTATCTTGGTGAGGTACGTCGTCGCCCGTCGGTGTCTTGCGAGAGGTGGAGGAAGGTCGGTGTTGTAGAGGGACAGCGAAGCTCCTGCACCTGGTGGTCGCGGAGGAATATGAAGGCGGTGGTCGAGGGAGTTGCAGTGTTGTCGATAACGGAGAGGATGACGGCGTTGAAGCAGGAGATAAGTCAGTGGAGAAGGTCTTTGGGCTCGATGGATACGAAGGAGGCCGGAGCAGGGCAGGGACGGCGAGGGGGGTCACCGTGGGCTGCAGCGAGCTTGGAATATCTCGTATCTCGCCGCGAATAATGACCCTCCGGGTTGTCACCACTGGAGGGTTCTTGGGTGGAGGAGTATCGCCGGATAATGTTTAGGCAGAGGGCGAGGAGCTTAGATAGGGAGAGGTGGCTCGTCGGGGAAGGAAGTAGGGTGCTTGCGGTGGCGAAATCCGGAGGACGCGACATCGGGAGATCGATTTGAGATCGTATTATGGATTGGATTGGGAAAATCTGGGCGAGATCAGGGATGAAAGGAGGCGGCGACCGGCGATTGATGAACTCGCGGTGGAAATCACGGAGCACGGCGGAGGATCCTGGGCGATTTGGGAAAGTGGGGCAAATGGGGACGATGGCCAGCGGCCGTCCGATCGGCCGAGATCGGACGGCCGTTATAGTCACACGTGGCGGCTGAATCGGGTGAGAGGGGGAGGATAGCACGTACGTGGAACGTGCGCGGGAGGCACGTGCCCCGCACGTGCGGCCGCTTTTTATTTTTTTATAAAACGAATAAGTAAATAAAAATTTTAAAAATGGCTGACACGTGGCGGCTCCAGGAGCCGTCACATGTCAGCACCACAAAATTAATAAAATAAAGATTTTGTAAAATAAAAATAAATAGCAAATTACTCGGATCGAAAATGTTTCTTCACGAAAATTGCTCATCTCGATGAGATCTACAACTTTCATGAAGACATCAAAATAAAAATCAATCAATTGCACAAAGTGATATTTTTGGTGTATCCCATGTACATAGAATACCCTGATTTTTGGGTTTTATAATTTTTTATCATTTTTAAACCAGATAAAAACTGGAAAAAATATGGTAAAATCAAATATAAATAATTATGTATTAATCTATTTTTTTTGGATTTTTATTAATTAAGAAAAAGAATAAATAAAATAGAATACGAAAAAGACTAATTTTGTACAAGTAGTTAGTGAAGACTCAGACTCAATTTGTTTCTTTGATTGCAAGCTCAGTTTGGATTTGGATTTTTACGCCTTTTAATAAAACTTTCATCAGAGAAGACAAATGAAAAAGAAATGAATTAAAATAGGTTAAATATGTACATAATATAATAGGTCAAAAATCGCTAAATACAAAATGTACAAAAGAGGCCCAAAACCCAACTTTCACTTATGAGCTCTGATTTACTTGAACTTGGTCTTGTTTTGAAGGTAATTGAATGTACATTAGTTCAAAAGTGAGTAGGATTAAAATGGACACTGGATGAGGAAGATATGAGGGTTTTAGTCCGGAAATCCTAAAACTATGGTTTGGGTTTTTGGTCCATTTATTTGGGTTAATGATTTTTTTGTATTTTTCATTTATTCTTGTTAGTGATATGTACACAGTGGAGTGGTTTCGGGTCATTCGAAGTTAGCATGAATGAGTTAAAAATCCTGGAAGATAGGCTATTTACAGGTCAATTTTAGCTGGGATTTTTCGCTTCTTATTTTGTGCAGAAATTCGTGCTAAAATGCTATTCTTATTAAAACATGCATGAATGCTAATTATGCTGAATAGAAGCAGAAATGCTGTTGATTTTGAGGGATTTAAGCTTAATTAATGAGATTTAGAGTGATGAATCCGAGATTCATCAAGCATGTAAGTTAGCTACACCATGGAGCATACTCCCCCCCCCCACATACATACATACATATATATATACATATATATGTATATATCCCTTCAATGTCTCTAGAATTCCGTTAGAACTGGACACTCTTATGCCCTCCATCTAGAACAAGTCGATTACAATAATGTTTAGACCGTTAAAATTACATATTCTAAATGGAGGGAATATGAGTCTCTGTTTCTGATGAAATCCGAATAGCATATTGGAGGTATATAGATGAATATACATTGTGATATTTTGAATAAAAAATATGGGGAAATGGAACAAAGACAACCCCATTTTTCTCATATGTGTGCAACTTTCCTACACCCACCCTTTTTCCCTCAATATTTTTTGATTTGCTCTAAGGATGAAAATTACAGGAAAAGAATATGCTCTAAGGATCTCAAAATCATGAAAATGTAATGGATCAGTTAGATCAACTTTCTCCAAATCTGGTTTACCACTAAGGAGAATATCAAATCTTGATTTTTTCCAAAATAGGGGGTGTTCCTCAAAAAAGAAGAGGGATAATATAGTTTTATAAGATGAAAATGAACCACACTCGTGAAATTTTGCTCATCTGCTCAATATGTGGGAATCAGATTTTTCCTATTTGCACATGTTTAATGTAAGTGATAAGAAATAGTGGCTTTAAGTTTCATTTAAAAAAATAAAAAGAATACATGCACAAAAATACGAGAGCATGTAAGTTACATACTCCCAAGGAGTATACTCCTTTTGCCACACACACATAGGGTAAAATGAGGATGCCTCTTTGGGGGCTTAATTGGCTCCACGACCCCATTTTTATTTTAAAATGAAAAAAATGAAAAGTCGTCACAATTTCATACAAAATCGATACTTCTATGGCCTTCATGCAGACGGGATCGATTTCAACAATTCAGTCACCGTTAAAAATTGATTGTCTGGATGGAGGCCATAGGAGTCTTTTTTTTGCATGAAACTTGATTGACATAATATAGGGATATAGTGATTAATTTTCATAGTTTTATTTTTAAAGAAGCTAAAAAATGGGAAAATGGAGCATGGGAACCAAATTAACTCTCCCTAGATGGCACCCCCATTTTATTCATATATATAGGGGTTGATGGGGCTGCCCCGTCCCATTTTTTGGTAATTTTTTTACTTTTTTTGAAAAATATTGACATGTATATTCATCCCTATATCTCTCCTATATGCCATTCGAATTCGTTAGAAACAGAGACTCCTACGGCCTCCATCCAGACAGAGTCGATTTAAAAAATCTTGCGACCGTTAAAAAAATGACATATGGATGGAGGTCGTAGGAGTCTCTATTTCTGACGAAATTCGAATGGCATATAGGAGGGATATAGGGATGAATATACTTGTTTTTATTTTTCCAAAAAAATAAAAAAATTACCAAAAAATGGGGTGGGGGTAGCCCCATTTTCCCCATATATATATATATATATATATATATATATGTGTGTGTGTGGGGGGGGGGGGTTAATGTGGCTGCCTCTCTCACGCTATATTTTTTGCGAAAAGTTTTTATTTTTTAGGAAACTATCTCTATGTATGTTCATCATTATATCCTATAGTACATCATTCCAATTTCATTAGAAACAAAGACTCTTATACCTTTCATCTAGAACAGATCGATAACAATAATTCTAAGACCGTTAACATTACATATTTAGATGGATGTTATAAGAATCTATGTTTAAGACCAAATTGGAATGATATATTATAGGGATATAGTGATAAAAATACGCGATGATATTTTTAAAATAAACAAAATAAATTCGTTGAAATATTGCGTGATGGCAACCCATTGATTGTCCCCAAGGGACAACATTCTCTCTCTCTCTCTCTCTCTCTCTCTCTATATATATATATATATGGGGAAAATGAGATTGGCCTTAGAGGAGCTAACTTGACTCCCCACGCTCCATTGTCCTCCACTTTTAATTTTTTTTTAGTTTTTAAAAAATGAATCCATAGAGATTCATCACTATATTCCTATATTATGTTATTCAAGTTTCATGAAAACATAGACTCTTACGACTTCCATCTAGACAGCTATTTTCTAAAGGTTGTAGAATTGTTGAAATTGACCCCATCTTGATGGAGTCTGTATGTGTCTCTGTTTCGCATGAAATTTGAATGGAATAATATAAGATATAATTATGAAAATCAAAGGAAGTATTTTCAAAAAAAATTGAGAAAATGATGCGGATGGAGCCATGTTAGCTCCCCCAAGGGGTAATTCCATTTTACCGTATATATAGAGAAAAAAAGGAGTATGCTCCCTCGGAGCATGTAACTTACATGCTCCCATCTTTTTTTCTCGTATTTTTTATTTTATTGTTTTGAAATTAAATATATGAGAACTTAGATCATCATATATCACCTCGCTATCATTCAAAATTGAACTTAGTTCAAGACTTCTATCCCCTGCATGAACACTGTCAATTTTTAATGATCTCGGAATTACTGAAAATGACCCCCTCCAAATGGATATATTAGGAATGTCTGTTTACATGAAATTTGGAATGCATATTCCACTTATCATTCTAAGTAAATCCATATAGGGTTTCATTTTAAAAAATAAAAAAATGTGCAAAGAAATGGGAGTATGCTCTTATATGCTTCCAAT
>JAZKJV010009016.1:372500-565000 GCA_037367405.1 Ottelia alismoides
CTACTAATGTCCATACAACAATTACTGATTATAAATGTCCGTATTACTGAACTCATTTTTATTGATACTAATATAGTTACTTAGTACTTCTGAATAATGACCAGATAATTGGGTAGGAATATTATTGAAGTTATACGAATAATTACTGAATATTCATGTCCATATTACTGACTCATTGTGATTAGTTACTGAAATTATAGTTATACATCAGTTATTCATTCGGTAACTGTATTTGTCAATTACCTCTTACATTAGTTACATGATGATTAGTTCTTAATAATATTGTCAAAGGTGTTCTTCTCACCTCTTCAATTTGGAAGTATACAACGATTATCAATACTTTATTATTTAAAATTTTCATCCACGAAACATAAGAAGTGTTCGAATATCTAGCATACTTGAAATAAAAAATGAATTAGTAAACTACGAGGTGTGAGTTGTAAGAACTAAAGAAGAAATAATAATAACAAAACCTTGATCTTGTGAAACACTTGAATATAAAGAGAAAAATGAGAAACTTAATTTCAGAATAGGTACAAGATAAGCAGCAATCGTGTAGGTAATTGTAAGATAAAAATAATGTATCAGTAAATAATGCAAATACATTAGTAAGTCAGTATATCTTCAAAATAATGCATGAAAAAGTGATAATCGTTCTAACAAAAGTATCGTAAAATGTCTTATAAGTAAATTAAGTAATACTTATGTAACTCAATATATCTTCAAAGTAACGCATGAAAAAGTAACAATTATCTTATAACATAAAATATCTTATAAGTAAATTAAATAAATTCATCGGTAACATAGTACATTTTCAAAGTAACGCATAAAAAGTAACAATTATGTTTATTGTAATTTTTTAGATAGTTTACAAATCAAGTCCTCATCTATGGACCCGACCAATCTAGATCTCAATCTTTCATTTGTAACAAATAGGGTCCCGGCTCCGTTTGCGGTAAGGACATATAATTTTGTCGTTAGAAAGTTCAATGCATTGACATAACTACCCTTAAATTTTAAATAATCCCTCCTTCCAAAACTTTGTTTCCGTCAACACCCCCAACTACCTCACTATGTACACAGAGCCCTTACAGGGCTACTCGTGTATGCCATTACAATATGAAAATGGAGGGAAAATGTGATCTCAAAATCAGAGAACCCACAAAGATTATATGCGCTCCTTGAAAGAGGCAAACAAAATGAATAATGCGATTTCTAAATATGTTCCTTAATTTAGAGCACCACCATCATCTATAATCCCAACGAGGCCGCGTCGTAGGTCTAACCGAGCATGGACAAAGCAGCAACTGTGCTGAAGAGGATTTATGCGATGTTAGGGACTGATGAATCCCTGATTCTCACTCTTTATTATTTTGTTTTATCTATTTATCTTAGCAAAGCAACATGTAAATACCTGTAAATACAACAACTTAGCAAATTGCATGCATTTGTTAATATTGCATAATTAGCATGTTTTTGTGTAAATTAAAAAATAAAGAAAAATAAAAATAACAAAGTATTTATAATAAATACAGAGTGACCTGAACCTAAGAGAAGGTCAAGTCTTGACATGATCACAAGATAAAATAAGTAGAGAGAGATGGGGTCTACTTTGTGTGATGTGTATTACCTATAATGTATATAATTATTTTTGATAAAATATAATTAAATTATTTATCCCCCTTGTATATATTTCTAGTAGTAATATAAAAACAAAATAAAAATCATTTAATAAAAATAAAATCCTCCTTTCAATTGTACAAAACTCATGCATATGTATTGCATCCTCTATTTATTACATACCTTCAAATAATCCATAGAAATTAAAAATTTATTTTGTATTCCTAAAAATAAGTTAAAAATAATAAAATATAAAATTGGGGTATTTTTGCAAAAATAAAAAATAAAAATAATTGTACAAAATACATAGGTATATTCTATGTGTATATACATTAATTTATATATTGTACTATATATTGTATATACATTAATTTATTTATTTTTATAAAAATAATTAAAAATTACAGAAAATTATTTGCAAAATAGTAAGCATTTTTTATTTTATACACTTTTTTATTTAAATTCATTTATTATTTCTCATTCATTTATCTTTATTTTCCTAATTGTTTTGTCTGTAGCCTATTTTGTCTGCATCCTGGACTCCCTCTGATTGGTCCACAGTGGATTCGTTGACCTCAGTCAACTGGTCCCCGCCAACCCTTCTCTCCCAAATCGGGTTTTCACCCAAGTTCGCTCGTTTCTTCCGACCCAATCCGACCATTGTTCCATCCAATCTCTTGCTCTGATTAAAGAGGGTGGACCCCTAATCCACGCCCGACGCCAATCCCTAGGATCCGTGCCTCGGTCGCGGGCCATGCTCCCATCTTCTCTGACCTAGACACCTATATAATATGCACCCCCTCTCCCCTTTTTCACCACATTTGCCTGTGCCACCACTTCCTTTGCGCCTCCCTTTTCTTTTCCAGAGTGACAACACGTGAGGGAAAGGCTAAGGGCAGCAGTTTGAGTGTGGGAGCCCCTAGGTCCGGCGAGGATTCCCTCAGCTCCGTCGTGAGGAGCTCAGCCTCTGGCAATGCCGGCCATTGAGGCCATAACCCCCGTAGACGATGTCCACCACTCATAGGCGACTCCAACCATCCTTATGTACTCTATTTCCCCTTTGATCTTCTATTTCAATCGATCTTTCCTCCAAGATACAGAGCACCTCTGACCACCTATTTATTTCACATATTTGCCGCACTCTGACCTTCACACACATCGCTCTGACTTAACCCCGCTTCTACGCGTGCTCCACAACCCTTCCATTAACTCTAATTGCCGGATTTGAGGTTCCTAGCAGGTTGATTCCCCCATTCCACGCAAGACCTGTCCCATCTACGTCCCCTGTGGTTTTCAATACCTTTGGAACTCTAACCTTGGCCGGAGCACCCTCTCCGAGATACACCTTCTCCTGTAGGGTTTACGCACCAACATGCCTTATCTGGAGGCCTCGGATATTCCTAAGAATCTCCAGGACCGCCATGCCTCCCCAGACCCTCTTTTTGGTCTTGGGCCCCTATGAGGCAACCAACATCTGCGGACCATCACCGACATCATTTACCACATCCCAACAGCATGCGAGGGTGCTAGACTGTCACTTGATCGTTGAAACTCACCGGAGGCAGGTTCATCCCCGTTCTTCCAGACGCCCTCCCAGTCGTTGATCGAGGCCTCTTCCATGTCTAATCTTAGTCGTTCACTATTTAAGGGCCCTCGATCGTCAGATCCAACTGAGGATCCATCACCAGGTGTCCATCGTCTAAGGGGTGCCATCGCATCTCGACCATCCATTCATAAGTGGACCGCCTTCAGCCGCTGGATCGCACCTTAATAAGGGGTAAACTTCACTTAGGCCCCTATCTATTTTGTGTTTCCTAGTTAATCTTGTAAATATTTGGCGTAGTTTAAAATACCTTGGATATTTTGCATTTGGACCCTTGTTATTTTCAATATTTGCATTTAGGTCCTATTTGTGTGAACTCACGTGTTGTCCCACGTGCTTTTTAGGAATATTTGTATGTTATGTCATGAATATTTGAATTTTATGATTTCAATGGAAAGTTTTTAGTATTTGCTTTTATACCCCTGTGAGGCATGTTCACAAGTAGTGCACGTGTTTTCCTGGACCTTTTGCAATTTAAGCCCTAATCTTTCCTCGCGTGTTATTTGTTGGCCTGAAGTTTTATCTTAATTGCAAAAAGGTCCTTGTGAACTATCTGTCTTGATCTAATTGAATAAATATGAAGATAAATAAGGAAAGTTCTAATGCAACCATCTGAAGATGCATAGTAAATACAAAGGAAAAAATTTTCCTATACACGTAAACTTGCTTATGTTCTTCAAAAGCCAAAGGAAGTCTACTCAAGCTAAGTTCCTTGTCAATGTAAAGTTCACCTTAGTTGTGTCGGTAACGGGGAATCAAAAATCCGGATCCAAGTCCCCACAATTTGGCGAGTTTTCATTGACTCAACAATTATTTTCCATTTACTTTGAGTCAAAGCCAATATACAACAAATATCCGACTCTCATACCTTAATGGTTAATCCAGTACATTGATCATCAGTGCAAGTGTAGATGAAAACATCACGGTCCAAAGAGCGGTTTATTTTTTCAATTACGTCTAGATATTGTCTGCTTGATACACACCGACATTGAGGTGATCATATTGTATGTCAAGTAATTGTCAAAGAATATCTCAAATGTAGTGGAAATTTTAACACAAAAAGGGGCACAATCTATAAAAAGAATCAGGTATCCTTGAGATGCGGCACTTGACAACACAAAATGTTGAATCCTTATGCTGACATTTTGCTATTATGCATAACTATTTGGGTGATTAAGTTGCACCAATTTATTGCTTCTTGTATATCAGCACAATTACCAAATGCAAAATTAATCCAAAATAAACGGAACCTAATAGAAAAGAACAGAAACATAGAGCGGGCGTAAAATCAAAATGCTGCATTATTTTAGCCTTAAGTGGGGAAACTCCCCAATCATATCCTTTATAAAACTATGCATTCTTTCGAGATCCAAGAAGGGAAGATGCAAGACCAAAGCATGCAAATAATTTATTTGGAGATATTTCAAGAGCATGACAAAATTGCTCAACTCTTTTACTAAATGAATGAAGCATCATATGGATGTTATGTTATACAGTTGGTGTGCAATGTAACAACATGAAGAAGAAAATAGATCAACTATAATGATATGTAGGCATGAATACAAGACATGTACGTGACGTCTACCCCATTCCTGACGACCCGCATGCATAGTTCCGAAAATGCCCAACACAACCCGACGATGACACCGGAATCCAACCCACAGGAACCCAAAATTGTGGAAAACAGTAGCAAGGAGGCGAGATCCATACCTTGTGGAAGTGAGGAACGAGTCCTCCATGATGAGATCTTCATGTTGACGTGCCCAGGTTCGCAATCTGACGACTCCAGCGACCGTGGTGATTCACCGACGAACTACAGAGCATAGCTCCAATGGCTACAGTGAGGAAAATGAGGCCCGCTTGACCTAGTCCTAGGCATGACCTCTTTTATACTTGGGTTCGGTTGAAGGGATCCGGGTTCGAAACCGGGTCCGCTCACCGACCCACGATCGTAAAACAACCATATCTCACTCGTCCTATGTCAGATTTCGATGTTCTCGGTACCGTTGGAAAGGTCTTGGTGAGTACTACACAATAGGCTATTCATATAGTCAATTTAGATAACTTATTAGGTCTGAAATTTAAAAATAAAAGAACGAAAGTACAATAGAGTCGGGCCAAAATCCAAGTCTCGAGTCGTACCGAGATCTGATTTGAATGAGAAATCGGTACCTAACCCGTACTACAGTATCTCAGTATATATAGGAGTTTCGGAATCTTACACCATAACTCTAATCCTTAACCAAATTCATCGATCTAATTGCACTTCTAGATAGGATTCAAGATCAAGTGATCATAACTATGATCCTTATCTCATATCCTCCCTCCAGTTTTAGGTTTAAATTTTTAATCTTTATTGAATTTCATCATCAATTTTTTGTAATTCTCAATGCCACTCCACTATGCATTTTTCACTATTTTATGTATTATCTTCTTCTAAAATATTTCCCTCTTATCTCCATATGAGGTTTGATCTTTCTCCCCTCCCTCTTTTCACTTTGATGGGAGGGTCATCCTATTCCCATCAATTTTTAAGTTCCTTGTTGCAGTTTGGCTATGGAAGATGTCGACCTTCGAGTCAAAGTCCTCTTCCTATGGTCTAAGGTCTTCAAGAGGATTGTAAGATTCTACTTAATCTATAAAGATCGATATGAAGAGGTATCGATCAAGACTCCACCTAATGCTATATGAGGTATCACACTTCAAGCAATCTACATAGAGTTACCTTATTGCAGTTCACAATATTATTTGATAATGATGAATATATAGTTGCTATCAGTGTACTGATGGATATGGGAAAATCCTTAAGCGCGTCAAGGAAACGTGAGGATCGTATCGTATGCGATCGAGTGCGATTAGTCATACTAGTTGCTTGAGGCAGCAAAATTTAATAATTTTAAATGATGAAACCGTATGATCCAAGAACAATTCTCGGATCGTTCCATCTAAACCACAAACAAGTATCAGGTTTACCTCTTGAAGTGTGGTTGCGATCGAGTTTCTAAAGGAAGAGACCTCTTGTCTCAAGTCCGATCCGATGGAGGAGATGCTTTTGAGCGCTTTGATGAAACACGTACTTCTGGAAATCTATGCTGATGATTCAAGCAACGAATCTCCTATCTCATCACATGAGATCCGACGTCTTCTTCATGAGTGATTGATGAATCTCCATTTCATCACCTTTATTTTATCATATTAGCCTTAAAAATCCTAGCTAATGCATAAAAATAACATCAATTTGTGCATAATAGCATTCATTACTTATTGTATTATTTGTACATAAAATAAGGTTTTTAATGCCAAAATTATAGAATAAAGAGAAGAAAATAAAAGGGAATAAAATATTGAAAATATTTTATGACCCTAAGCCCGAGACCAAGTCCAGAATGGAGTTGGTTGATAAGGAATAAAGTAGGGGGAGATAAGGGCCAAAAATACCATTTATTTATTCGTTATTTATGTATTTTTGATACATATTTTATTCTTTAATTATTTAATCATCAAATGAAGAAACTTTGTACATAAAAGTTGTAGATAATAATGTGAATAAAAATACAAAATTGAGTCTGCACAAAAATAACACATAGTATACATTTTATACACAGAATAAAAGCCAAAAACCATACTTCACAGACCTGTATCTTCAAATAAAACTCAAAACACAGTAAAATCATTCTAATTGTATATAACTTTTCACGAGCTATTTAGTGGTGGTGGTTTTAGATTTTTTGGAGTTACTGTGTGAAAGTCAAGTTTTGGGCCCCCATTGTACATTCTACCGATTAAAATATTCAATTTATTCATTATTTATTATTTTTAAAAATTCATATTTTTATAATTTTGTAAATTTTATTTACAACTTGTGTGCATACTAAAATTAGAATAAACCAAAAAGAATAGGGCAAATAAAATAAGTCTATGCAATTACATAGATAAAATACCTAATTTTCTATATGTATATAAATAAAAGGGGAATATAGTCTTTTATTTCATTTTTCTTTATATTTTTATAACATTGTATATATTTTTCGTAATCCCTTAAAAATTACAAAACCAAAATAAAAATCATCAAAATACATTAAAATAAAAAGATTTACAAAAAACTTAGGAAGAATACCTATAAAAAGACATGTACAATATACTTATCTATTTATTTAAGTGTCCAAATCATCATAAAAATAAAATAGAAATATAGTTATACTCACAAAAATAATTACATATATGTAAAATAAAATAATAAAATAATAAAATAGAACATACAGAATAAAAATGCACAAAACATAGATGAATATACCTATAAACACACTAATAAAATTTAACTGTCAATAAATAAAGCCAAATAAATAAATAAAAATCATATAAAATACTACATAAAATAATAAACATCTTTTTTATTTTATACTAAAAAATTAATAAAATCATTTACTATTTTTAATTAATTATTCTTTAATAAAACCCCCTATTTTATCGCGTAACGGGTGACGGGGCCCAATAGGGTCGCGTCAATTGTTGACCCTGGTCAACTCCCCCTCCAGCCGTGTGAAGTGACGTGACCTATCTTTTCCCCGATCTTCTGCGCTTTTTCCTGGGTTGTTCCATTCATCTATCGTGGATGTTTTCTTCAAACGAAACACTCCGTGATCATTGTACATACACGCCCCTACCTTAGATCTAGTGTTTCATTGCTTTAGCCCAGTCAATAAGGGTATCCCATAATGTGTATAAATAAAACCTATGTCTCCACTCAATTTTGGTCATCCGTGAATCCTTGAGTCCCTGCCTTTGGCCAAAGCGTATATCCTTGTGACAGGAGGAGACCCTTCGAGATCTTGGATCGGCTGGAGGAGGAGGAGATGCACCCAGGCTGCCGAGCGCCGGCAACCTCTGCTCCTACCCTCACCAACAGGTAAGTGCTGCATCTTTTACTTGTTTTATATACAATTTCGTTCCGGCTTTTTACTTATGCAATTAGATTAGCCATTAGACCGTAGTTGTAGCGTAAAACCCATTATTCGTAGTTCGCCCGAGCGCTGCTCCGGCGAACGTTCCACTGTAACCTCGCTTGTTTTCCGACCGCCCATTCCACCTCATCACCTTCCCTTTCGTTTCTACTTTATCCCCCACACCTTCGCTTCCCCGGACCACCCTCGGATCTGGAATACGAGGTCCATCGCCATCCACCTCCCCGGACCTCACCGCCACAACTCTCCTACACCTCAGCTCGCCATTTAACGGGATCGAGGCATTTTGCCCTCGGTCCCTTCGTCTTCCTGTGCAGGATAGAGGCGTAAATAAGCGCTAGGGGACAAGTACGAAGTCTACTGGAGGTACCTGGACCGCCACCTTTTCCTCGACGCGGTGGAGGCATTTCGGTGAACCTCCGCCTTTTTTGACGCACCCAGCATGAAGAGGATCTTGTCAGGAAACTTCTGGGCCACCTTGGAGCTTCAATGATCGCCGGAGGAGGGATATCTCGTCGGAGGAACCTCGCCCAGGCGAGTGTTCTTCCTTGTTCTTCCATCGGGCCTCTCCGCTGTCGGATCAGATGCAGTGGCCCAAATCAATCCACAGTTGTTGGATGGCGTTGTGCTACGACCATCCAATCACTCGATACGATCTAATCTCCGCCATCCATCCATGAAGTGTCATCGGCGTACGGGAGGACGACACGTGTATAAGTGGAGATCATCCATCCGTCCGCCAACGCCTATGATGGGGGTAATTTACAAAACCTAAACCCTCCTTTTTGTATTTATTATTTAGTCCTGTAAATAAAGTGTAATGAAGTGGAAACTTTGTATAACGGACCCTAAACTTTTGGAAATTACACTTAGGTCCATTCCACGTCACCTCACGTGTCGTCCCACATGAGGTGGCAAATTTACATGTATACCCCTGTGAGTTTTGTAAATTGTTTTTTAGTCCAATAAATTTAATTACACGTTATATATTTTTGTGAAAAATATTGGTGGGACCCACAACATTCTGCTAATTGCATTTTGGATTCTCTTAGTTTACATCACGTATAGTCCCACGTGATGGATTAATTTACAGAAGTACCCTGGTGATTTTGTAATTATAGATTAGTCTTTAAAAATTAAATACGCATTGTAAACTTTTGAGATATTTGCACAGAACCCCCTGAACTTTTATTATTTGCAAATATTCCCCTGACATGACATATATTTTTGTGTGTTTCTCCTATTTATTAAAAATAGCTATATTGCTTCTAAAAATACGAAAAATAGGGATAAATGCTTCATGTCATATACTTTCACACCCATATTTTCAATTAGCATTTTTTTGCATTTTATCAATTTATTAAAAATAAAAAGGAGCTTAAATAATCTATGTTTACATATAAAAATTCTAAAAAAATATTCAAACCTTTGAAAAAATAAAAAAAATTATATAGTATATTTCGTTAATTATTGAGTCCAGAAAACAAAAACCTCTAAAAATAGAAAAAGGAAATTAAAAAATCATAAAGCTCTAAAATCTAATAAAAAAATATAAAAATTCAAGAAAAATATCAAAGATATGCTTTTCTACTTTATATATATCTAGATATTATTATTTATATACTAAAATTAATTTGGCAATTTTGGGACTTTATTATTTTTTTAAAATCTAAATTAAATTTCAGATTATGTATCAATCCCTTATTTGGGATATTTATGACTTTAAAAATGCATAAAATATAGAAAAAATCCAAGAAAAATAATAAAAAATTAGAAAAATATAAAAATCACAAAACCATTATTTTACTCTATTTTATCTATTTTTACATATTTATATATAGTATCTATATATACATTATATTGTATTTATACATATATACATATACATATTTTTATATATTTTATATTTAAAACCAAAAAAATATAAAAAATATTAAAAGAAAATACAAAAGTGGAAACTAAAATTAAAATAAAAATATATATAATAAAAAAGCCACAAAAATAATAATGGGACAAGAGATAAAAGACGGAATTTTTGTGCATTCATGCCTCCTTCTCCCGTTTGCTCCTAGTGTTCGACCACTACTTGTGCTTCCACCTATACACATTTGCATGTAGAATTATAATAAATTTTAACTACATATTTTTGTTATTCATTGCTTTATTCATATTGTGGGTTAATTGTTGATTAATCAAGGATTATTGAGCGGTCAAGGCATCGACAGGATTTCTCACCTTGTGAGATTTCTAGACCCTTGTTCTTCCCCAGTTATCAAATGGCGTCGTTGCCGGTGATCAACGTCGCTTAGTAGGAGATTTTTGGATTCATGTCTATTATCTCTTGATTCATTCATTAATTTATATCTTGCATTATTTATTTATTTATTTTTCTCCATTATTTGATATTATTGTGAAATGTCTGACATTCTTTCTTGTTTGAATTTGTTGCGAGGGACCACGGTGTGACAGAGGATCTCCTAATAGAACCTATGCACCCAAGCAGTGGGGAGCCGACATTCTGACTGAGCCGACAGGAGAGAGCAGCAAATTCAGACTTGGAGGTAATTTTGAGGCAGTCTTCAGTTCCAAATTATGCATTTTTCTTAAAAAATGTAAATTTATGTGAGAGAGTGACTTGGCATGTAATAATTCAGGACTCTCAGAGACACTTTTACTTCCCGAGGTGCAGTGCCTGAGGGATTATTCCCTTGGGGGCCTCAACGATTTTGACGCTTTTTTTATTTTATTTTTATTATTTTGTGTGAATGAGCCCTAGCTTAGGAATTGTTTGCCGATAGATTAAGATCCAAAGCCCCTAATAGATTTGTGTGTACCTGTCGCTTCCGGACTTACTCAAATAATAATTATCGGTTATTTAGCTTCGAACCCGCGCGCCGTGAGAGACGTCGTACAGCATTGGAAGGACCAGCTGTGGTGGGCACTGAAAGGTCTCCAAGATCGGACTCTAGGATTTGATTCTGAATAATTGACATTTTGTTCTTCACAATAATAGCAGTTACTACTCTAGGGTGATTTCATCGACTTGCATTTACGTATAGCATAGGTTTCGATTCTGTTATGCATCCCGCATGGAGAGAGCTGGGAAGCACTGTAAGTCCCCTTACTTTACGTGCATCATTGTTTTTCGACTTGCATGGCTTTTCCTATCTTCACCCTCTGATTTTGCTCATTTAGGATGATAATTGAATTGGAAACCTCATTAGTCACGTGCATTAAAAAATAATAACAAAAAAAGTGATAACCAAAATAAAATAGGGACTGCTAACTATATTTGATTTCTAAAATAAAATGTAATGGATTCCTTATCATGGGGAGAGCAACCCCCTCCTTGTATGTGCATTTTATTCCTACGCACATGCTAAGGATTAGTTCCCAAATCCCAAGACTATCTTCGGTGTGTGCAACTATGTGATGATCACCTAACTTTAAAAAAGGTAAGATAAAAAGACCACATCTCATTCTCCATTGTGTTGAGTAGGTGAATCGATGGTTTGCTTGATGTATTGATTGTGACATGGAGCCCATTTGCATGTACCTATCTTTTTGAGTGTTACATTCCCGTCAGTGTGAGTCATCCTTTCTCATCTTTAATGCCTCTCTATTTATCTTATAAATATATCTCCTCATTTGCATTGAGTCATGATATTGGCTCTTGAGCTCAATCAACTTCACCAGATTTGATTGTGACATGGAGTCCATTTGCATGTGCCTATCTTGTGACATGGAGTCCATTTGCATGTACCTATCTTTTTGAGTGTTACATTCCCGTCGGTGTGAGTCATCCTTTTTCATCTTTAACGCCTTTCTATTTCTCTTATACATATATCTTCTCATTTGCATTGAGTTGTGATATTGGCTCTTGAGCTCAATCAACTTCGCCAGATTTTTCTATTTCTCTTCTTGTCCACCCTCCTCGTGTCCCATGTATCATCTCTTCTATTACCCGAGATTGTTGTGCTTATATATATAGCCCGCATCGATGATTGTGACTTACATTGATTATTTGAGTAAATCGGGCATGTTTAGAGGATGTTGAGATTGATACATTACTCTTGGTGGATCTAACTTTCAATGCGTACATAGGCGTTTATTGAGGATTTCGATGATGCACGATCATTAGGTGTGATCATTATTTGATGATTTTGGTCTCGCACACCGGATTGAGGATGTGACATATTGTGATGATTCGATGAGGAGTTCATGAGCTTTGATTGATCTATCTATTTTAATATTCCTACCATTCTTATCTTAAGGATTGACTGATTATTTTGATTTGTGCTTCATAGCGATGATGTGCGGAAGTCACATGATCTCTCATCTTCTTGATAGACCCATCCTCGATCTCTTGATTCTGTCATCCACGCCTGGCACCTAGAGGATTTATGATCATATTTTGTGCCATCTCAACTGATTGATTGACTAGAGCGATATAGTGTTTTTATGATTATTCATCCCTATATGATCTTATGCCCTCCTGAATTTTGATTGAGTGATTGCTTTTAAGGACCTGAGATTTGATGCCAGCAATCCCATGACTAGATTGACTTAGTTCGTATTACTTCCTGAGGACTATCTACGGGAGGATGAGACACTTTTTCTACGATCGGTTTCATACACTGATTTTATCTAAACTCTGTTGGAACACGGGACCGAGTCATCTCATTTGACTGATTAGCCTCCCTATTGATGGTGCGCCCGATCTTTAGGTGCACGAGGCCAATGACCCAGACTCCTCTGAGTCTTCTCTCCTTGATGGTCCTCGCAGGGATGAGTTTCACATTTCTGATTATTCACTACCTAGTTCATAGTGCTCTCCGAGGGTTATCAACAAGAGACTATGACACCTTGCTAGATCTTTCGATCTCTTCTACTAGTGGATGATCTGTCATCTACCGAGACCATTCTAATTGACTCCTGTGAGTCTTCTCTCCTTGAATAACCTCGCAAGGATGAGACCTGATCTGACTATTCCATGAGTAGCTTGCATTGTTCCTCGAGGACTATCTGCGGGAAAATGCAACATTTGCTTTACGCTTGGTTCCCCCTGCTGACTGTGGCTCCGATATGTCAGAACATGGAACCATGGCATCAGATTTATTCTCTAGTCCCCACTGACTTTCTACATCCTATATGTTGGATCATGGGACCCAACTGACTAGACTCCTTTGAGTCTGCTCTCCTTGACGGTCCTCGTAAGGATGAGCCATCTTCTCTGATTATTTGACGCTTAGTTGGCAGTACATTCCCCGAGGGTTGTTTGTGGGACGTTGCCACATTGTCTTTATTTATCGGTCTCTTCTGCAGGTATCCGATTTGTCATCTATCGAGACTGCTTCTGTTGATCCGTCTGATGGATCTGGCTCCTTTGAGCCCGCTCACCTTGACGACCCTCGCAAGGGTGATCTTCTGTTCTGATTATTCACTGACTAGTATGTATTACTCCTCGAGGGTTATCTGCGGGAGGGTACATCATTTTCTTTGTACTTGGCTTCCTTCTGGTGTCTCCCATTGGGTGGAGCACGAAGTCGAGTCTGATGGTTTTCATACTCGGTCTCCTCCCTGGTTGTGTCTCCTTTCTATTGGAGCACGGAGCTGAGTCTTCTGATTACTCTCTGATTTATGCTCACCTTGAGGACCCTCGCAAGGTTGATCCCTATATTGTGTTGTTCGGTGTATTCCTGCGACTTTCTAACTCTATGCTCACCGGATATCACGCTGCAGTCTCCTTCTCTTTACTTTCTATACCTTTCAGAAACTGTGATTGACTTGGAGGAGTCTGTACTGCCCTTTCTTCCTCCATGTCTTACAGTATCAGCTATGCTCACTCATTCCGTCCTTACGAGCTGATATTCTGTTTTTGCTACCGGTCCCTAGTGAAGTTTTCGATCTCTTATCCCCGGTAATTGACACCCACTTGACTGCATATCCGAGTGTCCTTTCACTGTCTGACTGCATCCTCGTTCTCACAGGGAGACGACGATGAGAGCATGGTAGTCACTTACTAGATATCGTCCTGTACTTCACGCTCTTTGCTTGTTGTATATACGTGTTGTGTATTCTATTCCTTCATTGCTCTGTATGTCTTGTGTGCCCCAGATCTTGCATCATATCTGTGTGTCTATACTTAGGATGTACTTGGTCCTAAGTATAGGGGGTACACATCGTGTTGTTCTTTCTACGTTCCATTTCATCACTCCTATCGTTGCTTATACTTGGGATTTCTCACCCTAAGTATAGAGGGACTGATGCGTACATTCTCTACTATCTGTCCATATATCCGTATATATATATATATATATATATATTCTTTTCATTCTTCTATTTCTATATAAAAGATGTCGCGCCATTTTTGTCAGTATTCTGTACTTAAGACGTACTTGGTCCTAAGTATAGGGGGTATGCACCCTTGATTATTTCATTCTTTGATCCCCTCCACCGTCTCCTCTCTTTTTTATTTACTTTGTTATACTTAGGGATATTTTACCCTAAATATAGGGTGAAATGTTTCCAACCTTTGAAAAAAAGATTTTGACTTGCAAAAAATTCTTTTCTTTGTGGGAAATAAAGGATTTGAAGACCTATTTGCAAATGATTTTGAAAATGTGTTGTAAAAATATTCTAAAAAATGTACATATATTGTTTGAAAAATCTTTCGAAAATGGCTTTCAATTGTTTGTAAATATTTGCAAAAATTATTTTGTACTATAGTAAAAGCATCATTAAGAATAAAAGCATAAATATGTACATAAAATTCTTTATCAATAGTATACATATACCTATAAAATAATTTCTAAAATTAGTAAAATTCTTTAATTTTTAAGTCTTGTAAACAAAAATAAGCACGTCCGTGTAAATAGCTGTATATATTTCCTTACTATGTGTGCTAAATTCTTTCTATTTGTAAATAATTCTTTGTGTAAAAATTCTTTTCAAATATATTTGAAAATTGCATTATTCTTTGCATCATTGTACATAGCATTTGCATAGCATTCATATTCTTTTGATTGAGCTTGATGATTGAACTATTCCAATAAAGTCGAAGATTGGAGCTTGGTTGGACCTAACTGCACTAGAACCTTATGGGAACTAGGTTTAAGGTACTTCAGGTCTAGTCAGACTTAATTCTTTGAGACTCGGGGTTGGGTTCAAGTCACCTCAACTGACTAACTAGAACTTTTTGAGACACACGCATGACTCTTGTCGGTTGTGACCTAACTTGGACACTTGCACCTTTCACTTGGCTCAACTCAGTTGGAGTAGTGAGGGGGTTGGATTTGTCAGTCTAGGACGCACAAGGGTGGAAACATTTGTCCTGGTCTAGGGAGGGAAGTGTACCCCAACCTGATCCAGTAACAATGAAGTCGAATGATAGGAGAATGTGGGTTGCAATAAAGCTTCAAAAGAGGGATAGTCTTCTAGCTCAAGAGGAAAAACTCCTTGTGTAAATGATGTTGTAAATAGTATGTTAAAAAAACTCCAAAAAAATGGGCATGCTTGAAAATAAAAATAAAAGTGCTTGCCGGAGTATGTATATATGTTGTATAGAAAATAAGCAAGCTTGAGCATCAAAGTTATACCATGTGACCTTGTAGTTGGATGACTTGACTACACTGGTCATACATCCCAGGATAGGCAGATACATTGGCTACCGTCCATTCTTTTCATCTCCTCCTATTGAGTTGGATGTCACTTGAACATAGAAGGGAATACCCCGCTCCTTGACGATAGAGTTCTGGGTTGGAGAATCATTGGGTTGTCATTCTGGAGAAGTCAAATCCTTTGTCATTTCAATTGAGGAGACCACTATAACTTACACTGTACAAGTCAGCTTCATAGTCATAAGGGTTTGCATATGATATAGTCTAGTTCTGACTTGGCTATTGAGGTGGTTTTAATCGAGTTCTACGACTCTCGAAGGTTGTTGTGTTTTAGGTCCAAACTTTGATTTTATATAGACAAGTTCAACTATTGAGATCAATTCCATTTACTCTTTATTCTTTATTCTTGCTTTTTCTTTTCTTCTTCTACTTTATTCTTTCTGTACATATTGCATAAGTGTTTGCTAGGGACTAGCAAAATCAAGTATAGGGGGTGATGAATCTCCATTTCATCACCTTTATTCTATCATTTTTGTCTTAAAAATCCTAGCTAATGCATGAAAATAACATCACTTTGTACATAATAGCATTCATTATTTATTGTATTATTTGTACATAATATAAGGATCTTAATGCCAAAATTATAGAATAAAGAGAAGACAAGAAAAGGGAATAAAATATTGAAAATATTTTATGACCCTAACCCTAAGACCAAGTCCAGAACGAAGTTGGTCGACAAGGGGGAGATAAGGGCCGAAAATACCATTTATTTATTGGGATATTTACACCCGTAACCCTGAGTAACTTCGTAATTACCCCGGATACCCTCTATAATCACGAATTACACCAAGAACCCCGAATAATACTTAACCTTTACATGTCATAACCCTGTGTCAATTTCTGTCATAATTATTGATGAATCTCGTATTCATCACTCTAAATCTCATTTCTTAAGCTCAAAACCCTTAAAATCAATAGCATTTTAGCATCTATTCTGCATAATTAGCATTCATGCATGATTTCATAAGAATTGCATTTTAGCACAAAAAACTGCACAAAATAAGAAGCCAAAAATCCAAGCCAAAATAACCTGTAAATAGCCTAACTTCCTAGATTTTTAACTCATTCATGCTAACTCCGAATAACACAAAACCACCTCCACTGTGTACATATCACTAACAAGAATAAAGGAAAAATACAAAAAAAAATAACTAACCCAAATAAGTGGACCAAAAACCCAAACCCTAATTTCAGGACTTTCGGACTAACACCCTCATATCTCCCTCATCCAGTGTTCGTTTTAATCCCATTCACTTTTGAACTAATGTACATTTAATTACCTTCAAAATGATACCAAGTTCAAGTGAATCAGAGCTCACATGTGAAAGTTGGGTTTTGGGCCTCTTTTGTATATTGTATATTTTAGCTATTTTTGACCTAAAATTTTATGTACATATTTTATCTATTAATAAAAATCAAAAAAATTTAGATTAAGGTATCTTTATTTATCTTCGATTTTATCGTAATTTTTTCGGATTTTTATCTGATCAAAAAAATGACATAAAAATTACAAAACCCCAAAATCAAGGAGTTCTATGTACATGGGATACCCCAAAAAATACCACTTTGTGCAAATAATCGATTTTGGCTTTCATGTCTTTATGAAAGTTGTAGATCTCATCGAGACGAGCAACTTTCATGAAGAAACTTTTTCGATCCGAGGTCATTTACTATTTATTTTTGATTTTACAAACAAATTATTTTCTGAATTATCTGGTGCTGACACGTGGCAGCACCTGGTGCCGCCACGTGTCAGCCGTTTTTAGCCTTTTTAAATATCAGTTTTATAAAAAATTTTAAAAAATTTAAAAAAATAATAATAAATACGCCGCACGTGTGTAGCACGTGCCTCGCCTTCTCTTCCTCTCTCCGCCACGTGGTGCGACGGGCGCCATCCGATCAAACTCGATCGGACGGTGCCTGTTCATCGTCCTCATCAGCCCCCTTTGGAAAGAAATCGCGCGCCGCCCTCTTTGGGAGCTCCGCCGCCCAGACTTCCTCGCCGCATATCTCGCGCCGCCGCGCCTCCGCAAATCTCGTGCGTATCTCGTCCCCTCCAGCTCCGACAATCACCTTCCAATCGCATATTTTCGTCTCCCTCAATCACGTGATTCACCTTCCTTCTCCGGCGACCCACCCCTGCCCTATTTAAAAGACCTCCACCACACTCGAGCACCGCATCCGCCGTTTACCAACCGAGTCTCCCTCTTCGGGCGTGACAACCGTAGAAGTTCATCTCGTCGGCGTGATCCGAGGCATTCTCAGCCTCGTCGCAGCCCCGCCTCTGGCGCTGCTCGCTCCGGCCACCACTCGCCGTCGAGCCCAACCTTTCCTCAGGTATCCTCTCTCTCTCTCTATCTTTCTCTTTCTCTATCTGTGTCACTCCCGATCAACTCCGTCGCCATCACCAACTCCTCCGCCACACCGTTGCTCCCTCGACATCCCACGGCCGTGTGTCGGCCATCGCTGCTCGCATCGACTACGCCACCGTCATCTCCTCCGCTTCATCGCTCAACACCCGCCAACGTCCAAGACTACTCCGCCTACGATTCCAACAGCAGCTTCATCACCTTCACCAACCAACGACGAATTTATTTTCGTCTTCTCCACCGAGCCACCTCTAGGAGCTCGGGGCTCCTCCGCCTCCGAGCCACGACGTCTTCGTCGACTCACCCCTGAGCCACCTCTTCATCGACGGGCCGCTACAGGAGCAACAACCGCCTGACGCCAGTCGCCCCGTCCTCCGCTATCGTTCCCAGAGCCACGTCCATCTCCAGAGCAGAGCTCCGCCCAGACACCAGGCTCCGCTCTGCATCCGCATCGCCGGTTAACCCGAGGCCCTCCGCGCACGTGCGAGGCACGTGCGCTCGGAGGGAACTTCACCAACCCACGGGTCACGTGCTCGGCACGTGACCGCGTGGTCAAATTGCAAGTACCTCCCTGGACATCCCCAAAATTGCGCCGCAGTCCAAGCTAATCAGAGGTCACGTGCAGCGCACGTGATCCTCTGGCAAATTTGCAGAAACCCCCTTCTGTTTCTAGGTAATTACTTTTAGGTCCCCCACTGCATTTTGTTATTTATTTTGTTTGCATCTGTAACCATGTCTTTGTCATTTATTTCAGACTTCTATATTGCATTATTTTATTTATCAAAAATTGGCATATTGTTTCTCACTTAATTCTCTACAGTTTGACATGTTGTGGGTAATTTTGTGATAGATGGTTAATTAGTAAATAATTGTTTTGTGGAACTTTGCATATTTTACCCATTTCTTGCTTTGAAATTCATAGTTGATTAACCATTGCTCTAAAAATCCCTGAAAAATCACATATTGTAGAGTTAATTGTGCTTAACATTGTGCCCTAAAAGGATTTGCATTTGCAATCATATTTTGTCCCGTAAAAATTATTTTGCATATTTCACTATTTAATTTTTAATAGGTATTAGATCTTACATTTTTTAGGATTAGGATTTTTCTGAGATCAATCACCTAGTGATAGATCTTAGATAATTTTGGTTCTCGAAAATAAGTAGGTTTGATATTTATTATAATTAAATTTTGAAAATCACTCTGTTTGCAATTAAAAATCCATAAAAAATTCATATTGCATCCAAAAATTCCAAAAACAAATTACAGTGCACTCATTTCATCATACTTTACATTGTGGCCAAGTTTCATATTTGTCGGACATCGTATGGACTTAATTCACATTTTAGTCCCTAAAATAGGCCGAATTTGCATGTGCATCCCTTATTGCATTGAAAAATCCAAAAATAACCGCCTCGAAAACCGAACACGAACTTTGATAGACTTGATTCTAGGTTGTTCCTTTGCCTCCTTGTGATCGACCTTGGGACTTTCCCAAGTAAAATAAACATAAAACCACACGATTAAAAATTGAATAATTTGTTTGTGGTATTTTCTTGACCGTTTCCGATTGCCGCCTACGATGCACTTCACGATAAAAACAACTTTTTTAAAAGCGACATTTTTGGATTCGTCAGATGGCGTCGTTGCCGGGGAGGCAAACGACTTAGATTTTTTTCTTGAAAATTTTTGTTCGGTTTTCCGCATTCGGGTAGTCTGACCCCCGAATTTCTCATTGTAAATTTCATTTTTTTTCCTGTAATTTATTTTCAGCATTTATTTTTCACATATTTTTTAGTCACTCTCTTACATTTTCTCTCTTATTTTTCTTACGAGGTACTTTGTACGTGGAGCGGTTTTTCAAAAACCGACGCAACTTCATCGACTTTTGCAAAAACCGCAATTAATTTAAGATCGAGTCGAGTCGTGAGAGAGCGTAGAGTCTAGGTTTATTTCTGAAAATTTTAATTTTTGTAATTAATTGTTCATTTACAGCGGTGTCCAGTTGGACTCTCGTGTGTGTAGAAAGATCTCTGACTTTATTTTGTGGTGTGTCGTGGCCTGTTTCACTCTCCGATGAGGGTGGGGCCCGACTTGAGTGGCGATTAGGATAGACCTGCACATACAGCTCTCATAGCATTTATATTTTTGCTTGTGCTCGTAGGATCTTAAGCCACACTACACTTTAATTGAGACGCACATAGATCGTTCAACTTAGCCAAATTTAAATCAATTCTTCCCGCTAATAGAACTTTCTGCTTAGGTGCGGTTTTTCCATCGGCTTGCATATCATATAAAATAATTTTTAAATTCTGTCTAGCATCCCACATGGAGATTGCGAGGATTCACTGTAAATCTTCTAACTGAGCATTCGTCATAGTTTTCTGCGTGCATCGGCTTTTCTCGAATTGCTCTCTCTTGTTTTATAACATAACTTTAAAGGAAATTGGGACTGGACGGTAGACGTGCATTTATGCTCATCTAATTTTTCAGTGATCACCTCATTAAAATCGGGACTGCTAAATATAGTTGATCTTAAAGAACCCATAAAATCAAGAATTTTTGCGGAGAGTAATCCCGACCTTGATTGTTCTATTTTTCTCAGTAAACGAGAGACGACACTTAAGGCTAGAGCCCAAATCCGAAATTTCAGCTCGCTAACAAGATTGTCTTTTCACCCATTTAAAATTGACAAGAAAATTGGTCGAACTCTTACGACCTTCACTGTGTGAGTTGGTGAAACAGAATTTTGTATTGTGTTTGATCTGATCAACATCCATTCATCTCTTGATAATCTCTTGAAATTCGAGAATGGAAAATTGTGGTAATTTCTGTTCGGACTCAGCGAACCCTTTTCTGACTACCACAAACTTTCCAGTCTCAAATGCTCTGAGCCACTCTTACTCAGAACCACCTTGGGTTTAGGGACACCTTCCCCTAGAATCTTCATCTTATAATTCTCTTCAAACTATTGACTCCTATTTTTCACAATCTGAAGGTGAAAAGAAGACTTCACAAAAAATGCCTCCAAAGAAGACCAATCCTGAAGATGACCAAAATGAAGATCCGATGCAAATGATTCTCGCAAGACTAGCTGCATCTGAGCAGCAGCAAAATTTGATGAGGGCACAACTAGAAAGAATGAATGCAGAGGAAGAACCACCAATGGAGGCTGCATATAATCCCGAGCAATATAGGGTCATAAAATACTTGCAGCCACCTCAACCTGAGGTTCACCATGAACTGAAACCACACTTCATGAATCAATTACCACAATTTTATGGTAATTCGAATGAAGAACCTTATGAATTCTTGCGTGATTTGGAGCTAGTATGTTCTAATCACAGGCACCCACAAGTCAGCCAAGACTACATTCGTCTCACTGCATTACCTTTCGCCTTGAAGGGTAAGGCAGATTACTGGGTGAAAAATTTGGGAGTAACGGTGACCACCTATGATAGGTTCAAGAACCTTTTCTTGAAAAAATTCTATCCCTTGAGTCGAACCAATCAAATGAGGACTCGCATCACTAGCTTCTCCCAGATGCCAAATGAACCACTTTGTGATGCATGGGATAGATTTAAGGATCTGCTGCAAAAATGTCCCTGCCATGACCTAGATAATAACATCCTGGTCCAATCCCTCTATTCTGGCCTTAACCACGGGACTCAGGGTCTAGTCAGCGCTGCCTGTGGAGGAAACTACACATCCCGAGGAGCTGATACCTTCTGGAAAATACTAGAGCAAATGGCGGAAACTAGCCGTTCACAAATTGCTAGTAGATCTTACACTGATTCACTGAACAACTATCAAGCCAAAGGAGGAAAACAAACTGTCGCAGAAATAGCAGAGGACTTGCTACCCAACATGAACATCATCACAGACAAACTAACAGTTGTGGATCACATTAGTAAGAGGGTGAACGACATCGACAACTGGCTCTCTCAGTTTCCAAAGCAAATGGAGGAACTCACTGAGAAGGTGTCCAAGATCGGGATGCCTACTGCACCTACGGTCCCAATTTACCATGTGCATCATGTCCAAGAGCAACCAGGCTCTAGACAACCGCAACCATGGACTCAGGACCAATCCTACGTCCAACCTTCCCATCAGTCCCTCCTCCAACCGAGACAGTCATAAAAGCCCCGCCTCTGACTTTCGAGATAAACGGCATCTGGTACACTCAGGATAATACCCAACAGGGTAATCCGGGGGACCGTCAGCATATCAGCGTCCACCCACCTTTTACAATGCCGCTCCACAACACAATCAACCCTCAAGACAGCAGCAACCACACCAACGTCAACAACATCGCCAACAATATCAAGCTCCAGATCAAGCATATCGATCATCCAAACCTCCAGAAGACCCGGTTGATATCCAAAAACAAATGCTGGAGGAAATTCGCAGCTTCCGGAATGAGTTGTACGACCTACGGGTAGATGTTAATCGTCTATCCCGTTGGAAGGAAGAACAGACAGCCCCATTCACAGCCATTCCCGCCCAAGTTCAAGCTAACCCCAATAGCTTGAACAAATCTCAATCATATCAACACAACAATCAGGTATATTACTCAGATTTTTCCACATCTGAACACGAGACCCTTTCATTTAACAATATCAATGCCATGTCCCTCAGGAGCGGAAGGACCGTGGTCGTACCTGACCGGGCAAGGGAAGCTGACCATCATGACTCGGAAGATCAACCGGAGGATGCTTCTGAGGATGAAGACGAAGGACGCCCGAGGATTTCAGCCCAAAAGAAGGGAAAAACATCTATGGAGACCACAGAGGACCTTGAACCTCTAGTTGCTGCGAAAATACCTTTGTCACCATTTCAGCAACATGATTATCATCCAAAACATTATGATTGTAATAAGAACTCCAAATTCAATAAAGATACTCTTATTTATGATTCTGGATCTCTTTCTCCTATCTCAAATGCTTCCATTCCTTTCCCCCATGCTCTCAAGAAAGGAAGACAAAAGAAAACTATCCAGAGTGACCCAGTGATGGAAAAGTTCTGTCAGCAAAACATCACAGTGAAGGTACCCTTTGATTAATATGTGGCCAGTAACCCTGCATTTCAGAAATATTTGAAAGTGAAATGTACTCCCACCCGGACTCGAACAAAGAAAACAAACCAGTTTGTGGAGACCCATGTTCTGACAGTGGCCACTACCAAATGCGTGAGAAACCAGCATTTACCAAGAAAGAAAAGAGATCTGGGTGCTCATTATGTGGAAAGCTGCATTAGCGGTAACGCATTCACACGCACACTTCTCGACAATGGTTCTTCCATCAACCTTCTTCCCTTAGCCTTATATTACCGATTGGAGTTAGGACCTCTTCAGAAATCACTATCTTTAATCCAATTCGCTGAAAAATCTACTAAAAGACCTAAGGGAGAAGTGAAAAATGTTATCATTATGGTTCAGGGTACGGAATACAAAGTGGACTTCACTGTCCTTGATATGGAGACCCCGAACCATTGGAAAGAATCGCAAATAATTTTGGGAAGACCATTATTAAGAACCGCCAAGGCTGTATTCGATTACGGTACTGGAATGATGAAATTCTGCTCCCTGGATGGAGAAGTGGATCTGGAAATGAGACAAACAAAATGGCAAAGACCCGATTCCGAATCCACCAATAAAGATGCCGAGACATCTGAGTGTAATCTGATCAGCACTACCGGACCTTGGGACCAACTGCCAGATCTTCACATGGATAAAATCACATCAGAAGAAGAAACAATACGCCATACAGTGTGTGAGCTATTACCAGACAAATCTGAACACCTGTATGTGTATAATCTTGATGACACAGAACTCCTGTCGATTGGTCCATCTCATCCTCTTTGAAAAAAATCAATGACGAATCGGACACGGCTTTGGCTGAATTACCGCACTACTTTGCGATCCGACTCACTCTCTTTCAAGATCAGTGGCTAGCATATCACAGAATGATCCACCACCAACAATCATTGACCCAGACTTAAAAGATATTCAGCCAGATTTGATTGATGATGTAGATCTACCAGAGCTGAAACCCCTCCCTCCCACATTGAAGTATGCATTTCTCAAAGGACCCAAAAACAAATTCCCTGTGATCATTAGCTCATCATTGACATTAGAACTGTTGGAAATGCGAGCCCACGGCGAGCCATTATGCAATAAATGTTATTGCAATTCACTCCTTAATCTGAAATGAAGAATACATAATTTGCATAATAGGTCCCTTAGTACAATTAGCGTTATGTACCATGGCCATCTTGATGATCATACAGCTGTTGATTCAACTATTGAATCATTGAGGCTGGTGCTTGGATGAATATCTAAAGAGTTAGATTGAGGACTCATCAAGCACCGTCAGATGATTGTTAAGAGATGATCTCCAACCTGAGTAGGAGATGGCAATCCTTATCTTTGAAGGCTGATATCTGACCGACCTCTTGATGCAGGTCCTCTGCATAGGAATAGAGATTCGGAGGTGTCAGATTAGTTAGGTCAAAGAGTTGACTTAACGAGATCGAGATAACCAAAGTCCTATATCGTATGCTGGCATGATATAGGCACATATCCTCTGACCGGGAGACAGATGTGTTGCTATATGTCTAAGTATGTACATTTGGCAGACCAATAGGTTGATGACCTAATCAAGGTCTACACACCGGCGCGTTGGTGTGCATATAAGGGCATATGAGTAATACGATCTCTCAAAGGGATCATACAGGTTCAGTTACTGAACCGGAAGACATGAGCTCACTCATGAGATATTGGGAAGAATCAAATTCCGTGCGCACGGTCGTCTCGCTTTGGAAGCTTGACTGAATTTGTAGGTTTGATATATACTTTTGGAAAGTATATGATCAAGACCTAGGTATGATATACGCTTTTGGAAAGGTGTATGATTGATACCAACTCCCAATGATCGAATGAGAAACTTACTGATAAAACCATGAAGTAGACAGTATAAAGTTGATCCAATACTTTCGGGTTTAGTCTGAGTCTTCCAGTATGCAGGATGTACAGGTATTGGGAATACCTGAGGGTGATGTGATCATAAACGATTGTATAACCATGACGCTTCCATTCCTAGGGAGTGATGAACGGGTCTGGATTTTAATGACTCCTCTCAGTAGAGAAGTAATCTGATCTTGGTCCAAGTGTTGGACATTGATCTGAATGTGATTCAGATGCAATAAGAAGATTAGATTTACGGTCTTGATTTAATCAAGCATCTATGGGAGGCCCGCGATCTGGATTTGAGATATGATCTCAATATCCATGTCACTATACGTGGAACAATATAATCACCCTGTCCTTATCTCCAAGTATCTGCCGAGGAAAGCGCATTATCCTTGAAGGAGTTCATGGATAATTCTATTGTTGATATATGTATCCGAGCATTGAGAAAATGGATAATTAAATGTGATTTAATTATCATGAGTAATATGAATTTGATTCATATTATAAAGAGAGTTATCTTAGATAATTAAATGAGATTTAATTATCAGAGATGTAAATAATGTGAATGTGATTCATATTATTTGGACACAAGAGAATAGAGATCCAAGATGATTAAATATGATTTAATTATCATGGATATGAATAATGTGGATAGCAATATCCATATTAGTCATATATATTATAAATGTGATTTATAATATATAAGAGAGAGCTATTTGTAATTTACATTTGTTAGTTAAATGTTAATGTGAATTGGATTCACATTGGACATCAAATTGAAAATGTAATTTACATTTTGTTTTGGGTTGTGAATGTGATTCACAAATTTTCAATGGCATGATTGCAATGTTCACAAAATAAATTGGATTTATTTTTTGTGAAATAATTTGCAACAAAAGTTGTTGCAAATAATGGAGATTACATAAAAGGTGAAATAGCCACCTTCCTAATGAAGGAGGGTGTACGGCCACCACTCCCATTACGAAAGGGAGGCCGTCCCCCCTCTCCACATGGAAGGAGGCTTTCTCTCCTTTCATTATCTCCATGTATTGATGATTTAATTTTGTAATTAAATTGTGTTGATTTATCAACATATATTTAATTTAAATTAAATTAATTGTTGTTGTGTTTTTAGCAACAAATCATAACCATTGAAAGAAACACAAATTAATGTGGACCATTGGATTTGTGTTGACACATGGATTGAGATCCGTCGATCCCAAAACACCTATAAAAGGAGAGGCACCCATTGCTCTTCTGAACAGATAAGTTGAGGCAACAAATCTCTCTCTCTCATTCTCAATACACGTCCTCTCTCTATCTCTCTCATGTGGCCGTCCACCATGGATGCCCTAGAGAGGTTCTCCATCGCCGCGGCATCGTCGTTATGCTGCCCGATGGTTTGCTCGTGGATCTCCGTCTCCTTCGGTGCGCCCCGCTCATGAAGAAGACATCGGATCTCGTGTGTCGAGGATCAGGAGATCCGCCGCTTGGATCATCAACATGGATTGCGAGAAGTACGCGGTTCATCCCCACGCTCGCAAGCGTCTCCTCCGTCGGATCGGACTTGAGACAGGAGGTCTCTTTGTTTAGAGACTCGATCGCAACCACGCTTCAAGAGTTAAACCTAATACTTGTTTGTGGTTTAGACGAAACGATCCGAGAAGTGTTCTTGGATCATGTGGTTCGTCGCATGAAATTTTTTAATTTTCGTTGCATAAAACAACTAGTGCGACAAGTCGTTCTTCGTCGTATTCGATGCGACGCTCACGCTTCCGTGATGCGCTTGAGGATCTAACCATATCCTTCAAGTGGTATCAGAGCCTTAGGTCGGTGGTTTTGGATATGATCCATAAACCGAGGACGACTTGGGTTCATTAGGGTTTGCGAAAGTTTTCTTGCATTTCATTTTCGCATCTCTGTTTTGATATTATTTTCGGCACTGTTTAAATTGTTTAAACACGAAAATAATATTTGGATTTTTATTTCCCATTAAATAAGGGAACCGTAGGATCTGAGTTTGCTTGATTTCGATTCCGTTTGCTCTAGATAACATGCTCATTTTAGTGAACATGTATCCACCGTTTCGGGGGACTGCGGATCATGACGTAATTAAGATGTTAATTACGGATTTGAAATGCCTTAAAATGCGTGCAAATCACTTGGGTTCTGTTGTAAATCAAGTTAGCAAACTTTAGAAATTTACTTTGCTTAATTTGGATTTAAATTGATTGAGATATGGTATTTTTAGTAAGTGAGGGTCACTGCTGAAAATACTTTCCTAATCAAGAACCTAGTGATTGTCATTTAATTAATTAGTGAAATTAAATTGTTTAATTTCCTGGAATAATTATGCATAAATATTTGTGAAATATTTAATGATAATTATGTCCTTAAATGACTTTACCCTAACCAACAAATGATTAGATGTGATCTAGATCAAGATTGGTTACATGATCTACATGATCAACATTTCAACAAACACGTTGCTTGAATAGGACTTGGGATTTGTTTAGCAAATCTCATTATAATGTTAATCAAAATTGTTTTGATTATTACTATATGGTATAATTTCGGTTGAAGAACCGATGATCATCTCAAGTACAAAATAATCTATTTTGCATTATCCTTTCCCGAGGTGGATATGGTGTCTAGTCGGAGAGCATTGGGGTTGCGGGTTGCAACGTATGTGGTCTGTCCCACTCTCGTCGGTACTGGCCATGACAGCGGGTAGGGTTAGTATAATGCTTGAGAAATCATGATGTATTTCTAATTATTAAAATTCGAAATAATACATATTTGAGATAATACCATAATTCAAGTAACTATTAAAATGTTTGTTGGATATTAATTGGATCATTAATTTAATATGATTAAATTAATTGGAATCCAGATAAAAAAATTAAAACACTCTATGAATAGAGATGTTATTTCCCTTGGAAGAATTAATCATAATGAATATGATTCATAGTGGATTAATTAGAATTTGAATATGATATGGAGGATCACATAAGTGACATCCATGGTCTCCCGTCAAGGCGAAGGGTTCCGTCGCCAGGGATTGTATATAGGAGACGCATGTCCGAAGTGACAGCTCCTGTATGCAAGCGCATCTGGATCGGGCTCTTTGCTTCTCGAAAGAGTAAGACCGTATACGTAGTGACCCCAATATCGGATCCTCCATATTATTGGGGCGATATTGGATTGCGTATAGCGAGTACTATTCCTGTTGACGGTTGGTTCAATTAACGACGGGTCAACATCGCCTTAGGGGTGGTGGGCCGGGTGTTAAAGACCGAATTGGGAATGCAAATTGGACTTGCAAGGCGGAATGTGTTCCCGCTTCTTTTTATCCAAGTTGCAGATTCTCATATTATTGGGATGCAACAAAGATAAGGAAGGAGATCCCAGATCTTGTTGAGATATAATGGTAAGTATATCTCTTACATTGAAAGTGATTAAGGGAATGAACTTTCAGTGTTGACAAGACAAGACAACTTTGATATAAAAATCCTAAATCAAAGTAATATATATATATATATATTTATGCAAATTTCTTATTTCAGATAATCCTTCATTAAAACCCACTCAATGATATACTCAATAATAACCAGTAAAATATCATGGATTGGACTCATGATCCAGATATTGTACTTGCAATTGGACACATAATGTATGTGGTTGCAATGTGCAAGTTTCCTCATAATATTGAGGAATGACAATTAAATAGATAATAGGACTACAACCCTAGGGTTTGTATGTCTCTATAGTCTTGATCTCTCATCGGATGTACTTTGGAAGTGACATGTCGATGATGATCGCAATTGTCAAATAATCCTTATAAAATTAATGAAGATATTCTGGCATACATATGTGCTCTTGACATTTAACATGAATGAGATGGTTCACTGCATCATGCAGAATGGTGGCTCTATAAGAGATGATGTATTCAAATTGTTTGAGTACCTACCTGAACCTATGTTTTAAGAGTTTAGATGGATGTAGATGATGAGTGTCATCATTCTACTATCTATACACTGGTCATTCATGAAGCTTCATAATATTCATATTGTATGAATTTAATGAAGCATGTATAAATGTTGAAATACTCTTACATAAGAGATCCTTAGTCTAAGTAATGGTTGCTTATAGATAAAGGGAGCGCAGTGGAAGCATGGGTTGGACCCGAGTAAGAAGTATGGTCAAAGAGTTGACTATACATCTATGACTTCCATATGTCATCCGAAGAGTTGGATGAATACCAATACTGCAATAAGTTGATGTGTTGATAGTATGACTATCAAGTCTATCTAGAATCCTTAGAGAAGGACTCGGATGGAGCATCAGATTAATCTACATAAATCATTGATAAGATAAAGTCAAATAATTGTATCTCATTCTTCTGATGACATTTGCAATAGGTTGCATATGTTTTAGAAGACTGGAAAATTTGATCTTAAAGGTTTATAGTTATCCACATGGATATTGATGCAATTGTTGCAACAATCTCTTTTGGATTGATAGACTTGTTAATTTCAGTGGGAGAGTCCTTAGTCTTAGAGAATGTCTCTATGACCTAGATATAAGAATACACTCATTGTTTGTTTCTAAATGTTGGAAATAAACATGAATTCTGAGGTAGAACTATCATAAAGAGTTATGATGGAGATATTTCAGATAGTAATCTAAAATCTAGTGGACTCCACTAAATTAGAAAATTGATGAATGGCTCATTAACATTTCTAAATGTTGAAATTAAAACTTAAGATCAATATAAGGATGAAGATCATTTGACAATGATCTAGCATCAAGCTTTGGACATTTGTTTATTGATTTGATCAATAGACTAGTAAGAGATGAAACTTTAGAATGTCTAAAATTCAAAACTTACATACTTATGAATATTGTATTCAAAGTAAAATGTCCAATACACCCTTCTTAGAGAAAGGTGTAAGATGCCAAGGTATTCAGGATCTCATGCATATTGATGTATGTAGATCATCTATATCATAGTAAACATTATGGATATGTGATATCTGTTGATGATTATGTATGATATGAGATTTCTTCTCTTCACCTAAGAAACCTTTGAAATGTTCAAAGATTTCATTATTTTTGGTTTAAAACCAAAGATTGAAGGAAGATAAAATGAATTTGATCTAATCTAGGTAGCAAGTACCTACTAGATAAATTCAAAGAATACCTTATAGAGATATGAATATCACTTCTATCTCAATCCTCGTAACATACCTTAACTCAATAGTGTTATAGGGAGATACAATTGGATCATGTTGACATGATCTTATCAATGATGAATTTTAGCATAATTATCCCTTAGTTTTCCAGGTATATATATGTGTAGTAGAGACTACAATGTATATCCTTAAAAAGGTTCCGTGCATGAAGGAATCTAGCACTTGAGAGTGTTGCTTCATTAGAAAAAATAAAGGATGGTATTGGATACCTACTTTATGACCTTGAGATTCTTAAAATATCTCATCTCTGAGAATGTGATTCTTAGAGGTTGAGACTCTTGAGAATCAAGATAAAATTGAAGTGTAGGAACTCATTTAATCTTGAGAAGATAATGAGGCTCCTGAAATTGGAAACTAAGAGGACAATTAAAATGAAACACTAATACCTCTTCAAATGAGTTTGAGGATGGATTTCCATGTGTCAGAGGAAATCTGACAATGATTGAACTTCATGTGATGAAGCTTCTGAAGATCATAGCATGGATAGATGGATGTTAGCAATAAAAGTCTAATGTAGACTTCATATGCAAGTGTTGTATATGGACCCTCGTGGATCCACCTATATGGGTAAAACCTGTAAAGGTGTAAATGGATCTTCAAGAGAAAGGGAACCTGATGAGAAGGTAGAGACCTTCAAAGCACGGTTCGTAGCCATTAGCCACACACCGGAAGAGAAGACATTGCTTGCAATGAGACTTGCTCTTCGGTGACCATGCTTAAAATCATCAGAATATTGCTAACCTTAGCTACACAACTTGACTATTGCATCTTCAAGATGTAAGTCAATATTGCATTCCTCTACGAATACCTCTTTGAGTATATTCACATGAAGTAGCCCCAGGGCTTCCTGGTTGAGGGAAAGTAAGGTGTGTGAACTAAGGAATCCATCTATGGACTCAAATAAGCTTCTTGAAGTTGGACCATAAGATTTGATGGAATTATAATTGTTATGATTTCAGATAGAATCTTGATGAGCCATGTGAAGCTTAGTGGGAGTGCCTTTGTGTTCATCTTGCTGAATGTAGATGATATCCTGATCATTTAAAATAATATAAGGATAATAATAAGTGTTTTATTATCTGGGTTGTTCCATAACTTGAGATATGATCTCAAAGATACCTCTTAGATCTTAGTTCTGAAGATGTTCAGGAGCAAAGAGAAGAGGGTATTGGGGTTGTCACATTAATAGTACATCTTGGACATATTCCATTTTATGGAAAATTCCAAGAAAGGCTTCCATCCCTTAAGATATGGTACTGACCTATCTAAAGGGATAGCACCTCAAAGAGTTGAGGAAGTGAATGCTAGAATTACTTGCTCTTGGGCATCAGTTCTGAGAAGCCGGGTGTGTGCTAGATGTGTACAAAAGCCAGATGGTTGCCATGCAGTGGGAGTAGTAAACTGTTACTAATCCTACTATGGAAATAAAACACTTGGTTGCAGTAAATGCAAAATCTTCATAGATGACAAGATTTTTGAGATAGTGATCTCGAAGTCTTATCTTCAGAAACTTAAGACTTTATAGATAGAGATCTAAAAGGTCTTAATTGTGGATACCTTAAGAGATAGTGATCTCCAGGAATAAGGGTATTCTGATTAATGATTATGGAAATACTGGTTATGATAATTATTAAGTTGTAGTGTCAGGGAGACTGTAACCAACTAGATTGAGTATTGGTTGCATGAGATGCAACATTCGCATTAGAAGCGAGTACTGTTACTGGGGATATGCAAGTGCCGTAAAAGGACTTGGCATAGTCTCGCGGGAACAGAGTGACTGATCAGCTTACCTAGCTATTTTCTAAATAGCCTATGATTGTCACATGAGTGCGGATTTAAATGATTAGCCCATTAATGGCTCTTTGGGCTAGTGGGAGATTGTTGGAAATGCGAGCCCACGGCGAGCCATTATGCAATAAATGTTATTGCAATTCACTCC
This sequence comes from Ottelia alismoides, assembly GCA_037367405.1. Lineage (NCBI taxonomy): Eukaryota > Viridiplantae > Streptophyta > Magnoliopsida > Alismatales > Hydrocharitaceae > Ottelia > Ottelia alismoides. The sequence goes on from JAZKJV010009016.1 coordinate 404,897, forward strand.
TTAATCTGAAATGAAGAATACATAATTTGCATAATAGGTCCCTTAGTAAAATTAGGGTTATGTACCATGGCCATCTTGATGATCATACAGCTGTTGATTCAACTATTGAATCATTGAGGCTGGTGCTTGGATGAATATCTAAAGAGTTGGATTGAGGACCTCATCAAGCACCGTCAGATGATTGTTAAGAGATGATCTCCAACCTGAGTAGGAGATGGCAATCCTTATCTTTGAAGGCTGATATCTGACCGACCTCTTGATGCAGGTCCCTCTGCATAGGAATAGAGATTCGGAGGTGTCAGATTAGTTAGGTCAAAGAGTTGACTTAACGAGATCGAGATAACCAAAGTCCTATATCGTATGCTGGCATGATATAGGCACGCATCCTCTGACCGGAGACAGATGTGTTGCTATATGTCTAAGTATGTACATTTGGCAGACCAATAGGTTGATGACCTAATCAAGGTCTACACACCGGTGCGCTGGTGTGCATATAAGGGCATATGAGTAATACGATCTCTCAAAGGGATCATACAGGTTCAGTTACTGAACCGGAAGACATGAGCTCACTCATGAGATATTGGGAAGAATCAAATTCCGTGCGCACTGTCGTCTCACTTTGGAAGCTTGGCTGAATTTTAGGTTTGATATATACTTTTGGAAAGTATATGATCAAGACCTAGGTATGATATATGCTTTTGGAAAGTGTATGATTGATACCAACTCCCAATGATCGAATGAGAAACTTACTGATAAAAACATGAAGTAGACAGTATAAAGTTGATCCAATACTTCGGGTTTAGTCTGAGTCTTCCAGTATGCAGGATGTACAGGTATTGGGAATACCTGAGGGTGATGTGATCATAAAAGATTGTATAACCATGACGCTTCCATTCCTAGGGAGTGATGAAACGGGTCTGGATTTTAGTGACTCCTCTCAGTAGAGAAGTAATCTGATCTTGGTCCAAGTGTTGGACATTGATCTGAATGTGATTCAGATGCAATAAGAAGATTAGATTTACGGTCTTGATTTAATCAAGCATCTATGGGAGGCCCGCGATCTGGATTTGAGATATGATCTCAATATCCATGTCACTATACGTGGAACAATACAATCGCCATGTCCTTATCTCCAAGTATCTGCAGAGAAAGCGCATTATCCTTGAAGGAGTTCATGGATAATTCTATTGTTGATATATGTATCCGAGCATTGAGAAAATGGATAATTAAATGTGATTTAATTATCATGAGTAATATGAATTTGATTCATATTATAAAGAGAGTTATCTTAGATAATTAAATGAGATTTAATTATCAGAGATGTAAATAATGTGAATGTGATTCATATTATTTGGACACAAGAGAATAGAGATCCAAGATGATTAAATATGATTTAATTATCATGGATATGAATAATGTGGATAGCAATATCCATATTAGTCATATATATTATAAATATGATTTATAATATATAAGAGAGAGCTATTTGTAATTTACATTTGTTAATTAAATGTTAATGTGAATTGGATTCACATTGGACATCAAATTGAAAATGTAATTTACATTTTGTTTTGGTTGTGAATGTGATTCACAAATTTTCAATGGCTGATTTGCAATGTTCACAAAATAAATTGGATTTATTTTTGTGAAATAATTTGCAACAAAAGTTGTTGCAAATAATGGAGATTACATAAAAGGTGAAATAGCCACCTTCCTAATGAAGGAGGGTGGACGGCCACCACTCTCATTAGGAAAGGGAGGCCGTCCCCCCTCTCCACATGGAAGGAGTCTTTCTCTCCTTTCATTATCTCCATGTATTGATGATTTAATTTTGTAATTAAATTGTGTTGATTTATCAACATATATTTAATTTAAATTAAATTAATTGTTGTTATGTTTTTAGCAACAAATCATGACCATTGAAAGAAACACAAATTAATGTGGACCATTGGATTTGTGTTGACACATGGATTGAGATCCGTGGATCCCAAAACCCTATAAAAGGAGAGGCACCCCATTGCTCTTCTGAATAGATAAGTTGAGGCAACAAATCTCTCTCTCTCATTCTCTCTACACGTCCTCTCTCTATCTCTCTCATGTGGTCGTCCACCATGGATGCCCTAGAGAGGTTCTCCATCGCCGCGGCGTCGTCGTTATGCTGCTCGATGGTTTGCTCGTGGATCTCCGTCTCCTTCGGTGCTCCCCGCTCGTGAAGAAGACATCGGATCTCATGTGTCGAGATCAGGAGATCTGCCGCTTGGATCATCAACATGGATTGTGAGAAGCACGCGGTTCATCCCCACGCTCGCAAGCGTCTCCTCCGTCGGATCAGACTTGAGACAGGAGGTCTCTTTGTTTAGAGACTCGATCGCAACCACGCTTCAAGAGGTAAACCTAATACTTGTTTGTGGTTTAGACGAAACGATCCGAGAAGTGTTCTTGGATCATGTGGTTTCGTCGCATGAAATTTTTAATTTCCGCTGCATAAAACAACTAGTGCGACTAGTCGTTCTTCGTCGTATTCGATGCGACGCTCACGCTTCCGTGATGCGCTTGAGGATCTAACCATATCCTTCAAGAACAAGAATCCAGACTACTAGAAATCCTTGAGCAAAATCGAAAAGCCATCGGTTGGACGGTGTCCAATAACGTAGGAATCAACCCTGCTCTCTGCTCGCACCAAATTTATGTTGAGGATAACGCAAAGCCTTCCCGTGAATTTCACAGAAGATTAAATCCCAATCTTCGGGAAGTGGTTAAGAAAGAGATCGAGAAGTGGTGCAGAGCAGGTTTTATATACCCCATTTCTGACTCCAAGTGGGTGGCCCCCCTTCATGTCGTCCCGAAGAAGTCAGGAATCCAGATGGTCACCAACGAGGAGGGGGTAGAGATCGCGACCTGAGTACCCACGTCGTGGCGTGTCTGTGTCGATTATAGGCGCTTGAATGCTGCGACCAAGAAAGATTACTTTCCACTGCCATTTATTGATCAAATCTTGGAGAGACTAGCATGGAAAGCATTCTTCTGTTTTCTTGATGGGTACTCTGGCTACAATCAAGTAGCTATTGCTCCCGAGGATCAGGAAAAACCACGTTTACTTGTCCCTTCGGTACCTACGCATTCAAGCGCATGCCATTCGGGCTTTGTAATGCCCCAGGAACTTTTCAGCGGTGCATGATTGTCGTATTTGCCGAAATGGTGGGTGATTTCCTGGAAGTCTTCATGGATGACTTCTCGGTCCATGGTGATTCATTTTACACATGTTTAGCACACTTGGATCGAGTCCTCAAGAGATGCAGGGAGGTTAATCTGGTACTTTCTTGGGAGAAGAGTCACTTTATGGTGACTGAGGGTATCGTGTTGGGGCATGTCATCTCCAAAAAGGGAATGGAGGTCGGCCCTGCCAAGGTGGATGTGATCAAGAAACTTGAGCCACCAACCAACGTCAAGTCGGTGCGGTCTTTTCTAGGGCATGTTGGATTTTATCGAATGTTTATCCCTGACTTTTCAAAGATCGCCCGCCCACTGACTGAGCTCTTAGGAAAAGACACCGAGTTTATTGTAAATCACAAGTGTCTTGAAGCCTTCAAGCTCCTCAAATAGAAGATATGTGAATCACCAATATTACAAGCTCCCGACTGGTCTCTTCCCTTTGAGATCATGACTGATGCATCGGATTTCGCTGTCGGAGCTGTGCTTGGACAAAGACGGGACGGAATCCCTTATGCGATTCACTACGCAAGCAAAGTATTGGATCCTGCACAGAAAAATTATACAGTGACTGAAAAGGAAATGCTCACGGTTGTTTGGGCCCTTAAAAATTCAGATCATATATATTGGGCTCCAAGGTGACAATTTTCACTGATCATACGGCAATCAGATACCTCATGGAAAAGAAAGATGCCAAGGCACGGCTTTTGAGGTGGATCTTGTTAATCCAGGAATTTAATTTGGAGATCAAAGATAAACCTGGAATAAAGAATGTTGTTGCTGATCACCTTTCCCGACTTTTTCAGACGATTGGACCTATTAAGGAGACTTTTTCAGACGAATCTGTTTGCGCTATTGATTCAACCCCATGGTATTCCAACATCGTGAACTATCTTGTCTCTAAGAAGGTTCCCTTTGGTTGGACCAAGAAAATGATTAATAAACTGAAGTCGGATTCAAGAGAATACCATTGGGGCGATCCTTTCCTTTTTTATGAAGGAGCGGATTGTGTCTGGAGAAGATGTATTCCTCAGGAAGATTACCAGAGTGTCCTCACACATTGTCACACTCTCGAGGCTGGAGGGCACCAGTCGGGAAAGAGAACCGCACACAAGGTACTCCAATGTGGATTTTACTGGCAGACCTTATTTCGTGATGCTAATGATTTTGTACGGTCTTTCCCGATTTGTCAAAGGATGGGAGGGACCGTTGGTTATAGAGACGAAATGCCCATGCAACCAATGATTTTCTCTGATGTTTTTGATGCATGGGGGATTGATTTTATGGGTCCCTTTCCCAATAGCAATGGATTTGAGTACATCTTGTTAGCGGTTGATTATTTGTCTAGATGGGTAGAGGCTATTCCAACCCGTACCGCAGACAGCAAAACTGTTTGTAAGTTTATCAAGGATAATATCATTGCAAGGTTCGGGATACCAAAAGTTTTGATTTCTGATGGAGGTAGCCACTTTGTGAATAGGGAAATGAGATCTTTGGCTAAGGAGTACAAATTTGAACATAGAATAGCCAACCCTTATCATCCACAATCTAATGGCATGGTAGAAGTTTCTAATAGAGAAGTGAAGAGTATACTTCAAAAGTTGGTTCGTCTAGATAGGAAGGATTGGTCAAAACTATTAGATCAAGTTCTTTGGGCCTATAGGACAACATATAAAACTCCACTCGGTACTTCACCTTTTAGGATGATCTATGGCAAGCCATGCCATCTACCTGCAGAACTGATTCACAAATCTGAATGGGCGATCAAAAAGTTGAACTGGAGTTGTCGCCTTGGGAAATTATGTCGAGACTTAAATCTGAATGAGCTAATTGAAATCCGAAACCGAGCATATGACAACAGTGTGATTTATAAGGACAAGGTCAAGAAATGGCATGATAGACATATTCGAGATAAAACCTTTGTCCCTGGGCAGAAAGTATGGTTGTTTAATGCTCGGTTAAAGATTTTTCATGGGAAACTGAAATCAAAATGGACGGGTCCCTATGTTGTCATAGATGTGCATATCAATGGAAGTGTGGACATTGCAGAACTCAAAGATGATGCACAACCTTTCTCAGTGAATGGACAATTACTGAAGCCATATTTAGAATCATCCAAAGAACATAAAGTGCAAGTTGAGGTCATCTACTTCACACAGAGCAAGGACATTGACGATATATCAGATCAATCCCACCCTCCCTCCCGAACACATCAGTCTTCTTGTACAACTTCTTCCTCTACTTAGGCCAAGGCCTAAGTATAGGGGGGACCGATGCCATATGTATATACCATTTCCCTCATCACATTCCGATCTCTCGATCACTCCATATCCATCCTTCTTCTATACTTAGGCTGACCAGAGCCTAAGTATAGGGGGAGCCGCTACCCATCTGTTTATACTCTCCTAATTTACATATCCCGTCCGCCTCTTTTTGCGCTTCTTCTATACTTAGACTATTCACAGTCTAAGTATAGGGGGGCAAACCATTGTATAATTTTACTCTCTTACGCTTAGCCCGAGCTATGTCTTCATTACGCTTCTTGTGCTCTGAGGACACAGCACTCGCTAAGTATAGGGGGTCTGTATATATACTATGTATATATTTTAGCCATACCTCGTACTTGCGCATAAGTCTATATGTATTTACGGGATGAGTATTAATTAAAAAAATCATCAAAAGAAAAAAATGTGTTCCACACACCTGCACTTCATCCAGCATTACATTCATTTGCATCTGTAAAAAGTCATTGGGTTCTGAACCGAGTTATGAGCTGAAACTGAGAGTAGTCTGGACTTAACCTTAATCAACCTAATTTTCAGAGGAACTTCACCGAAAAATAGGATTTTAGGGTCTTCAGGTCTGTGACTTAATTCTTTGAGTTCCACATGACAAATGCACAGAGTTTGACTCTTAGTGTCTAACCTGGTCTCCTCATTCTGGGTACAACTCTGAAATAAGGAATTAATTTGTACTCTCGCACTATGCACTTAGCTCAACTCAAACGGGATGTTGGAAGACTGTGTAAGTTTCTTTTCTGGTAGCATGGAAATCTAAAGACCGGAGTACGGGTTGAAATAAAGCTTCGGAAAAGGAATGGACGACTGGGCACAATTTTTTCTAAGACCCCAAAAAACGTACGGAAACAAAAGATTCTATATCCGTAGGGGTAAAACAAGATCCAAGCAGAACCACCAAAAATTTCAAATACAAGGAAGCAACTACCAAATAAAATCTGACCAAAAAGGTCCAAGCTTCAAGAAACCTGCAGATCTTGGTGGAGACTCGGCTACACTGGCCAAGATTCACAAGGAGAGGTGAATGCACTGACCACCCTCCAGTTCTTTTCTCTTTCTTCTAACTTCTCCCCCAATTCGATTGTGAACATAGCGCGACAGACCTTAGAAGGAAATACCTGACTCCCCAAGGACGAGTTATTGGAGAGGAGGTTTGCGCGGTAGTCCGACATTCTGGGTGGGAAGAGCTAAAAACCTTTCACACACAAGAGTCGGTTATTCAATGTTCATAGGGTATACTTTGGGAAGAGGATTGGTCTAAGATGACTTCTGAGCCGAAACTGTAAGCAATGATTTGTAGAACTTGAGGGTTGTTGATTTTAAAATTCTAAGTCTCACAGAAGTTCCGACACAAATAATCCAAAGGTTGAGATTAGGTTCACTTTCACCTTCAGCTCATGGTCTTGGTATGGAACCCAATCTCATTTCACCTCATGGCATTTCTTTTTGATGCTCAGAGACGAGCATGGTTTAAGTATAGGGGGATGACGAATCTCGTATTCATCACTCTAAATCTCATTTCTTAATCTCAAAACCCTTAAAATCAACAGCATTTTAGCATCTATTCTGCATAATTAGCATTCATGCATGATTTCATAAGAATTGCATTTTAGCACAAAAAGCTGCACAAAATAAGAAGCTAAAAATCCAAGCCAAAATAACCTGTAAATAGCCTAACTTCCTAGATTTTTAACTCATTCTTTCTAACTCCGAATAACACAAAACTACCTCCACTGTGTACATATCACTAACAAGAATAAAGGAAAAATACAAAAAATAACTAACCCAAATAAGTGGACCAAAAACCCAAACCTTAATTTCAGGACTTTGGGACTAAAACCCTCATATCTCCCTTATCCAGTGTCCATTTTAATCCTACTTACTTTTGAACTAATGTACATTTAATTACCTTCAAAACGAGACCAAGTTCAAGTGAATCAGAGCTCATATGTGAAAGTTGGGTTTTGGGCCTCTTTTGTATATTGTATATTTAGCTATTTTTGACCTAATATTTTATGTCATATTTTATCTATTAATAAAAAAATAGATTAAGGTATCTTTATTTATCTTCGATTTTATCGTAATTTTTTCGGATTTTTATCTGATAAAAAAATGACATAAAAATTACAAAACCCCAAAATCAAGGAGTTCTACGTACATGGGATACCCCAAAAAATACCACTTTGTGCAAATAATCGATTTTGGCTTTGATATCTTTATGAAAGTTGTAGATCTCATCGAGACGAGCAACTTTCATGAAGAAACTTTTTCGATCCGAGATCATTTACTATTTATTTTCGATTTCACAAACAAACTATTTTCTGAATTATCTGGTGCTGACACGTGGCAGCACCTGGTGCCGCCACGTGTCAGCCATTTTTAGCCTTTTTAAATATCAGTTTTATAAAAAAAATTTAAAAAAAATTTAAAAAAATAATAATAAATACGTCGCGCGTGCGTAGCATGTGCCTCCCAGGCACGCGCCACGCATGTGCCTCGCCTTCTCTTCCTCTCTCCGCCATGTGGTGCGACGGGCGCCATCTGATCAAACTCGATCGGACGGTGCCTGTTCATCGTCCTCCTCAGCCCCCTTTGGAAAGAAATCGCACGCCGCCCTCTCTAGGAGCTCCGCCACCCTGACTTCCTCGCCGCATATCTCGCGCCGCCGCGCCTCCGCAAATCTCGCGCGTATCTCGTCCCCTCCAGCTCCGACAATCACCTTCCAATCGCATATTTTCGTCTCCCTCAATCACGTGATTCACCTTCCTTCTCCGGCGACCCACCCCTGCCCTATTTAAAAGACCTCCATCGCACTCGAGCACCGCATCCGCCGTTTACCAACCGAGTCTCCCTCTTCGAGCGTGAAAACCGTAGAAGTTCATCTCGTCGGCGTGATCCGAGGCATTCTCAGCCTCGTCGCAGCCCCCCCTCTGGCACTGCTCGCTCCGGCCACCACTCGCCGTCGAGCTCAACCTTTCCTCGGGTATCCTCTCTCTCTCTATCTTTCTCTTTCTCTATCTGCGTCACTCCCGATCAACTCCGCCGCCATCACCAACTCCTCCGCCATGCCGCTGCTCCCGCGACGTCCCACGACCGTGTGTCGGCCATCGCTGCTCGCATCGACTACGCCACCATCATCTCCTCCGCTTCGCCGCTCAACACCCGCCAACGTCCAAGACTACTCCGCCTACGATTCCAACAGCAGCTTCATCACCTTCACCAACCAACGACGAATTTATCTTCGTCTTCTCCACCGAGCCACCTCCAGGAGCTCGGGGCTCCTCCGCCTCCGAGCCACGATGTCTTCATCGACTCGCCCCTGAGCCACCTCTTCATCGACGGGCCGCTACACGAGCAACAACCGCCTGACGCCAGTCGCCCCATCCTCCGCTATCGTGCCCAGAGCCACGACCATCTCCAGAGCAGTGCTCCGCCCAGACACCAGGCTCCGCTCCGCATCCGCATCGTCGGTTAACCCGAGGCCCTCCACGCACGTGCGAGGCACGTGCGCTCAGAGGGAACTTCACCAACCCACGGGTCATGTGCTCGGCACGTGACCGCGTGGTCAAATTGCAAGTACCTCCCTGGACATCCCCAGAATTGCACCGCAGTCCAAGCTAATCAGAGGTCACGTACAACGCACGTGATCCTCTGGCAAATTTGCAGAAACTCCCTTCTGTTTCTAGGTAATTACTTTTAGGTCCCCCACTGCATTTTGTTATTTATTTTGTTTACATCTGTAACCTTGTCTTTGTCATTTATTTCAGACTTCTATATTGCATTATTTTATTTATCAAAAATTAGCATATTGTTTCTCACTTAATTCTCTACAGTTTGACATGTTGTGGGTAATTTTGTGATAGATGGTTATTTAATAAATAATTGTTTTGTGGAACTTTGCATATTTTACCCATTTCTTGCTTTGAAATTCATAGTTGATTAACCATTGCTCTAAAAATCCCTGAAAAATCACATATTGTAGAGTTAATTGTGCTTAACATTGTGCCCCAAAAGGATTTGCATTCGCATGCATATTTTGCCCTATAAAAATCATTTTGCATATTTCACTATTTAATTTTTAATAGGTATTAGATCTCACATTTTTTAGGATTAGGATTTTTCTGAGATCAATCACCTAGTGATAGATCTTAGATAATTTTGGTTCTCGAAAATAAGTAGGTTTGATATTTATTATAATTAAATTTTGAAAATCATTCTATTTGCATTTAAAAATCCATAAAAAAATTCATATTGCACCCAAAAATTCCAAAAAAATTACAGTGCACTCATTTCATCATACTTTACATTGTGGCCAAGTTTCATATTTTTTGGACATCGTATGGACTTAATTCACATTTTAGTCCCTAAAATAGGTCGAATTTGCATGTGCATCCCTTATTGCATTGAAAAATCCAAAAATAACCGCCTCGAAAACCGAACACGAACTTTGATAGACTTGATTCTAGGTTGTTCCTTTGCCTCCTTGTGATCGACCTTGGGACTTGCCCAAGTAAAATAAACATAAAACCACACGATTAAAAATTGAATAACTTGTTTGTGGTATTTTCTTGACCGTTTTCGATTGCCGCCTACAACGCACTTCACGATAAAAACAACTTTTTTAAAAGCGACATTTTCGGATTCGTCAATTATCCGTTAACTTTGACGGAAAAAATTATATGTTGATAATTTTTCCCTTCAAAACACATCATATTTATAACATCATGCCATGCAGATGAAACAAAATGAAACCACATCCCCTGCGCCCGCACGACCTCCGATCGGAGCTTCCTTTGCGGGCACCTCCACCCACAAGCTTCCCCCTCCCACCGCTCGCTCCAGACCCTGCGTGTGCCCTGCCTGGTGCACCTCCGACCTGCAGACCCACCCCACGCTCCCGCGTACGGCTTCGCCCCAGCAGCCCGACCCCTGCCCCCTCCTCTGCCCTGCAGCCCGACCCCATGCCTCGCGCGCCTCTGTCCTGGTTGCAAGCGCCCCGCGCGCGCCTTCACCTCCCCCCTCCCTGCCCCCCACGCACCTCCGCCAACCCCTGCCCTCGCGTATGCCTGCGCCGCCCTCCCCTGCCCTCCTCCGCAACCTCCAGTCACCGCTCGCTTGCCTCCCCTCCACTCCTCACGCGCCTCCGCCAACCGCGTGTGCCTGCGTCCGCAACCTGTAGCCGCCGCTCTCAAGCCCCAGGCCTCGCCCCCTTACCTCCCTCGCGCCGCCCCCTGCTCCCGCGTGCGCCCCCTGCAACCTGCAGTCGCCGCTCGCCTGCCCCCCCCCCCTCGCACCCGCAAGCCCCAGACCTCGACCCCTTGCCTCCCTCCCGCCGCCCCCTGCCCCCGCGTGCGCCCTCCCCCCCCCCCCCCCCCCCCCACCCCCCCCCCCCCCCCGCCCCCTGCAACCTGCAGCCGCTGCTAGCCTGCCCCCCCCCCCCACACACCCGCAAGGCCCAGGCCTCGCCCCCTTGCCTCCCTCCCGTCGCCCCATGCCCCCACGTGCGCTCCCCCGCCCCCCGCAACCTGCACTCGCTGCTTGCCTGCCTCCCCCCACCTCCCTACGCGCCTCCGCCAACCCCTGCCCCCACGTGTGTTTCCTCCCTCCCGCCGTCCGCGAGCTCCAGCACCTCCGCAGCTTCAGCCCTTCCCTCCCGTCCACCCGCAAGCTCCAGCACCTCCGCAGCTCCGGCCCTTCCCTCCTGCCGCTCGCCCCCAAGCTCCAGCAGCTCCCTTGCCAGTCGCTAGAGGCTCCACTCTAGACCAAGTCTCGGGTAGTACCTCTATTGAAAGCTCCAGTCTTCAAACCCATCTCCTTCTATCCTTCCTTTTTTTCGATTAATCTCAACCATTCACCATTGATTGGGTTAGATTAACTCAGCCATCTGGTTGAGTTACTGAACTAAAGAAACGGAAGGTTATGAATGTAAAATGGAGTGGTTATTCAGGGTTCTGGGTATAATTCTTGATTATAGAGGGTATTCGGGGTAATTACGAAGTTACTCAGGGTTATGGGTGTAAATATCCCTTATTTATTCATTATTTATGCATTTTTGACACGTACTTTATTCTTTAATTTTTTAATCATCAAATGAAGAAACTTGTACATAAAAATTGTAGATAATAATGTGAATAAAAATACAAAATTGACTCTGCATAAAAATATCACATAGTGTACATTTTATACCTAGAATAAAAAGTAAAGAAACCAAACTTCACATACCCATATCTTTCAAATAAAAACTCAAAACATAGCAAAATCACCTTTAATTGTATATAAATTTTCACGAGCTATTTAGTGGTAGTGGTTTTAGATTTTTGGAGTTACTATGTGAAATTTAGGTTTTGGGCCCCTAATGTACATTCTACCGATTAAAATATTCAATTTATTCATTATTTATTATTTTTACAAACTCATGTTTTTATAATTTTTTAAATATTATTTACAACTTGTGTACATATTAGAAATAGAATAAAACCAAAAAGAATAGGGCAAATAAAATAAATCTATGCAATTACATAGATAAAATGCTTATGTTTCTATATGTATATAAATAAAAGGGGATATATTCTTTTATTTCTTTATTATTTATATTTTTATAAACATTGTATATATTATTCATATTTTCTTAAAAATACAAAACCAAAATAAAAATCATTAAAATACATTAAAATAAAAATATGTACATAAAACATAGGTAAAATACCTATAAAAAGACCTATACAATATACTTGCCTATTTATTTAATGTACAAATAACATCATATAAAAATAAAATAAAAAATATTCATACTAAAAAAATAAGTTATAAATATGTAAAATAAAGTAATAAAATAAAATATATAAAATAAAAATAAAAATGCACAAAACATAGATGAATATACTTATAAATACACGAATAAAAATTAATTACTAATAAATAAAGCCAAAAAATAAATAAAAATTATAATAAAATATTACAGAAAATAATACACTTTTTATTTTATATTAAAAAATAAATAAAATCATTTACTATTTTTAATTAATCTTTAATACAACCCTGTTTTGTCGCGTAGCAGGTGACGTGGCCCAATGGGGCCATGTCAACTGTTGACACTGGTCAACTCCCCCTCCGGCCGTCTGAAGTGATGCGACCCATCTTTTCCCCGATCTTTTGCCCTTTTCTTGGGTGTTCCATCCATCTATTGTGGATTCTTTCTTCAGACGAAACACTCCCTGATCATTGTACATACACGCCCCTACCTTAGATCTAGTGTATATTGCGCCATTTCATTGCTTTACCCAGTCAATAAGGGTGCCCCATAATGTATATAAATAAAACCTCTGTATCCTCCACTCAATTTTGGTCATCCCCAAATCCTTGAGTTCTCGCCTTCCGCCAACGCGTGTATCCTTGTGACAAGAGGAGTCCCCTGGAGGTCTTGGATGGGCTGGAGGAGGAGGACATGCACCCAGGCCGTCGAGCGGCGGCAGCCTCTGCTCCTTGCCCTCACCGGCATGTAAGAGATGCGTCTTTTACTTGTTTTAGATAGAATTTCCTCCCAGATTTTTACTTATGCAATTATGTTAGCCATTATACCGTAGTTGTAGCGTAAAACCCACTGTTCGTAGTTCGTCGGAGCGTCGCTCCAACGAATGTTCCACTGTAACCTCACTTGTTTTTCGACCACCCTTTCCACCTCATCACTTCTTTTTCATCCCCCACACCTTCGCTTCCCCATACCACCCTCGGATCTGGAATACGAGGTTCACCTCCATACACCTCGCCGGACCTTGCCGCCACGACCCTCCTACGCCTCATCTCACCGTTTAACGAGGTCGAGGCATTTTGCCCTCGGTCCCTTCGTCTTCGTGTGCAGGATAGAGGCACAAATAAGCCCCAGGGGCCAAGTACGAAGTCCGATGGAGGTACCTGGACTGTCACTTTTCGTCGACGTCGTGGAGGCGCTCCGATGAACCTCCACCTTTTCTGACGCACCCAGCACGAAGAGGATCTTGCAAAGAAACTTTTGGGCCATATCGGAGCTTCATTCATTGTTGGAGGGAGATCCCATCGGACGAACCTCGCCCAGGCGAGTATTCTTCCTTGTTCTTCCATCGGGCCTCTCTGCCGTTGGATCAGATGCAGCAGCCCAGATCAAGCCACAATCGTTGGATGACGTCGTGCTACGATCGTTCGATCGCTTGATACGATCTAATCTCTGTCATCCATCCATGAAGTGTCATCGGCGCACGAGAGGATGACACGTGTATAAGTGGAGATCATCCAACCATTCGCCAACGCCTATGATTGGGGTAAATTGGAAAACCTAACCATGCCTTTTGTATTTATTATTTAGTCCTATAAATAAATTGTAGCGTATTAAATAATGTGGAAAGTTTGTATAAATGACCCTGAACTTTTGGAAATTACACTTAGGTCCATTCCACGTCACCTCACGTGTCGTCCCACGTAAGGTGGCGAATTTGCACGTATACCCCTACGAATTTTGTAAATTGTTATTTAGTCTAATAAATTTAATTACACATTATGTGTTTTGTGAAAATTGCTTGTAGGCCCCTGAATGTTCTGCTAATTGCATTTTTGGTCCCTTTTAGTGTACATCACGTGTAGTCCCACGTGATGGGTTGATTTGCACTAGCCTGGCGATTTTGTAATTATAGATTAGTCTTTAAAAATTAAATAAGCATTGTAAACTTTTTGGATATTTGCACAGAACCCCCTGAACTTTGTTTTAATTACAAATGTGCCCTTGGTAGGACATATGTTTTTGTATGTTCTCCTATAAATACAAAAAATAGGGATAAATGCTTCTTGTAATACACTTTTACACCTGTATTTTTTATTGACATTTTTTTTCATTTTATCTATTTATTAAAAATGAAAGGAACTTAAATAATCCTTGTTTACATATAAAAATTCCAAAAACATATAAAAATCGTTTGAAAATTTTAAAAAATTATATATAGTATATTTGTTGTTTATCGAGTCTAGAAAAAAACTCCTAAAAATATAAAAAGAAAACTAAAAAATCATAAAGCCCCAAAATCCAACAAAAAATATAAAATTCAACAAATATACCAAAAATATGCTTTTCTGCTTTATATTTATCTAAAAACTATTATTTATATACTAAAATTAATTTGGGTAATTTTATGACCTATTTATTATTTTTAAAACCCAAATTAATTTCAGATTATGTATTAATCCCTTAGTTGGGATATTTTTTACTTTAAAAATACATAAAAATTAGCAAAAATCCCAGAAAAATAACAAAAAATAGAAAAAATATAAAAATCACAAAAACAATATTTTTAATCTATTTTATCTATTTTTATATGTTTTTATATATAATATCTATATATACCTTATATTATATTGATAGATATACATATATATATATATACATATTTATATATTTTTTATATTTAAAATAAAAAAGAAAATACAAAAAATAAAAATTATTAGAAGAAAATACAAAATTGCAAAACCAAAAATAAAATAATAAAATTTAAAATTTAAAACCCACAAAAATAATAATTGGAAAAGAGATAAAAGATGGAATTTTAGGCATTCATGCCTCCTCCTCCAGTTTGTTCCAAGTGTTCGACCCCTACTTGTGCTTACACCTAAACACATTTGCTTGTAGAGTTATAATAAATTTTAACTCCATATGTTTGCTATTCATTGCTTTATTTATTATTGTGGGTTAATTATTGATTAATCGAGGATTATTGAGCGGTCAACACATCGACTGGATGTCTCGCCTTGTGAGATTTCTAGACCCTCATTCTTCCTCAGTTATCAATGAGGCACACCGAATGAGATGGAGATACATGAGAAAATGATCTGGAAACATAACATCGATGCTGCGGTGATGGAGATTCTCTCTAGGGCTCAATGGTGGATGGCCAAATGTTGAGAGAGAGAGAGAGGAGGTGTAGAAAATGATGAGAGAGAAAGGGCATATATTGTTCTCGTGTTGTTATAACTTGAAGAGCAAGAGGTGCTTCTTCTTATATAGATTTTGGGATCCATGGATCTCAATACCTGGACAACACAAAATTAATGGAAGAGATTGATTTGTGTTTCTTTCAATGGCTATGATTTTGTCGTAAAAACACATCAACAATCAATTTAATTAACTTAGATCTATTGAATAATCGATATAAATTAATTTCAAATTAAATAAGTTAACATTGGAGATAATTGGGAAGAAAATTAGTATCATCCCTAAAAAGGGAGGACAGCCACCCATTCCTTTTAGGAAGGGAGGCAATCTTTTTCCAATTTATGAGATTACATTATAACTCATGAAAATCTCCAATATTATATTCACAAAAATAATTCTCAATTATCTTGTGAACATTGCAATCATGCCATTGGAAATTTGTGAATCATATTCACAACCAAAAATAAAATGTAAATTATATTTTCAATTAACTATCCAATGTGAATCCATTTCACATCAATAATTAATTAACAAATATAAATTACAATAGGCTCTCACTTATATATTATAAATCACATTTACAATATATATGATTAATATGGAATATCCACATTATTCATATCCATGATAACTAAATCACATTTAATCATCTTAGACCTCTATTCTCATGTGCCCAAATAATATGAATCAGATTCACATCATTCACATCTTTGATAATTAAATCACATTTAATTATCTCAGATAACTCTCCTTATAATATGAATCAAATTCATATTATTCATGGTGATTAAATCACATTTAACTATCAATTTTCTCAATGCTTGGACACATATATCAACAATGAATTTATCCTTGAACTCTTACAAGGATAATACGCTTTCTCCTGGGTACTTCGAGATAAAGATAGGGTGATTGTATGTTCCACAGATAGTGACTTGGATATTGAGATCGTATATCAAATCCAGATCTTGCGGACCTCTCAAAAATACTTGATTAAATCAAGACTGCAAACCTAATCTTCTCATTGCATCTGAATCACATTCAGATCAATGTCTAATATTTGGACAAAGATCAGATCACTTCTTTACAGAGAGGAGTCACTAAAATCCAGACATGTTTCATCACTCCCTAGAAATGGAAGCGTCATTGTTATACAATAGTTTATGATCACATCACCATTAGGTATTCCTAATACATGTACATCCTGCATGATAGAAGACCTAGAATAAGCCTGATGTATTAGGTCAATTTTACACTGTCTACTTCAAGGTTTTATCATAAAAAGTTTCTTATTTGACTGTTTGGAGTTGGATCGATCATATACTTTTTAAAATCATATATCACACCCTGGTGTTGATCATATACCTTCCAAAAGCATATATCAAACCTATAAATTTAGTCAAGCTTCTGAAGTGAGATGACCGTACACAGAATTTGGTTCTTCCCAATATCTCATGAGCGAGCTCATGTCTTCTGATTAAGTAAATGAACACGTATGATCCCTATAAGAGATCATATTACTCATATACCCTTGCATACACACCAGTGTGTCGTTTTATAGACCTTAGTTAGGTCATAAACCTATTGGTTTGCTAAATGTACATACTCAGACCTATAGTAACACATATATCTTTAGTCAGAAGATGCGTGCCTATATCGTGACAGCATACGACATAGACCTTTGGTTATCTCGTTCTTGTTAAGTCAACTATTTGACCTAACTTATCTAACACCTCTGAATCTCTATTATTATGCAAAGGACCTGTATCAAGAGGTTGATTAGATATCAACCTTTAGAGAAGAGGATTGTCATCTCCTTCTCAGGCTGGAGATCCTCTCTTAATAGACATTTAACGGTGCTTGATGAGTCATCAATCTAACTCTTTATGATTCAATAATTGAATCAATAGCCGTATGATCGTTAAGATAGTCATGATACATAACCCTAATTGTACTAAGAGACCCATTATGCTAATTAATTATTCTTCATTTCATATCGGAGAGTGATATTTACAGTAACATTTATTGCATAATGGCTCGTCGTAGGCTCTCATGTCCAACAATATACCACTAGCTCAAAGAGCCATTAATGGGCTAATCTTTAAACACACACTCATGTGACAATCATAAGGTATCAATATAGCTAGGTAAGATTATTAGTCACTCTATTTCTAAGAGACTATCCCAAGTCCTTTTACGATACCTCCATATCCCCTAGTAATAGTACTCGCATCCAATACGAATATTGCATCTTATGCAATCAATACTCAGACTTGTTAAAGCAAGTTATGGTGTCCTTGACACTACAATTCAATAATCGTTATAACTAATATATAATTTCTGTTATCCTTATCTGAATACCCTTTTTCTAAGAGATCTCTATCTCCTAAGGTATATGCAGTTAAGACCTTTTAGATCACTATCTATAAAGTCTTAAGTTCTTGATGATAAGACTTAGAGATCACTATCTCGAAAGTCTTGTCATCTTTGAAGATATTGGTATTACTGCAATCAAGTGTTTTATTTCCATAGTAGGATTAGTAACAGTTACAGTTTACTACTCCCATTGCATGGTAGACATCTGACTTTTATACGCATCTAACATACACTCGGCTTCTCGTAACCTATGCACAAGGTCAAGCAGTTATAGCATTCACTTCCTCAACTCTTTGAGGTGTTATCCCTTTAGATATGTCCAGTACCATATCTTAAGGGAAGGAAGACTTCTTAGGGGTTTTCCAAAAATGGAATATGCCCAAGGTCTACTACAAATGTGATGGTCCTAATAACCTCTTCTCTTTGCTTCTGAACACCTTCAGAACTAAGATCCAAGAGGTATCATTGAGATCATATCTCAAGGTATAGAATAGCCAGATTGTGAAACACTTATTATCATCCTTATATCATACCAAATGATTAGGATATCATCTACATTTACCATGATGAACACAATGGTACTCCCATTAAGCTTCATATGATAAATCAAGATTCTATATGAAATCGTAACCTTTATAATTTCAATAAATCTATGTTCCAACTACAAGAAACTTATTTGAGTCCATAGCTGGAGTTCTTTAGCTTGTACACCTTGCTTTCCTTATCCATGAAGCCATGGGTCTACTTCATATGAATATCCTCGGAGAGGTATTCATAAAGGAATGCAATCTTGACTTCCGTCAAGATTTCAAAGTCAAGTTGTGTAGTTATAGTTAGCAATATTCTGTTGGGTTTAAGAAAGTCACTGAAGAGCAAGTCTCACAGCAAGCGATGTCTTCTCTTCGGTGTATATCTTGTGGATACGAGCTATGCTTTGAAGATATGTACCTTCTCATCAGGTTCCATCTTTCTCTAAAAGATCCATTTACACCTTAACAGGTCTTACCCATATAGGTGGATCCTCGAGGGTCCATATACAACACTTATATATGTAGTCTACTTTAGACTTTATTGCTAAAACCCATCTCTTCATGTCTTGATCCTCAGAAGCTTCATCACAAGAAGTCAGATCATTGTCAGATTCCTCTAACACATGGAATCCATCCTCAAACTTATTTGAAGAGATATAAGTTTTCATCTTTAATTGTCCTTTTAGTTTTCGATTTCAGGAGCCTCACTATCTTCTCAATATTAAATGAGTTCCTTCACTTCATTTTCATCATGATTCTCAAAAGAGTCATCCTCTAAGAGTCTCATCCTTAGATATGAAATCTTTTAAGAATCTCAAGGTCATAAAAAGTAGGTATGCAATACCATCTTTTATTTTCCTAATGAAGTAGCACTCTCAGGCACTAGATTCCAGCTTACTTGCATCCATGACAAAGTTATGGACCAAGCAACCCTAAATCCTCAAGTACCCAACACTAGGCTAGGTTCCAAACCATAGCTTATGAGGATGTTCAGGTTTAGATTTACACAGAATCTTATTAAGAATATATATTATAGTATCTACTACATACATACCTTGGAAACTAAGAGGTAATTATGCTAATATTCATCATTGATCAAATCATGTCACACATGATCCAATTGTGTCTCCGTACAACTCTATTGAGTTTAGGTGTATTAGGAGGAGTGAGATAGGAATGATATTCGTATATCCATAAGGTATTTATTGAATTAATCTAATAGGTACTTGCTACCTTGATTAGATCAAATTCTTTCATCTTCCTTCAAATGTTGGTTCTAAATCAAAATTATGGAAATCTTTGAACATTTCAAAGCTTTCTAAGGTGAAGGAAGGAAATCACAAATAATCATCAAGAGATATCACATATCCATAATGTTCATTATGATATAGATGATCCACATACATCAATATGTATGATATCCTAAATACCTTGACACTTACACCATTCTCAGAAAAGGGTGTATTGAACATTTTACTTCGAATACAATATTCACAAGTATGTAAAATTTGAAATTTCAGACAATTTAAAGTTTCATATCTTACTAGTCTTTGATCTCATCAATAGATAAATGTCCAAGGCTTGATGCCAGATCATTGTCAAATGATCTTAATCCTCCTATTAATCTTTAAAGGTTTAATTTTTAGTATTAGAAATGTTAATGAACCATTCATTAGTTTTCTAATTTAGTAGAGTCCTCCTTATGTCAGATTACTATTTGAAATATATCCATCATAACTCTTTATGATTGATTTATTCCAAAATTCATGTTTATTTCCAACATTTAGAAATATACAATGAGTCTATTCTAATGTCTGGATCATAGAGATATTCTCTAAGACTAAGGGCTCTGCCACTGAAAATATGAAGTCTATTTATCCAATAAAGGTTGTTGCAAAAATTGCATCAACATCCATGTAGATGACTATTAAACCTTAAGATCGAAAAATTTCCAGTCTTATAAAACATATATAACCAATTGCAAGTGTTATCAGAAGAATGAGATACAATTATTAGACTTTGATCTTATCTAATAAGCAAGCCAATTTCAATGATCAAATGTATATTATAGATTATTCCGATGCACTATCCAAGTCATTCTCTAAGGATTCTAGATAGACTTTATAGTCATACTATCAACACATCAGCTTGTTGCAGTATTGGCATTCATCCAACTCTTTAGATGTTATATGTGCGGAAACCATAGAAGTACAATCAACTCTTTGACTTTCCTTCTAACTTGGATCAGATCCATGCTTCCATTGAACTCCCTTAATATATAAGCAACCATTGCTTGAGACAAAGGATCTCTTAAATTGAATCCAAAAGATTTCAATATAAGAGTATTTCAACAGTTATACATGCTTCATTTAATTCACAATATGAATATTATGAAGCGTCATGAATGAATTGAGTATAGACAGTAGAATGATGAAACTCATCGTATCTACATCTATCTAAACTCTAAAAGACTTTGGTTCAGGTAGGTACTCAAACATTTTGAATACATTATCTCTTATAGAGCCATCATTCTGCATGATGCAGTGAATCATGTCATTCTTGATTAAATGTCGAGAGCACATATGTATGCCAGATCATCTTCTTAGATTTTATGAGGATTATTAGACAATTACGATCATCATCGACATGTCACTTCCCAAGCACAGTCGATGAGAGATCAAGACTATAGAGACATACGAACCCTAAGGATGTAGTCCTATTATTTATTTAATTGTCATTCCTTATTATTACGAGGAAACTTGCATATTGTAACCACATACATTATGTGTCCAATTGCAAGTACAATATCTTGATCATGGATCCAATCCATGATATTTTACTGGTTATTATTGAGTATAGTTTTGAGTGGGTTTAATGAGGATTATCTAAAATAAGATAATTTGCATAAATATATATAAAATATATTTTACTTTGATTTAGGAATTTTGAATTAAAGTCGTCATGCCTTGCCCACACTGAAACTTCATTCCCTTAATCATTTTTAATGTAAGAGATATACTTGCCATTATATGCCAAGCAAGATCTAGGATCTCCTTTCTTATCTTTGTCTCATTCCAATAATACGAGAACATGTAACTCGGATAAAAAGAAACAGGTACACATTCCTCCTTGCAAGTCCAACTTGCATTCCCAATTCTGTCTTTAACACCCGGTCCCACTCCCCTAAGCTGATGTTGACCTGTTGTTAATTGAACCAACTATCAATAAGATTAGAACTCGCTATGCGCTATCCAATACCACCCCAATTATATGAGGACCAGATATTGGGGCACTAGCATATGGCCTTACTCTTTCGAGAAGCAAAGAGACCGATCTAAATGCTCTTGTATGCAGGAGTTGTCTCTTCGGACATGCATCTTCTACATACAATCTCTGGTGATGGAACCTTTCCCGTTGACGAGAGACCATGGATGTCACTTATGTGATCCTCTATATCATATCCAAAATCTAATTAATTATTATAAATCATATTCAAATAATTAATTCTTCCAAGGGCAAATAATGATTTTACTCATAATAGAGTGTTTTAATTTTAATTGGATTTAATTATTTAATCATATTAAATCAATTAACAATCCAATCAATCAACCAACAAACTTGATTGTTACTTGAAGGATGATATTATCTCAAAAATATTAGAAAAATGCATCATGATCCCTTCAAATATTATCCCTTCCTTACCCGGTCATGGCCAGTACCGATGGGAGTGGTATAGACTACTCATAGTAACCTGCTGTCCCAACGCCCCCGACTGGACACCATATCCGCCTTAGGTCAAGATAATGTCAATTGATCACTTTGTACTTGATATGATAATCGAGCTTTCAACCGAAGTTATACCATATAATACTAGTGAAAATATTTTTTATTAACATTATAAAATATTTGCTAAACATATCCCCAATCCTATTCAAGCATCAATGTTTGTTGAAAGGTTCATGCAACCAATTGTGATCTAGATCACATATAATCAAGTTTGGGTTTTGGTCAATGTCATTCAAGGAAATTATAATCATCTTTAAATATTTCACAAATATTCATAAATAATTATCTCAAGAAATCAAACATTAATTTCCATTAATTTAATTGATTGACAATCACAAGGTTCATTATCAAGTATGTAATTTTCAATAGTGACCTCTACTTGTTAAAATTAGCATATATCAATCAATTTAAATACAAATCAAGAAAAATAAGTTTTCATACTTTGCTAATTTGATTTACAACAAAATCCAAGTAATATTCACATATTTCTAGGCCATTTTAAAATCGTAATTAACTGTTTAGTTACATCAAGATTTGCCATCCTCGAAACAGTGGATACATATGCATTAAATGAGCATAACATGAGCAATCGGATTGCAAATCACGCAAGCTCAAATCCCACGGCTTCTTTATTTAACGGAGATCATTATCCAACTAATAATCATGTGTTTAAACACTTTAAATAGGTGAAAAAAATACATTAAACAGGGTTACGGGAATGAAATGCGATGAAACATCACCCAACCAAAAAATGCCCAAGTCATCTTAGGTTTATGGATCATATCCAAACCCTCCAACCTATGACTCTGATACCATTTGAAGGATATGGTAAAATCCTTGAGCGCATCACAGAAGCGTGAGGATCGCATCGTATGCGATTGGGTGCGACTAGTCGTACTAGTTGCTCGAGGTAGCGGAATTTATAAAATTTAAATGATGAAATCACACTATCCAAGAATATTTCTCAGTTCATTTCATCTAAAACACAAACACACATTATATTTACCTCTTGAAACATGATTGTAATCGAGTCTCTAAAGGAAGAGACCTCCTGTCTCAAGTCCGATCCGACAGAGGAGACACTTGCGAGCGCGTTGATGTAATGTGTGCTTCTCGTAATCCATGTTGATGATCCAAGTGACGAATCTCCTGATCTTGTCACATGAGATCCGAAGTCTTCTTCATGAGGGAGGCACACCGAAGGAGACGGAGATCCACGAGCAAACGATCCGGTAGCATACAACAATGCTGCGGTGATGACGACTCTCTCTAAGGTTCCATGGTGGACAACTACATGTTGAGAGAGAGAGGATGTGTAAATAATGAGAGAGAGAGAGAATAGTTTTCTATTATTTTTGTAACTTGAAGATCAAGGGGTGCCTCTTCTTATACAGTAGTTTGAGATCCATGGATCTCAATCCATGTACAAAACAAAATTAATGGATGATATTGATTTGTATTTCTTTCAATGGCCACAACAACAATTAACTAAATTAAATTAAATATATTTAATAATCAATACAAATTAATTTCAACTTAAATAAATTAATCATGGAGATAATTGGGAAGAACATTAGCCTCATCCCTAAAAAAGGGGGACGTCCACCCATTCCTTTTAGGACTTGGTGGTCGTCCACCACCTTTGAATGGATAGAGGCAATCTTTTTCCAATTTATAATATTACATCATCTCATGAAAATCTCCAATATCATCTTCACAAAAATAATTCTCAATTATCTTGTGAACATTGCAATCATGCCGTTGAAAATTCGTGAATCACATTCACAACACAAAATAAAATGTAAATTACATTTCCAATCAATTATCTAATGTGAATCGGATTCACATCAATGATTAATCAATAAATATAAATTACAATAGGCTCTCTCTTATATATTATAAATTACATTTACAACATATATGATTAATATGGATATGCTATCCGCATTATTCACATCCATGATAATTAAATCACATTTAATCATCTTGGATCTCTATTCTCATATGCCCAAATAATATGAATCACATTCATATCATTCATATCTTTGTCACATTTAATTATCTCAGATAACTCTCCTTATAATATGAATCAAATTCATATTATTCATGATAATTAAATCACATTTAATTATTCATTTTCTCAATGCTCGGACAAATATATCAATAATAAAATTATCCTTGACTTTTTTCAAGGATAATGCACTTTCTCTGTGGATACTTGGAGATAAGGATATGATGATTGTATGTTCCACGTATAGTGACTTAGATATCGAGATCACATATTAAATCCAGATCTCACAGACCTCTCATAGATGCTTGATTATACCAAGACCACAAACCTAATCTTCTCATTGCATCTGAATCACATTCATATCAATGTGCAACATTTGGACCAAGATCAGATCACTTCTTTAATGAGAGGAGTCACTAAAATCCAAACCTACTTCACCACTCCCTAGGAATGGAAGCGTCATGGTTATACAATCATTTATGATCACATCACCTTTAGGTATTCCTAATACCTATTCATCCTGCATACTGGAAGACCTAGAATATGCTCAAATTATTGGATCAATTTTCCACTATATACTTCAGGGTTTTATCATAAAGTTTATCTTTTGACTATTGGGAGTTAGTATCGAACATATACTTTCCAAAACCATATATCATACCCCGGTGTTGATCATATACTTTCCAAAAGCATATATCAAACCTACAAGTTTAGTCAAGCTTCCAAAGCGAGACGATCGCGCATAGGAATTTGATTCTTCCCAATATCTCATGAGTGAGCTCATGTCTTTCAATTCAGTAAATGAACCTGTGTGATCCCTTTGAGAGATCATATTACTCATATGCCCTTGCATGCACACCCGCGCACACGGTGTATAGACCTTGGTTAGGTCATCAATCTATTGCTCTGCCAAATGTACATACTAAGATATATAGTAACAAATATGTCTTCGGTCAGAGGATGCGTGCCTATATTGTGATATCATACGACATAGGTCTTTGGTTATCTCGATCTCGTTAAGTCAACTCTTTAACCTAACTTATCTAACATCTCCGAATCTCTATTTTTATGTAGAGGACCTGCATCAAGAGGTTGGTAAGATATCAACCTTTAGAGAAAGGATTGCAATCTCCTTCTCAAGATGGACATCCTTTCTTAATAGACATTTGACAGTGCTTGATGAGTCCTCAATCTAACTCTTTAGATATTCATCCAAGCACTAGCCTCTATGATTCAACAATTGAATCAACAACTGTATGATCGTTAAGATGACCATGGCACATAACCTTAATTGTAATAAAAGACCTATTTTGCAAATTAATTATTCTTCATTTTAGATTAGGGAATGATATTTATAATAGCATTTATTGCATAAAGGCTCACCGTGGGCTTGCATGTCCAACATGTATTACACTTGATTATTTAGATTGACTTAAAACAAGTTAAGGGAGATTGGTTATTGATCATAAGTCACTAAATTTTGGTTTCATCCTCTTCGATCATTGATTCGAACCTCATCAATTTTTTATTTAATCTATAGACTTTTAGTTCCCAAAGCAATAGAAGTGATGAGCTTCTCGGTGAAGCATTTGGAGGTCTGTAGCTCCTTAAAGGCATATACAGAGGGACACTATAATGAGTAGCGCCTTATTTGAGCACTACCACATTAGGCCGAGGAAGACTAGTGATGTAGAGGTTATCTAGGTCAAAGCATGTGTTCATGTACATTTGAGCCCAAAAATATCTGTAAATCCTTGCCTTTGAACTTTAATAACTAATTCTTAAAAACATAAAATATATAAAATATTAGAAAATAACGACTTAAAAAAGCTACATATTTTTGTACTTGTAAACTACTCACTTTCTTTTTTATTATCACAATTTTTAGATTTCCATATTTTAAAAACACAAATATAAAAAACATAAAATAAAATAATTAATTCGTAAAAATTCAAAAAATTGTAACAATTCTTTGAAAAAAACGTACATATTGGACACCACTCAAACACATCAATAAATTACTAACAATTTAAAACATCCCACAAAAATCTAAAAACAATAAAAAAATACAAAAACCAATAAAAATAAATAAAAATTATAAAAATAATCGTTATAGCTAAATTTGTAGATATTACTATATATTATGCGGTAAAATATATTAAAATAAATGAGATATTTACACCCATAATCCTCGATAATCATGAATTACATGGGAACCCCCGAATAGTCACTCTGTCTTACATCCATAACCCTCACGAATCACACGAGAAACCATGAATAGTAACTCGATCTCACACTCATAACCCTGATAGTTATATATGTAAAGAAAAAATTACTCATGGATATGGGTGTAAATATCTCTAAAATATATCTATTATTGCTTAATATATTTTACCTAATGAACATCATAGTTTCTTTCAATGGCTAATTGATTTCAACAAAATAATTAACAAAAATCTAATAGCAAACACTTAACAAAAAATTTAAAAGTAGAAAAAATTCAATAAAAAACCAAAAAATGTTTTTTCACATAACATTTACCTATATTAGACATAATAAACAATTCAAAAAATCCATAAAAAGCTTTTAAAATCCAAAAATATTTTATAAAAATATTTTAAAAATAAATATAAAAATTTAAAATAAATATCATTCAAAGAAAATAAAATAGATAAATTCAAAAAAACCATAGAACCTATACCTATTCTATTCACTATAGGTATCAACTAAAAAGAAAAAATACTATAAATCCAATAAAATAATAACAAATCATAAATCAATAATAAAATAAAAATAGCAAAGTATTCTTCCACTTTAAGTAGGGTTTGGTACATGGATTCTTATTAAATCCATGTAACATTCGATTGTTTTTTACATTGGTTGTCGGCTACCTAGTACAACCCTTCTCAAGGGTAGATTCAAACTCTAGTCTTTTGGATGGTAAGTACACTGCTTTACCACCATACCATTGGAGTGCGTATAAATCAATTGAAACTATAAATATACAATAAAATCTAATAAACTAAAGTAATCATATCTCTACAAAAATCAAATTGAAAGTTTGCTCAAGCTCAGAAGGGAAACAATATTTTGATCGCTTCTTCACTTGTATCACAACTGATTAACTCAAATCGACTAATGAAGATGGCGCATCACTACCATGAAGTTACAAGTAGATACAATAATTATTTTTACAAGATTTTGGTATGAAGAATTTCATGACAACAATAGGCAATATGAAAACCCAATTAGTAAGTAGAACTTGAATCAAGGCAGAACGCAATTGTTTGACTCATTGACTTTATGTCATGGAAAAAACCCAACTCACTAAGTTCAAAAGGTCGGTGCCTTTTTGAGGTATACAGTGTACACCAGCTTTCCAGCATCTTAGCAAGAGTCCAACATAACACCCACCCCACACCTGCAAGACAAAAACCTCACTCTCCTCCGCCACACTCCACTCCACTCCGCAGTCCATGGCCACCACCACACCACCATTCCCTCTCCTCCTCCTCCTCCTCCTCATCCTCCCCATCACCGCAACCACTTCCCCAGAAACGGACCTTCTCATCTCCTTCAAGTCCTCCATATCAGACCCATCAAACTCCCTGTCCTCATGGTCCCCCTCCGCCCCTCCCTGTTCCTGGAGAGGCATCACCTGCTCCCCTCCTCCATCCTCCATCACCTCCCTTGACCTCCACAGCTCCAATCTCTCCGGTGAAATCCCCACATCCCTCTGCCACCTCCCCCACCTCACCCACCTCAACCTCGCCCACAACCACTTCAACCAGTCCCTCCCCCTCCACCTCTCCCGCTGTACCTCCCTCCTGTCCCTCAACCTCAGCAGCAACCTCCTCTGGGGTACCATCCCCACCCAGCTCTCCCTCCTCACCTCCCTCGAGCTCCTCGACCTCAGCAACAACCACATTGAGGGTACCATCCCTGAGAGCTTGGCTTCCCTTGGGAACCTCCAAGTTCTCATCTTGGGCAGCAATTTGCTCTCTGGGTCACTCCACCCTTCTATTCTTTCCAACATGACCGGCCTCTTGCAGCTTGATCTCTCCGGGAATCCACTCATGGCATCTGACCTGTCACGTGAGATTGGAGGTTTGAAGAGTTTGAGGAGACTTTTCATGCAGAGGTCGGGTTTTCTTGGTGGGATCCCTGAATCATTCGTGGGTTTGCGAGATCTTGAGGCTTTGGATCTCTCCCAGAACAATCTCAGCGGAGAGGTGCCGCCTGGGTTTGGATTGGGACTCTCAAAGTTGGCATCTTTGGATCTTTCCGAGAATAGATTGCATGGATCCTTCCCTGCTGATGTTTGCGATGGGAAGAATCTCAGGATCTTGAATCTGCGTGGCAATCAGTTTGCCGGCCCCGTTCCCCGGTCGCTGGGTGATTGCTCGAGCTTGGAAGTGTTGCAAGTTCAGAACAATGGCTTCTTCGGGGAGCTCCCTCAGAAGCTGTGGTCTCTGCCCAAGATTACGGTAATACGAGCTGAGAACAACCGGTTCACGGGAGAGATACCGGACTCGATACGTGCTGCTCTGTCGCTTGAGCAGGTTCAGATTGATAACAACAGCTTCATTGGAAGGATCCCAAAAGGTATTGGGATGGTAAGCACAATGTACAGGTTCTCTGCCTCTCACAATGGTCTGTATGGTGTTCTTCCTGTGAATTTCTGCCATTCTCCGGTGCTGAGTATATTCAATCTGTCGTTCAATCTACTTTCTGGTTCGATTCCTGAGCTGAGAAATTGCAGGAGGCTTGTATCATTGTCATTGGCAGGCAACAAATTCACTGGGGAGATACCCAAATCTATTGTAAAGTTGCCTGTGCTGACGTACGTTGATCTCTCCAGCAATAATCTCACAGGCAGTATTCCGCAGGAACTTCAATATCTGAAGTTGGCATTGTTCAATGTATCATTCAATCAGCTTTCCGGTGAAGTTCCGACATCCCTTATTTCGGGCCTCCCGGCTTCTTTTCTTCAAGGAAATGCCGGTCTTTGCGGTCTTGGATTGCCAAATTCTTGCGAGAAAGAGAGGTCGGCAAAGGGTAGTAGTCATGCTGCGGTGGTGATGCTAGTTGTTGCTTTATTAGCATTTGGTGCCGGGGCATTGTTCTGGACCACAAGGTTATATGCTAAATATAGGTCATCACATTCTGAAGATCACTCTGTTATCTGGAAATCAACCTTCTATTATCCACTGAGGATCACGGGGGAGGAGTTGGAGGCGACATTGAGCGAGAAAAATCTGGTTGGTTGCGGTGCGTTTGGGAAAGTTCATATAGTTCAGCTGCCTAAGGGGGAATTTGTTGCAGTGAAGAGGATCATGAACTCAAGTGCTTCGACTCTGAGATATTTGAAATCCGAGATTAAGACACTAGCCAAAGTGAGACACAAAAACATCATCAAGCTGTTAGGATTTTGCTACTCGGAGGATTCAACACTTTTCATACACGAATGCTTGCCGAAGGGAAGCTTAGGTGACATTATTAGCAGGACAGATTTCAGTTTGGATTGGAGTATTAGACTGCAGATTGCTCTTGGGGCTGCTCAGGGTTTAAGCTATCTCCACAATGACTACGTCCCACACTTGCTTCATCGGAATGTGAAATCCAAGAACATACTTCTTGACGATGATTATCAGTCAAAACTCACTAGCTTTGCATTGGATCGTCTTGTCGGGGAAGCATCTTATCTAACTTCCATGAATTCTGAATTAGGCTCATGTTGTTACATGGCGCCAGGTATGTCTTAGTTGTCATTACTGATATATGTGTTTACAAGAAGGTTTACTTTATGCAGCTTGCTGAATAACCCTTACCTTATCAATATTGTACACACCCAATTATTTGACAAGTAGAAAAGAAGAAAAAGGTTAGCTGCATTTGGGCCATAGAGCACTTTCAAATGGTTTTACCATAACGTCCTCGTTGTTATTGGATCCGTTGCCCGAAGTCAGTTGAGTCTTAATTAACCAAGCCAACATAACGTAAACGGATCTCATCTTACTTAAATATTATGTGGGCTTAGTCGGGTAGATGTGGCATGCTTGCAGGAGACAAAGATTGCTTCTTGGGAATTAGTGGAGTTCCACTTCAGAACCCCATCTCACTGATTTCAAGGCGATTCCAGCTATTGGCAGTTCTGGTGGTATTGTGATTGTGTGGAATGGTGTTGTGTTTGATATGTTAGACGAGGTGATTCTGATGCGTCTGTTTCAATGGCATAAATTGAGCTTCCCACGGCTGATTTCTCCGGTGCAGAGCGCTTTCATCCTGGGTAGACATCTCATGGACAATGTGGTTCTAGCGTCTGAGATTGTGGCAGACTGAAGGAGGAGGAAGTGTAAGGTGGATTTCTCGAAAGCCTATGATTGTGTTGATTGATGATTTCTTTGGGCATCATTGTATAGAAAGGGCATTTCTATTCAATGGATTACTTGGATGAAGAGGTGTGTTACTACTTCTTCATGTACGATCCAGTGAACTGCCAACCAAGGAGGGGTTTTTCCCATCCACATAGGGGAATATGCCAAGGGTGCCCGCTCAACCCTTGCTCTTTGTTCTTGTGGCGGACACCCTGTCTGTCATGGTGGAGCACGTGGTGTCTGGTGGTTTTTGCACTGGCTACCATAGAGAGGAGTTTTCTGTGCATGTTCTTCAGTACGCAGATGATACTATCCTTTTTGTTGAAGGAGGGCCTCGAAGTTGTAGGGTTTTTCGGTTGTTCTTGACATCTTTGGCATGGTTTATGGTCTGAAACTAAACATGATGAAGTCTGAATTCGTGCCTTTCGGCTTGTCAGAGGACGAGTTACTAATGTGCTGGATGGTTGAGATTCCCTCGTGGTTCATTGCTAATGAGATATCTGTACGTACCATTGGTAGGCGGGATGATGCGACAAACTGATTGGGTACTAGTGATACAGAAAGTAGAACAAAGGCTGACGGGTTGGAAGTCGGTATGTCTATCTCGTGGGGGTAGACCAGTGTTGCTTAAGTCGGTGCTTTCGACGATCCCTATTTTCCTCCTTTCCTTTAGGATCTTTCTGTTTGGGGTGAGGAAGCAGCTTGAGAGCATCATGAGGCGGTTCTTCTGGTCATCCTCTAGGCAGTCAAATAGATTTTCTTTGGTAGATTGGGGCACTATATCCTCGTCGAAAGATGATGGTTGTCTTGGTGTGTGTAGTCTTGAGGAGATGACTAAGGTCTTTCTTGGAAAATGGATTGCTCGGATCTAGGGGGAGTGCGATAGTTTGGTTTGCAGATTGCTGCAGAATAATCATGATGTAGGGTGTTCGTTGTTGGGACCTAGGGTGATTGGGTCCTCTCCTCACTTCAGGAGTGGAATCTGCGGAGTTGTGCGTGAAATTCATCCTTTTTTAAGACCAATTGTAGGCGATGGCAAGGGTTTCAAGTTTTGGACAGATGATTAGAGTGAGGGTGGGGCTCTTGCAGGGAAATACCCTCGGTTGTTGGTTCTTGAGGTAGATTCGAATTGTCCGGTAGACTGCTGACGGGAGAGAGATTAGTGAGATTCATTGAGACAGTGAACCCACTGTCTCAGAGGTTTAATGAGAACATGGAGAATCACCTACTGGCCTCAATGTTTTTCTTCTAGCACGATCATTTTATCGTATATATTTACTTTTCTTGAGTTATCTCTAGTGAAATACTTGTTCTCTCGGCCGCTACTAGTTCTCGGAGGTGCTTTTGAGAATGATCTCATCGAAGTGCGTCGATATCGATTAATGTTGTCATATCATGGGATTGCATCACCATATCTTACACTCCAGTATTGTTTGGGTGAAATCCTATTTAAGCATAGTCTTAATAGGTGCTTTTGGTGCTATCTTATATAATCCCTTTTATATTTTGTTTGAGGTTGCAATTGGTTTTATTATTTGCCAACTTCACATCTTGCCTGACAAGGTTATTCCGAATATCTAATTTATGGTTCTTGCATTATACTTTCGAAATATGTTATCCGATGTGGGTTTGTAATTGGTTGACAATCTTTGCAATAGTATGCAATCATGTTAATTTGAATCCTATTCATATTGCTAATTGCTACTATATGTCTAGTGTTATATGATTGTAGCAACAATCCTAGAGATGATATTTGAATCCATGATTAAAAATATGTTGTATACAATGTCTAAGTGTGCATATGATTGCAATGCCTTGGAAATTCAGTGGACAGACTTTCAAGTATTGACAACAACAACAACAAAGCCTTTTCCCACAATTAAGTAGGGTCGGCTACATGGATTCTTCGCCTCCATTCAGATCTATCTTGGGTCAATATCGGACTTATATCCTTCCAAGTATTGACAACAAGGCATGAAAATCTAGTTGCACCATAGGATTGTTTTTATCCTCGAATGTCCCATGATAGAAAAAATAAACCATGCAACCTAAAGACAGAAGTTGCAATCTGCGATGAAGGAATGTAATCGTATATGTTATGGTTGCATTATGTTAGCTCTATCCAACACTTTGTTTGATGCGAGGTTCAAAATATCGCTATCATATCAGTCCCCAAAAAGGGATCTACCGAGATATATCACAAGAATACGTGGAAATCTCGGAAATGGCTCAAAGCTTGTTTTTTTTGGAAATTACGCTCATCCTAGTTCTTAATATAATAAATAACATACAAATACACACTTATATGCACAAATTATGTGTATTTAGCACATCCACCTACATTATATGACACATCGCTATTGTTAATGCTGGTTGCTGACTACTGAGATATTGAAAATGAAATAATAAAGTTAAAAACATTTGCAACTCATTTTTCATTTACAAAAATAAATGACATGTAGATTCCAAAATCTAGATAACAACATAATGTTTCATTCAACA
This sequence comes from Ottelia alismoides, assembly GCA_037367405.1. Taxonomy (NCBI): domain Eukaryota; kingdom Viridiplantae; phylum Streptophyta; class Magnoliopsida; order Alismatales; family Hydrocharitaceae; genus Ottelia; species Ottelia alismoides. The sequence continues at coordinate 437,938 of JAZKJV010009016.1, forward strand.
ACAACATAGTCTTTTCTTACATTAAGTAGTGTCGACTACATGGATTCTTTGCCTCTATTCAGATTTATCTTGTGTTATTCTCAGGCTTATATCAAGAAAACTAAGATCCCTTTGTATAGTCTCATTCCAATACTTCTTGTGCATTATCGCCCTCTCTTAGCCAGCTCAACATCTCAAAACTCACATCTCCTAACTGGTGTATCGCTAACCTCTTTTGCGAATGGCCAAACTGCCTTAAGCGATTTTCTCACATCTTATCCTCGATCAGGTTACACCAACTTTCCATCTGATTGCATCTTTCTGAATCCGATCTTTATGCGTGTCTCCACACATCCACCTTAGCATTTTAGTTTCTGATACTGCCATTCTCTGCACATGTCTATGGTTCACATGCCAACATTCAAATCCATATAACATAGCATGTCTCATGGTTGCTTTGCAAAACTTTGCTTTGATTTTCAAAGGAATTTTCTTATCACAAAGAATAGTAGAGGCTCCACTTCACTTTAGCCAACCTGTATTTATTCTACTAGTAACATCTCCATCAATTTCCCCATCGTGTTGCAAAATAAATCTCAAGTATCTAAAAGAGTTTCTTTTCTGAATGTTATCGTCACCAATCTTTACCTTCATTCCTTCACCATTACTTCCATCAAAAGTGCACTCCATATATTCAATCTTAGCCCTACTTATACGCATGGAAGGTTGTATCGATATCGATATCGTTTTGGTCCGCCCAGAAATGGATATATCGGGATATATCGACGATATCGGTGGAAATGTCGAAAATGGCGCAAAAAGGCCATTTTTTGGTATTTTTCAGAAATTAAGGTCATCCAAGATATTAAAACAACAAATATCGTACAAATACACACTTATGTCACACATCAATCCATTTATAGACCATATATCACACATATCAGTATCGCTGCTATTGCACATATTGGTCATGTCGATGTTAATAACTTAATGTTGATTCTTGACTTATAAATATTGGAAATGGATTCCATTCAAGTTCTTATAAGTTTATAACATGAAATGCTACAAATATACACCTCATAAGTCATAACACACATCGATAATTTATGAGGACTATGGTCCTTAAACTGCATATATCGGTCATATCGATGAGAATATATAACGAGACAATTATTGTTTGGCATAAATATTTATCTATATAAAAGCTACAATAACAAATGAGAAATATACAAATCAATTTTAATAATGTAAAATGAGATGACCTAAAACCAAGAATTCTGCGGCGGATCTAAATCGCCCCCTGCCCTGTTGTCTCTCATAGCAGATTGCGGACTCAATGAACTCGCAGTAGTTTTTCCATGTCATGTACGAGTATATGGCCTTATAATCCATAATATACTGTATGTATTGGTGGTCATCAATCCCTATGAGTATCCCGAGTCGAGGATAAGCATTGCTAGATCCGGTGTCACGAGGTGCACGTCGAGGCTGCAAAGTACTAGCTTGAGATCTTTGGGCTGACGATGACGGAGTAGGAGAAGATCTCTGCGGAGGAGGACCTGGAGGAGGAGCGTAATACTCAAGGAAGAAACCGAAACTGTCACCACCAAAGAAGCTGCCCTGCCTGAGTTGGCTCTGCTCGGATTGGCTACCTTGGTAGTTCTCACCGATATAGGTGTTATATCCTCCATACCCATTGTTGCTACCATATCTATAAGATGGAGGAGTATACGCCTGAGGAGGAGGAGGTCCAGGTGGATGAGCAGGAAAATATTCAAGGAAGACGCCAAATGATCTTTCATCTTGTGAAGTTCCATATCCGCCCATGGGACTGGGTGTTCCTCCACGGTATGGGCTGTCAATGTCCATGCAACTCAACGAACGTACAGATGATATCAAATTATCCATGTAGCTATCTGTAGGATGATGGCCACGCCGTCCATATGCATCGTAATCCATAGGTCCTGAACTCGGACTTGGGACAAACTGCCCATGCCTGTTTCCACGTCGTTCCATGTATTCTCGCTCTGGCTCGAATCTTGTATCATCATGTGGTCCACGACCACCTGACCCCCTTAAATATGTGTCCCCATCACCTGATCCACCACGGCCACCAACATCATCATCATCATCATCGTCGCTCCCACTGTCATCTTTTGATTTGGATTTGGATTTCCATCCAGTAGAGAGAATGTCGTCCACAATCGCATCAAGTTCCACCCCTCCAAGAGGGTCCGTGATTCGCCCAGATCTGGCCATGTAGTGTCCAACATCTGCTCTCATTTGTTGGCTTATATTCTCATTCGGCCTTCCTCCCGGTTGGTCGTGCAATGGAGCACCGTTGGAATCCAACCACCTCTACGGAACATCTTCATCTGCATCGTTGTCGTACATCTTGAAAATATATGTAAGATCGATGGGGTCTGTGTAGTCCTCTCTGTCATGCCCCTCTCTTGCATGTTTCATCTTCAACCTCAAGTTGTAGTGCACAAAAACAAGATTGTGGAGTCGTTGTTCTTCCAACTTATTTCGTCTCCTTGAATGGATCAAGTTGAATGTGCTCCAATTTCTCTCACAACCACTGGCAGATGTTTGGGACAATACTTTCACTGCCACATTGCGGAGGTTGGAAGCTTCCATCCCATACAGTAACCACCATTCGACTACGGGAAATCCAAAAGAAATAAATCATAAATCTAGTCAAATTGTTACACATCTCAATCAGTAGACTTAGTCCTTACCAGGAAGAGTACTGCCGCGTCCACTAATCGCGGTTACCCTCTCGAAAGAACCCAAGGCATCCCTAAAGTACTTAATCTACACATTAATCAAAACTTTAAGTTATAACAGGTTTGTGCCTCAAAATAATTTTAAAGACTATGTATGACTGTAACATTAATATGCGATTATAGATTGTACATTATACAAGCGTTCTTACGGTCTTACCTCATTCATGCACGAGGTTTGTGCCTTCTCGTCCTTGACGAGCTTCTCCACCACAACTTGTTCAGTTGCTAGAAGGTCAATATTTGTATCAAGACTGTTCTTGTATTAGTACTTCGAATTCAAGTAATATGTTGGGGACGAACAATTATCCAATTTTATCATTCAAAAGTATATACCTACGGAAATGGATTAAAAAAACTAAATGGATAATAAAACGTACCAGCCTTGTGAAGAGGATGTGAGAGCATCTTTGACCATCGTTCGTTTATGATGTTCAGCTATGCTTTAAATCCTCTCCCAATTGCTTCTCTAACCTTCTCCCTCATGCAACGCATTGCCTCGTAGATGACTCCTATAGTTGGCTTTTTATCCCCATCTACGATAGCAATGCAGAAACAACATGTTCCATTATTTTTGTGACCCTTGTCACATCATCCCAGAAATGGAGATCATTGATGATTGTCTCCACTCTCCTTCCTCCTTCAGTTCGAGCTTCTGGGTTCTCGAACCATTCACCTTGGCAGCACATGTTCTTCAACCCTGCCTTGTGCTGTTTGAGGCTTTGCAACGCTATAAAATTGGTTGCAAAGCGTGTGATCCCATGCCTCACCAACTGACCATTGCATTTCCATCTCATCAAAGCCAACACTTTGGAATGGCTGTAAATGAAATTCATGATCGCCCGTGCTTGTTCCATCACCTTCACGACGAGCTTCCTCTTGCCGAAGTCCTTCAGAATTATATCTATGCAATGTGCAGCAAACGATGTCCAAAAAATGCCGTAGCTGCTGAACTTCATTATTGTTTCTCCTGCTTTCTTAAAGTTGCTGTTGTTGTCCGTCACAATCTGTACGATGTTCTCTTTCCCAACGTCCTTAATGACGTCATTCAACAACTTCAGCAGGTACTTGTAGTCCTTGACCTGTTCAGAAGCATCGACGGATTTAAGGAAAATCGTCTTACCGTCGCAGTAAACGAGGGAGTTGATGATCTGTTTCCTCGTATAACTTGTCCAACCATCATATATCAGCGTCACGCCGTACTCTAGCCATCTCTTCCTCAGGTATGAGATGTACTCGTTCATTTCCTCATTCTCTTGCGCAAGATACTTGTTCATCAACTCTTTGGCACTTGGAGCCTTCACTCCCGTTTCAGCTGTGGTAATCTCATCAATGGCGTGCTGTAAGAAAGGTCCACTAGTGACATGGGCTGGGATGCTCTTCCCAAAGAAGAGCTTGCCGATGACCCTGCCCATTCTCTCTCGTGCATTGGTGAACATCCCCTTCACTGTTTTTTGCTTCGGGGTCCTTGCTTGTCTTGTATTGCATGGACCCACTCCTCGTCAAAAATGGTTCTAGTCCCTTCCCCTTGTATTTCTTAGTAGGTGGTGGTACTGGTGCACCTCCAGAACCACTCCCACTGCTACCAGCACCATGAAATCCGTCACGTGCACCTACGAGTTCTCTCCTCTCAAACTCGCTCCTTATGGATTCTTATGTCGCCCTCTTGTACGCCCTCCTCTCCGCTTTGGTCTGAACGTCAGGGAGGTAGACAAAGTCTTCGTCGTCTGAATCTGATAGGACATTGAACTCCTTCTCAAACATGAACTCCTTGAATTGTTAATCCCTTCTTGACCTCTCCACATCCTTCTCCTTTTTCCCCTCCATGCTGGCCTTCACTAAGTCTCTCACGTCTTTTGGACATCGAGTGCACTTGGCAACATTTTTATTGCTGCCAATAAGGTGATGCTTCAGTCTAGTAATACCCCCTCCTCCCAACCTCTTACCACAGAAGTTGCATTGCGGTTTCGCTTTGTTGCCATCTGGAGCGGTGACATACTTCCAACCAATCTCTCCACTCTCGAAATCCGTCTGTCCACGAGAACCATCAGAGTCTGAACCGGAGTGTGCCATGATCTTACCATAATCATGAGATCCAAGTCCATCCTACCATAACATCACCTAATAAACCCAAAAAAAAACAAAAGCCCCAAAATTCAACACCAAATTACTCAATAATTTGAAGAATTATTTCTACTATTTTCGGATTTGATAAATTACCCCAATTTACCTAACATAAATCACCATTAAAAAAATTTAACTAAGTCTAAATCATGAGATTCAAGTCCATCCTACCATAACATCACCTAATAAACCCAAAAAATCAAAAGCCCCAAAATTCAACACCAAATTACTCAATAATTTGAAGAATTATTTTTACTATTTTCGTATTTAATAAATTACCCCAATTTACCTAACATAAATCACCATGAAAAAAATTTAACTAAGTCTAAATCATGAGATTCAAGTCCATCCTACCATAGCATCACCTAATAAACCCAAAAAAACCAAAAGCCCCAAAATTCAACACCAAATTACTCAATAATTTGAATAATTATTTCTACTATTTTCGGATTTAATAAATTACCCCAATTTACCTAACATAAATCACCATGAAATTTTTTTAACTGTCTAAATCATGAGATCCAAGTCATCCTACCATAACATTACCTAATAAATCCAAAAAAAATCAAAAGCCCCAAAATTCAACACCAAATTACTCAATAATTTGAAGAATTGTTTCTGCTGTTTTAGGATTTAATAAATTACCCCAATTTACCTAACATAAGTCACCATGAATTTTTTTAACTAAGTCTAAATCATGAGATCCAAGTCCATCCTACCATAACATCACCTAATAAACCCCAAAAAACCAAAAACCCCAAAATTCAACACCAAATTACTCAATAATTTGAAGAATTATTTCTACTATTTTTGGATTTAATAATTTGCCCCAATTCACCTAACATAAATCACCATGAGAAAATTTTAACTAAGTCTAAATCATGAGATACAAGTCCATCCTACAAAAACATCACCTAATAAACCCCAAAAAACCAAAAGCCCCAAAATTCAACACCAAATTACTTAGTAATTTGATGAATTATTTCTTCTATTTTTGGATTTAATAAATTACACATCACGACTTAACAAAAATCAACATGGAATATTGTTTCCTAAGGCTAAAACATGTAATCTAAATATACTCATTCCAAATTTTACAAAAAAGAGGATTATGGATCAAATAACCATCAAGAACAAAAGCCCTAACAAATTTTGAAATTTTATTTACTAATTAAGAGAATATCATAATACCTCAAAATGCAATGGAGATGGAAGAAGGGAGCTTGGGAACTTCAAATTTCGGTGTGGGCGAAATGGAGGCGATATGGCATTTTTATAACCGAAATGAGGTGATATGGACCCTCCATTTCGTGGAAGTGAAGAAACGAATATGCCAAGTGTCAGTGATAAATCACCAACAAACGATATATCGCCGATATATCGTCAATATATCGGCGATATATCGTCGACACCCGGTATTTAGATATTCATAGTAATATCGATATCCCAGACCCGACGATACCGATATATCGGCGATATATCGCGATACAACCTTCCATGCTTATACGAAATCCTTTAGTCTCCAATGCATGTCTCTCAACCTCAAGCTTTTCATTTATTCCATCTCTAGTCAAATCAATCAACACAATATCATCATCGAATAATATATACCAAGGTATTCATCTTGAATGTGACTTGTTAACTCATCCGTAATCAAAGTATTAAGAAATATACTCAACGGTGAACGTTGATGTAGATCAATGTTGATGTAAAAAATAGTCAGTTTTCCCAGAGTGTATCTGTTAGAGCAAAAATACTTCGTTGTTATTCTAATGAGCCCTAGGGTCTCTTATATAGAGAGAAAACCCTTGGGTAAATTACATAGATGTACAAGAGGTAAATAGAAATTACGAAACGGTACATCATGACATGACATAAACCTCTACACTCCCCCTCAAGATGGAGCATAGATATCGATCATGCTCAGCTTGGAAGAACATCTCTGGAAAGGCCCTCTGAGCACCGATTTGGTGAATATATCAGCAGTCTGGTCCTCTGAACTAACATGCGAAGTTGAAATCAACCCCTTCTGGATCCTGTCTCTAGTGTAGTGACAATCTACCTCGATATGCTTTGTTCTTTCATGAAAAGCTGGATTATTGGCAATGAACAATGCTGCTTGGTTGTCACACTGAAGCTGCATAGGTAAAGGGACATTCACATTCAAATCCTCCAAGACTGCTCGAACCCACATCATTTCTGTGCTTGCTTGTGCCATGGCTCTATATTCAGATTCAGCACTGGATCTTGCCACCACAGTTTGTTTCTTGCTTTTCCAAGAAACCAGAGAGCTTCGTATAAAGATAGCAAATCCAGAAGTAGACTTACGATCCTTTGGGCACCCTGCATAGTCTGCGTCTGCACAAGCAGAAACAGACAAGTCTGTGTTTCTTTTAAATAGCAAATCTGAGCCTGGAGAAGACTTTAGGTATCTCAGTATCATATACAAGGCTTCCATATGGACTTGTCTGGGCTGCTCCATAAATTGACTCACCCGGTTTACTGCAAAAGCAATATCGGGTCGAGTTATGGTGATGTATAGAAGTTTGTCCACCATCTCTCTAATCTCCTTTTGTCCACCTCTTCAGTATCATTGTCATACAGTTTCTTACTTGGGTCCATAGGAGTGCTTGATGGTCTACATTCAGCCATCCCTGTTTCAACTAGCAATTTGTAACATATTTTCTTTGTGTCGTCACCATACCTTGTGCATTTCTCGCAAATTCCATCCCCAGAAAGTATCGTAAGGTACCTAGATCCTTCGTAACAAACTGACTGCCCAAGAGTGATTTAGTCATCTCGACTCCCTGAGCATCATTTCCTGTAACCCGAATATCATCAACATATACCATGACGACAACTGTACCTTGGGGAGTCTTCTGGATAAACGAGTGGTCCGCATTTGACCTTTTGAACCCCTGTCGTTCAATCAGCTGGGAAAGCTTCTGGAACCATGCCCTTAGACTTTGTTTAAGGTCGTAGATCGCCTTATGAAGTCTACACACCATGTGAGTCTCCCCCTCAGCAGTAAAACCAGGTGGCTGCTGCATGTAGACTTCCTCCTGTAGATCACCATACAAGAATGCATTTTTGACATCAAGTTGGAAAATGGGCAAGTCACGTACCACAACAACAGACAGGAGAATACGAAGTGTCGAGTGTCGAGCCACTGGTGAAAATGTGTCCAAATAGTCGACCCCATAGGTTTGGGTGAAGCCTCGTGCAACCAGTCTTGTCGTGTACCTATCCAGACGGCCATCTGCATGATATTTACTGTGAACATCCATTTGCTACTAACCACGGAAGCACCAGGTGGTAGAGGAACAAGTGACCAAGTCCCTCGAGACTGTAAAGCATGCATCTCTTCCTCCATAGCTAACCGCCAACAATCAAACTTCATGGCCTCTTGATAGGTCCGTGGGATCTCAATCGAAGATACATCCGCAACAAACTTCTGGAAATCACCGGTAAGACGGTGAAAAGACACCTGAGAGGCAAGAGGTAGGACACACATTTCCTCTTCTGCTTCCTAAGTGCAATAGGAAGATCAATATCATCATCCACTGTAGAGACTGGCGGATCCACCTCCTGTAGCAAAGATTCCTGCACTGGTACATTATCTAACCCATCATTAGTAACAGCATCGGAGCATACCTGAGGCGTGATGGATGATTGACGTGTAGCTTGAGCAGGCCCCGACTGCCGTGTGTAGAACTTAGGGAACGGTGGAATGGGGTGATATGGAGGTGGTAGTGGTGGTGGTGGTGTAGTGGACTCAGGTTGACCCAGACTTGGAGGTAGAGGAACATAGACATTATCATCCGGAGGTGTGGATGAACCCAACCTGTCACCCGCTGGGGAGAAGTACATAACTGGCTCAAAAAAGGTGACGTCAGAACTAACATAGTACTTGGCGTTAATAGGATCATAGCAGCGGTAGCCCTTTTGTGTTCGTGAGTAACCCACAAAAACACACTTAACAGCTCTAGGAGAAAGCTTGTCAAGTTCTGGAGACAAGCGGTGAACAAAAGCGACTGTTCCAAAGACACGAGGAGTAAATGAAAACAAGTCCTTATTGGGGAAGAGAACAGAAATTGGAGCTTTCTCCCCAAGAACGGAAGAAGGCATACGATTAACAGAATAGCATGCTGTGAGTATAGCATCTCCCCAAAAAGCCAATGGCGCACAACTTTGAATGAGTAATGTTCGAGCAATATCAAGAAAATGACGATGTTTCCTCTCCGTGGCACCATTCTGTTGTGATGTATAAGCACAAGAAGTTTGATGAATGATGCCCTTAGAGGAAAGAAATTGAGAAAGAGAACGAGTGTAGAATTCCAATGCATTATCCGTGCGCACATATTTAACAGTAGAAGAAAAAAACATTCTGCACTTCATTGATAAGATTCTTGATAACACCTCCAGCTTCAGATTTATTCTTAAGAAGAAAAGTCCAAGAAACACGGGAAAAATCATCAACCACAACGAGATAAAACCCGTGTCCCTGATGATCTGGGACACGACTCGGACCCTAAATGTCTATATGAAATAACTCAATTGGAGAGCTACTGCTCTGACTCTGACGACTGGGGAAGCTAGAACGATGATGCTTCCCTAACTGACAAGCTTCACAACGAAATGATGAATTTGGAGAGATCTGAGGCAGGAGGTGACACATCTTCTGGAGCGGAAGGTGACCAAAGCGAAGATGCCATGTGTACGGAGAAACGGATCCCTGAGAGTGAATAGAGACGCCATCATAGGAATTCTAGACCAGACGGTATAGGCCATTATGCTCAGAACCACAACCAATCATCCTGCCCGTTAGTATGTCCTGAAAAATGACAGAGGATGGATCAAATATAGCACGACAGTGTAAATATTTTGTAATCTACTAATTGATAAAAGATTCATGGAAAACTCAGGTGCATGCAAGACATTCTGCAAGTGCGTAGAGGGTGATTAAGGAGGTCTCCCCCTGTCCCACAATAGAAGAATGAGTTCAATCAGCTATGAGCACAGATTGACTTGATGGAATGTCTTTGTAGGACTGAAGTGTATCTCTGTCACGGCATAGATGATGGGTGGCTCCAGAGTCGACAATCCAACCTGATAGATCATGGCTATGACGAAAGGCAGAAGTACTACCTGAGGTACTAGCAGCAGCAGAGGTACTGGCCGATGCAGAAGCAACAACATCAGAGGTACCGACAACTTCCGATGATGACTGTGGCATAATGTCACGAAGTCGTGCCACAAGCTCCTCGAACCTGTGATCTGGAGTAGATGCTGAAGGAGACTGAACATGTTCAACAATACATGCTGAAGGTGGAAATCTATGCTTAGAATAGCATGTATCCTCAGAATGACCAGTGCGATGACAAAATGAGCAAGTCGGGCGCATACGACCTCCTCGGCCACGTGTACCACCTCTACGTGCACGGAAAGAAGACAAACCACCTCTCCCTCGAGAAATGGCCATCGCCGAAGGAGGTGGAGTAGTTGTGCTGGAGGAAACAGAGATACGACTAAGTCTTTTGTAGACTTCCTCCATCGGAGGAATAATGGCATCAACGAGGATCTGAGAGCGGGCAACCTCGTACTCTGGATCGAGGGCAGCAAGTAATACCCCCACCATAGTAGCATTGCGAAAGGTCTTCTGCTGCTCGGAGGTTGCTGTGAGCAGGATGGTGTTGTATAATCTCTCGAACATCCTTCGGAGGGACGTGTACAGAGAGTGAAGTGGCCGACCATTTTGCTTCATCGTGAAAATATCATGCTGCAACTGCAGCATCTTAGTCTCGTTCCGAACATGAGAATATGTAGTAGCCAGAATATCCCACATCGCCTTGGCGGTGGGCTGATGGAAGACGTCATTGGCAATCTCCATCGAAAGCGTCCCTGATAGCTAGACCTTGGCGTACGCATCATCAGCCTCCCAGGAGGCATATATCCCCGTCTTCTCTGCCGGCTCATCTTCGGTAAGAATGTGTTTCTTACCACATGACTTCATGAGGCTCAGCAACTGCATCGCCCAGAGCTCATAGTTTGTCCCGTCCATTTTGACTATTGGCGCCGATCCTTTAAAGGCACCTATGGAGGGCATATCAACCTTTTGTTCTGACATTTTGCCGGAGAAGAAGACCTAGGGATGAGATACAAAAGAACCGGTCAATACAAAGACTGGAGTGGATTCAAGTGCATATGTAGACTTTATGCACTTGAATCCATGAAGAAGAAGGGCGGCGCCTGGAGAGGCGGCGGCGGGCGAGGCGGCGGGCTGGAGAGGCGGCGGGCCGGAGAGGCGGCGGTGGGAGAAGGTGGCGGCGGGTGAAGGGGGGGGGGCGGCGGGAGAAGGTGGCGACGGGCTGGAGAGGTAGCGACGGGAGGTGGCAGCAGCGGGAGAAGAAGGTGGGGGGCGGTGGAAAAACCCTAGGTTAGGGTTTTGGCTCTGATACCATGTTAGAACAAAAATACTTCGTTGTTATTCTAATGAGCCCTAAGGTCTCTTATATAGAGAGAAAACCCTTGGGTAAATTACATAGATATACAAGAGCCAAGAGGTAAATAGAAATTATGAAACGGTACATCATGACATAACATAAACCTCTACAGTATCCTTATATAAGATGAAGCCCTATCATACATATCCTTTATGAGGTTACTCTCCTATATAAGAGAACCCTAAGGCCTCACCAATAAGTAATTTCTTTCCTCTCCACATGGTATCAGAGCGACGGTCCTAGACCGGAGTCCTGACCTAATTCCTGCCGCCATTGCCAGCCCTAAGTCGTCAAAGCCCTCGCGTTGGCATTTCTTGCGCTAGTATCGCCAAGAGGTCCCCTCGCAGACCTCTTGCGTCACCGTAAGGGCTGCAACGTCATCCCTTCTCGCCGTAAGGGTTGCTGTGGCTGCCTTAACACCGTCGAGGGTCCTTTCCAGGCCTCTTGCGTCGCTGCAAGGGTTGCAACGACATTGCCTCTCGCTGCCAAGCTTGTTGTGGCTGTTCCAACACCGCCATGAGGCCTCTTCCAAGCCTCAATGACCACTGCAAGTCTGTTGTGGCATCCCACCTTGCATCATCAAGCATCCGGAAACTTCCCTCTCACCACCAGAGCCCTCTAGGTCACATTAGGCCAGCCGTAAAGGGTCGCCCAGGCCATCTAGCGCTCCTCTGCACTGACTAGAGGCCAGATTTGATTTGAAAACAATCTGATTTTGATCGGAAAACGTGATTTCAGTCTTATAAATCACATTTTCCAGCTTAATACACACCAAAGGTTGATGATGATGGTTGTATGAGTCTACATGTACAACCAATCCTCCATATGATTGTGTAGACTCTCTCAGATCGGTCAACTTCCCCTGACGAGTTCAGTTTCTCAACCATTCTTCTATCATGTCAGAAAACAAGGGTGATATCTTTGTCTGGTGCCTTCGAGGGCCCGATCCCCATCATAAGGATGGATCGGACGAATTATGAGTTGTGATCCATGCAGTTTCTTACTCTTGTGCAATGCAACAATAAGGAGTATATTCTGACAAAGCCAAAGCCAACGGATAAGACTGGGAACAATGCTTCGTGGAAGCAAGACGACGTGCAGTGTTCAGAAAGTCGGCCTAGGCGGCCGCATATGCGGAGGCGCCCCCCCTACCGCATCTACTATTTGCTTCTCCACCATCTTCTTGACTTCCACATGGGTTACTCCTCCGCCATCTTTTTCTCCTCTGCCAAGGTTTGTTGTTTGATCTATTTTTTTCTAAATCTCTCTATTTTTTAGATTCAACAACAACGATTTTCTATTTTTAGATTCTCCAACAACAACTCTAACTTCTACATATCTCATAACTGCATGAATATCGAATAAATTACATGTGTATCTTAGATCTTTTTGAGGATAAAATGAATATAGATGCTAGATTTGCATGGAATTTTTAATTGCACAGAACAAATTACATATATTTAATTTAAATGGTTGAATTTTTAATATTTGACTTTGAGCAGAGAAATATACCATATACTAAAATATGAAGGTTCATGAGTGTGTTTACTAACAATGTTACACTTTCAAAAAAAGGTTACCTTCCAATTTGGACAATGATATCCATCATTTTTTTTCTATCTTCAATCAATTTACAACATTTTTTACTCTCTCCACCGTTAACTTATTGGAATTGGATGACATTTGAAAATGCTTTGGTTGATATCACATTGTACAATAAAGTCTTCACTTCATATTTCTTCCATGTTATATTTTTTAAATATAAATATCTAATGTTTGAAATTATAATTATAATTTTAATTATTTTTAATTAAATAATAGAAAACGCATAATCCACGTATACTTCCACATATACTTCTGCCTAGCAGCTTATTCGCTCCAGACCGCCTGACCGAATGAATACTGCATACCGACTTTCTAAACCTTGATGACGTGTATGCACGTATTTAGCTCTCTGAGACCCTCTCCACAGAGATAGCCAATGATTGTGAATCAGCCCACCGCCAAGGCGATGTGGAATATTCTGGCATCCACTTATGCCAAAGCGAAGTATGAGGCCAATATTCTTCAGCTTCAGTTCGATATATATAGGGCTAAGTAGAATGGCCAACTACTGCATACGTTCTACTCATCGTTTCATGGCATATTCGAGAAGCTTCACACTTTCATGCCTATTATGACATCTGCAGAGCATCAGATGACACATAAGAACTCCAAGATGGTTGGAGTTTTCTTGGTTGCGATCGATCTTGAGTATGATGCAACATGAGCACAACTCCTCATTGTGACAACCATACCTCCCATGGAGGAGGCCTACAGTTGTCTCAGCAGGCTTCTTATTCCTGCTGCTTCCACACCACAACCCTCGTCAACGATGGTTACTTCTCGAGGCAGAGGAGGGTATACTTAGTTCAGAGGGCGTGGTGTTCGTGGCAGAAGGGTGGACGTCAGCGTGGTCCTTACACCTACTACCATCGTCCAAGACACTCTAAGGACACATGCTATCAGAAGCATAAATACTCCGCATCTGCTCGCGTACTAGAGCATATCGAGCCTTCAGAGACTACATCTTCCTAGGCAGATCCATGCCTTCATGACATTGTCTCTCGTATACGAGAAATCATGACTCCAATAGCCGACAGTACCACTACAAGATCCACAGATACTGCAGCAGCAGCCGAAGCCTCTTCGAGCTCTGTAGGTAGCATACACTTTTACTAATAGTATCAGTGCAAATATAACAGAGTGGATCATGGACTCTGGCGCATCCCACCATCTGTGTAGAGACAGAGCTCAGTTCATGTCTTATAGAACTATACCTCATGGTAGATAGGTCGTTATTGCTAATGGGGATCACTTAACCATTACAAGATATGGGGAGACGCATTTGACTCCATCTATATGCCTTCATAATATTTTATATGCTCTTGATTCTCATGTGAATTTACTTTCTACTAGTCATATTACTAAGGATCTGCATTGTCGCGCCATTTTTGATCCTTTATCTCTTGTGTTTCAGGACATACTCATAAGCAGGGTGATTGGATGTAGCTATGAGCAGAGAGAGCTCTATAGATTGGTCCAACCTCCTCATGCTAGTACCTCTACTATTCCTACTAGACCAGTCTTATCGTACTTGTAGCACCTTCGTTTTAGCTACCTTCCTCTGCAGAAGTTGTCATATCCTCCCACGGATATCCACATGATCTTCCTTCCATAGCGAGGCTTGCCAGCTTGGGAAGCATCATTGTTCATCATTTCCATCTCGTCAGAGTTGGAGCAGTTCTCAGTTGTTTGAGTTCCTTCATTTATATATCCAAGGTCTGAGTCGTGTCCTTGATCATCAGGGACACCATTTTTATCTAGTCGTAGATGATTATTCTAGACTTTCTTGGCTTTTCTGGTTAAAGAATAAGTCTGAAGCTAGTTCTTAGTTCTATTATCAAGTCATTTTTCAATGAGATAAATAATATTTTTCTATCACTGCCAAGTATATGCATTCCGATAATGCCTTATAGTTTTGCACCTTACAACTATTCGAGTTTCTCAGATCTCTTGGCATTGTACACCGGACCTCGTGAGCCTATAATTCTCAGTAGAACAGTATTGCCGAGCGCAAACACCGTCACTTACTCGATGTGACTGGAACCTTGTTGATTCAAAGTTGTGCTCCTCACGCTTATTAGGGTAATGCAATTCTCACTGCATGTTACTTAGTGAACCGCATACCTTCCTCTATTTTGGGACAGAAGATTCCTTTCGCGATTGCGTTTCCCGAGAAGGATTCGTTTTCCCTTACACCACGCGCGTTTGGATATGTAACCTTTGTCAATGATTTTCACCTAGTCGTGACAAGCTCTCCCTCAGAGTTGTCAAGTGTGTTTTTATTGGCTACTCTCGTACCTAAAAGGGGTACCATTGCTTTGATCCACTTCGGCAGAAATACTTTGTTAGTGCTGACGTTACTATCTTTGATTATGTCATGTATTTCTCTTCTACAAGTGACAGAATGGCCTCATCAGACTTTGATGAGGAGATCTATATGCCTCCAACTCCTACAATCCTACCACCACCTACACATACACTTGTTCTACTACCTCCCACTCCACCACCACCACCATCTCCACCACTATCTCTTGTACCTACTCTTGTTCCTCCACTTTCTCCTGTGGCTACCCCTGAACCACCACCTACTTTGACTCAGTTTGTGCCACGTGTGTTTACTCGCAGGTCTCGCTATGTTCCCCCTGCTCGTAGGTCTTCCTCATCATCCAACATGTCTCATATATGTAATGAGCACATTGTTTCTACTGATGACACCACTGAGTTGTCTATGCAACAGAATTCCCTACAGAATGAGCAGACACCCTCTCAAGAGGGAAACTTACACGTTCAGGACATGGCAGATGATCTCAATGTGCTGATTGCTCTGCGAAAGCAGAGACATGCGTATTATATAACTTATTACATCCTTGAGCAGACTTTCAGAGGATTTTAGGAGATTTACCTTGGTACTGTCAGCAGTGGAGATACCATGGACATATCATGAGGCTATTCAGGAGAGTCAGTAGCATCTAGCCATGGAGGAGGAGATGGCCACACTACACTTGTGTGTCAATTAGAGCCTTGTTTCAGCTCTAATTGGCGCATCCGTTGTTGGGTGCAAGTGAGTGTTCACAGTGGAATACTGATTAGATGGTAGTGTGAATCGCTACAAGACGAGACTTCTGGCATGTGGGTTCACCCATATATATGGGGTGGACTATCCTGATACTACTTTTTCTCCAGTGACAAGACATTCTACTATGCGTATCCTTATATCAATTGTAGTAACACATAATTGGCCCCTCTATCAGCTTGATGTGAAGAATGATTTCTATATGGTGATCTATAAGAGGAGGTCTACATGCAGCAACCACTTGGGTTCGCTGCTGAGGGGGAGTGTCAGTTGGTTTGTAGGCTTCACAAGACTATTTATGACCTTAAGCAGAATCCAAGAGAATGGTTCCAAAAGCTCTTGGACTTGATAGAACAACATGGGTTTGTGCGGTCGATTATCGATCACTCTCTGTTTGTTCACAGGACTCATAGAGGTACAATTGTCATTCTTGTCTATGTTGATGATATCATTGTTACATAGGAGGATGAGTAGGGAATCAAGGTTGCTAAGGATTTCCTAAGTCAACAGTTTGCAGTGTAAGCAATATCGGTATCAATATCATGTTGATACGATATATCGTCGACATATTGACAATATATATATATATATCGATGTCATATCACCGAATCGAATCGATTTTGTGAAGAAAATAGCCTTCCAAGGGCAAATGTAAGCCATATCAGCAATATATCATTCACTTGTCGATACTGATATATCGTCGATATATTGTCGATACATCACGATATGGCTTACTATGACAGTGTTCATATGATGTTCCCTAGTGTCTTAAAAGAGCAAGAAGCATATTGTGGTTGTCAAATCTAGTTTTGAGTTCGAATACATGGCCATGATGCAAGCTAGTACAGAGATGATGTGGGTCAGATCTATTCTTACTGACCTGACTATTGAGGTGCCTCTTCTCATGCACCTCCAATGTGACAACCATATGTTCTTTTCATTGCAAACAACCCTGCCTTCCATGAGAAGACTAAGCACATAGAAGTGGACTATCATTACACTCATGACATGATACAGAAGGGTCTTATTGCCACTACTCATGTTTGCTTTGGAGACCAGAAAACATATGTACTTACCCAAGCCTACTAGAAGGCCTGACCATAGATGCTGCTCCAAGATGATCCTGATTTATATCTACGCTCCAACTTGAGGGGGAGTGTTGAGAAATTTCATATCATTTATATAATATTTATTTTCTTAGTCTTTCTGTAATTAGCTCAACTGGTTACTCTCCTATATAAGAAATCCTTAGGGCCTCATTAATAAGAAATTCATTCTTTCCTGTCCACGTGACAGAATCATAAGCCTTCTCCAAATTGATAAAAGCCAAATGGCGGTTCTTCATTTTAGCCCTATAAATCTCCATTGTTCTCCTCAACAAGTGGATTGCTTCAATAGTTGAGCGACCTGACATGAATCTGAGATTCCAATTGATTTCCTTTTACTTTGGAAACTTGCCCAACCTTCTTTCGATCACACATTCCCAAATTTTCATAGTGTGACTCATCAACTTGATATCTCTGTAATTTGAACAAAACATAATGTTTCACTCATAGAATTAAATGTCATGGATCATGTCCTAGTAAGTTAATTACAATATAGATGCATCTATATATTTCAATAGTGTTTCATTCATGAAAATAAATGATGACATGTAATGAAATAAAAAGACATTTCATGTTAATATGATACTCAAAACCATGAGTTGCGAGGTAGTTCCATACGACCTCCCCTTCCCTATCGTTGCTCGTAGTGCATCACTGATTTCATGCACTCATAATAATTCTCCCAAGACATACATGTATATAGCCTTGTAATCCATCGCATATTGCATGTCTACATGTCCATCGTTGCCTGAAAGTGTCTAGATACAAGGATAAACATCACTAAAGCTGGTATCACGAGTGGCAATGAGGTTGTGAAGAAGCTTGAGAACCTCGGGATGACGACGACACATTAGGAGATGATCTTTGCGGATGAGGAGGCATGGTGAGTAATGGTCGGGAAAGATTCCATAACTATTATCACCAAAAATACTAGTCTCACTCTATCTTAGACTTTGATCGAGGTAGTTTGGTTGGCCGCCTTATTAGTTTTCACCGATGTTGTAGCTATACCCATAACCATAAGATGGAGGAGTTTTAGCCTGAAGAGGATGTTGAGCATGGAAGTATACGAGAACACACCAAATGATATGCCATCATGCGATCCATATCCGCCTAGAGGGCTTAATGTTTGTCCACCACCATGATATGAGATGTCTACATCTATGCTCAATGAACCCATAAAAGATGGACATGTAGCTATTATTACTATAAGCTCCATAATCACTTTGGTATCCCTTGTTATCCATGAATTATGCAAGTCCTAGAGACAAATTATCCGTGTGTATTCATTCGTTGCTCTATAAATTCACAGCTTACATAGAACCCTTCCTCAAATCTTCTATCACATGGTCCACGACCAACCCCTGCTGACCTTCCTGAATATGTTTGTCCACCAGATTCAACCCCACTGCTAGGCTGTTAGGAAAGCTCGAGCTCAATAAGCTCAACTCGGGCTTAGCTCGTTAAGAGCTCATGAACATGACTCGAAAACCTAATAACTGGAGTTGGATTTGTGACTCGTTAGGGTTATCAAGTCGAGCTCGAGTTGGGTCATACACAACTCGATAACTCGGCTCGATAACTCGATATAATTTCAATTTATTTTCCATTATTATATACTTCTACTCGAAAGAACCGTCTAGCTGGTCACCAGCCTTCGATTCAGAGAGTTCGGTCTAGACCCACCCCTCCTCTTCTCGACAGGTCGAGTTCAGGAGTAACGCTTGACGGGGCGGGCTCGCGGTGCGTAGGCTCGAAGGAAAATGATTAAACTATTTTTAATTAATGTTTTATTAGTAGGTCCAATTAACGAACTATAGGTGCAGGCAGATAATTAAGTATGTGGATCCTACTCAGTACGGCACAATCAACCAGAAAGTCCTAAAGCTAGGGGCTCGAGAAAAACCGCGTAAAACCGTAAAAGGCAGCGAAAAATCAAAAAGCCGCGAAAAAGCCTATATATAATAATATAATATAAAATTTGTGGCTCGACTTCTTCCCCCTCTCCATTCTCGCACAATTTTGAGCAAATTGAGCCCTAACCCTCTCTGTGCGTATGCGATTCTTCCCTACTAAATCACTTCTCCTTCACCACAGTAACCACCCTTCTCCCTCACTGCTGCTAGCCCATGTACCTACTCCCAGCCACGCCCTCAGTGGAGCCACCCTATTCCCAACTTCCCGACGACCTTTCCCAGCTCAGCGAACGGACTAGTTGCTACTGCTGCGACACTCCTTGAGAAATCAGCTACCAACAAGCTGAAGGTAAGGCCCCCTCCTCTGCCCATGCTTATACCTTTCCTCTAGGGCTTCTCTTTTTCATAATGAGCAGGGCTCGTAAAGAAGCTTGCGAGCCAACTCAAGCTCAACGAATTTGAGTTCGAGCCAACATTCCAGGGCTCGAACCTTATTGAGGCCGAGCTCAAGCCCGAGTTTCCTTATCGAGCTTGAGTTTGAGTTGGGCCTGACTCGACTCGTTGAACTTGATAAACACATTAACTACCACCAACTGCATCATTATATCTACCATCATCCTTTAACTTTTCTCTGCAACCCATGGAAAAGTATGTCATCAACAAAAGCCTCAAGCTCCAACCCTCGAAGAGGATATGTCATTTGGTCGGATCTTGCCATGCAGTTGTCAACATATGCTCCCATTTGTTGACTTATGTTTTTATTTGGCCTTTCTCCTGGGCACCATTGGAATTAATTTACTTCTGAAGGACATCTTTCTCCGTATCATAATCGTGCATTTTAAATATATACGCATGATCGATGGGGTCTGTATAGTCGTCTTTGTTATGCCCTTCTCTTGCATATTTCGTCTTCAACCTTAAGTTACAATCCACATCCGCAACATACTATCAAAATATATTATATACCCATCTTCCTGTTTGGTATAAAAAATAATAAATATACATACCAACCTCGTGAAGCGGATGAGAGAGCACTTTGAGTCACCATTCATCAATGATGTCAAGCCATACCTTCAATCCTTTGCCAACATTTTCTTTCACCTTCTCCCTCATGCATCACGTTGCTTTGTAGATCACACTCTATGGTTTGTTTCTTGTCTCCATCCACGATCCTCAATGCGGACACAATTGGCTTCATGATTTTTGTGACTCATATTTTGTTATCCCAAATCATCAGTGATTCTACTTTGCTTCCTCCTTCCGTTCAAGCCTTAGGTATCACAAACCATCCCCCTTGACAGTACGTGATTTTCAACCGGTTTTATGTTGTTTCAAGCTTTGTAACACTATAAAATTGGTTGCAAATCTTGTATCCCACGCTTGACAAGTTCTCCATTGCACATCCTCCTAATAAAAAAGAACTTAAGAATGGTTGTAAATAAATATGGTGATCATTGCTTGTTCCACCACCTTTGCCACTATTTCCTTTCGCCGAATTCTTTCAAGATCAAGTCGCTACGATGTGAAGCACATGTGTCAAAAAATGCAATAGTTGCTAGAAGCCATGATCGTTTCAACGACTTTTTTAAAATTGCCACCATTGTTTGTGACTATATGCTTATCCTCCCTCCCAACCTCTTTGATGACAAATGAATATGTGATTCATCACTCTAAAAGTTGAAAATAGTGCTTTGTCGCCGAGTAATTAGATGCATATCTCCATTTATTGTGCATTATTCGCATTCATGCATTTAAAATTAATGTTTGCATTTTAGCATGCATATTTGCATTAAATAAGAAGCCAAATTCACTTGTACATATTCACAGGTAGATTGGCTAACTTCACCTATTTATATTTATTTTATACTAACTCTAAATCCAATAAAATCAACTTTATAGTGTATACATTACTAACACTAATAAAGAAAAAATATCAAAAAATACTAGCTTGTAAAATTGACCAATAAAACCCAAACCCTAGTTTGAGATTAAGGACCTTAAAACATGAATGTCTCTTTCATACAATTTCCTATGAACCCCTACTCAATTTTGAATTAATGTACATTCTATTAACTTAAAAACAAGATTAAATTCAAAAGAATTGGAGTTCGTATGTGAAACATGGATTTTGGGCCTCCATTGTATATTGTACATATTGACCAAACTACTCTTTATTTTATCTTTTTATTTTTCTTAATTATTAAAAATGTAAAAAAAATAAATTAAGCTATAAATATTCCTTTCATTTTTTCTTTAATTTTATTCTGATTTTTCTCATTTAAAATGACA
Organism: Ottelia alismoides; assembly: GCA_037367405.1. NCBI lineage: Eukaryota > Viridiplantae > Streptophyta > Magnoliopsida > Alismatales > Hydrocharitaceae > Ottelia > Ottelia alismoides. Next base: position 459,319 of record JAZKJV010009016.1, read on the forward strand.
AAAAAATCCGCAAAAGAATACGATATTTTATACCTATAAGGTACCCCCAAAAATACTTTTTGTACAAATGACTTCTTTTGATTTTTGGTCCTTCATGAAAGTTATAGATCTCGTCAAGACAAACAACTTTCGTGTTGATTACTTTTTGATTTTGGCCATTTTGTTATTTCTTTTTAATTTTTTTACATTTAATTTTTGATTTTTCTAGGTGCGACACGTGGCGACTCCGGGAGCCACCACGTATCATCCGATTTTATATTATTTTCGTATTTTATTTTATTTTATTTATGATTTATTCATTTGTTATTTTTATTTTATAATTAATATATTATTTATTTTAATTTTTTTAATTTAATTTTTATATTTTTCTTCCATTTTTATTTCCTTTTTTCTTCATTATTTTTAGCAGCCTACTTATTTTTTATATATTATATTTTTTCCTTTTACTTCTTCTCTACTACAACTTCCCACCCAAGCCACCAATTCCCATTCTCCCCTCATCTTCCACCACTCCTCCAACTTCCACTCTACTTCTTTTCCAACTTCCCCTCATCTTCCTCCTCCTTTTATTGCCCTCATCCTCTTCATTTTTCTCATCCGCCATTTCACGAGAGAGGTTCTAGCCACATCGAAGTTATGAGGTGACAACTCCCTCTTCGACGTTGAGCGACGATGACCTCCAGGCAAGATCCACGGTTATAGTCTCCGCGTAGCAAACTTTCCATCAAGATCGCAGAGTTTCCTCGATTTTTTCATCGAACCGGATCGAGGCGACAACTGGAGTCAGAGCGCAACTCCTCCAAACATTTAGACGAAACATTCAATGTAATTTCTTTCTCATTCATTCTTCTTCTTTCTTTATTTTCACTCGTGTTCTCTGTTATCTTCATCTTCCTGCACATATCCTATCCCTTTTGAAGTCCAACCAAATCTCCAAATCCGAATAACCCTCAATCGATCCATTTCCTCCTTCGTTCCCTTTCCTCTTCGCCTTCTTCGTTCTAGTTCTTTCTTTGCTACTCTTCATTGTCTCTACCCATCTTGTTCCCATTTCTTGAACTGAAACCCAAACCAACTCCATTGTGCCACCTACACATCACATAGATCATCCCGCTCGCATCTTTGTCTGCCTTCACACAACCTCTCACCTATAACATTCTTTATTCCCTCTTCCACGAAAGGACCTCGTTCACCTTTTTCTTGCACCTAAATCTCTAGCCGAGCCTCCATGCTCGAGCACCACTCTCACACTTGCATGTCTTACAGGTTGGAACCCAACGAGAGTGGGGAACTCCTCTCTTCCGGTGGTTAAGCAGCATTACGTCGCCACCTTTGCGCGAGGATGTACATTTCCCACACGTCGGAGCCACTCCGGCAGAATAAACCCAAGTAGCTGCAGCTGTACCGCCGTCTCTACCACCATCAACCCCGACAACAGAACCACACGATTGCCACCGCGTGCAGTCCCCAGCCTCCAACCTTTCCTCCTGCCCGCGCGGACCCACCCCTGCTGCCTTAACCAGCCGCGCCCCCACGCACGCAACCGTTCACCTATGCCCTCCGCGGCTGCACCCTCCATGGTCGTACCATTGCAACCGCTTTCCCGCCCATGCCACGTGCCTCTTCACGCCCGCACCACACGCCTTCTCACGCCCCCACGCCCTTGCAGGCATCCACCATCAAGAGGTCAAGAACCCGAGCTCTGCGAGCCACCTCGGTGATAGTGAGAGGATTCCGCGTCGAGCGAAGACCTATTAGAGATCGGCGAGATTCGACAAGGATTCACCCTCCGCCGCCGCAAGCTCTGCACAAAGCTTGCTTAAGCTTCCTCATACGCCGACGAGTCGAGGAAACAATCGGGAGCGATGCTCCACACCTCCGACGAACCATCAGTTCTTGTTCTTCTTCCCCTTTCGTTCTCTGTCCTTTGATTCCTCCCGAACCCTTCTTCATCCTCTGCCATCTCTCCCCACCCCCCGTCTTCTCTTCTCACACCTTCCGCGATCTCTACCTTCATCTCCACATCAACTCCGCCATTTCGTCAACCACCTTCATCTCGTGTGCTGCCTCCGCCTTCGGGCGCTTCGCCCGCGATGCAATTACGCCAGCAACCCTCCATACGTGCACCTTAGTCCATGTGCTTTCCATTGACTTCCATATCAAACTCAATGCCTTCACATCATCGCTCCTGCTTCGCCTAGACCCACGCGAGGCTCCACTAGCTCTGCAAGTGATCCTGCAACACCCTTCACTGTCATCGCTCCGTCAGGCGCTTGCCACCCCAACGTCCCCTGGCCGTGTGTCGGCCAAGAGGAAGGAGCAGGACACCCGTTGCCTTGCGCAACCCCTTCCTGCATTCGCGACACCGCCATCTAGCGTCGGTCGCTGACCTGCGAGCACCACCTCGATTGCGGATCCTCTATACGCTGACCGCCTATCAACGAGCTTGTCGACCTCCATCCTCGAGGTCTCCTCGCCATCATCGACACCATTACCTCCTTTGCTTCAGCTGTAGGAGCGCAACGCGTCCTCACCTCAGCCAGCCTACCTCGGCCATCTCTGTCACGCCGCCTTTCACCGCGACTGTGCTTTGTCGCCCGCATCGAGGATCACCGATCGCCACCACCCTTGCACCTCTCTAGCTGCTCGTTCAGCCTCGCCTCGAGCTGTGCTGTCGCTCCACCACCCACACGTCCCTGAGGCCCGTGTGCCACCCTTTTCACCCTTGCACGTGAGACACACTTGCATGAGGGGAAATTGGCACGGGTTTCCCCTCGCATTTTTTACAAATACACGAGAGTCCCCTCAGTCAGGGCGTGTGCAAATCACGTGCCCCTTGGAGGGGATTTGCACAGTAATCCCTCGATCTTCCAGCAATCTATAAAAGGTCTGGTGACATTAGCAGCACCAGCCATACACGTGTCCTTGTGGGAAATTGCATCCAAGTACTCTTTAGTCTAGCTAATTGCACCCAAGTCCCATCAACACATTTTTTTATCAATTTTATTTCCGTTTTGCATATATACCCCTATGTTTGGATATTAATTTAAACAATCATTTCACTTCATTTTTATTTTCGAAAATAACATGTTGTAGAGCAACTCATTTTCTATCCAGTGAGAATTTATTTATATTTTTGTGATAAGTGAATTATTTATTATAATAATTTGGTGAAAATTTGTGAAAAGTTTACCTATTTTATGCTCTGAATTTTATATTTAATTATTCAATAATCTAAAAAATCCCAAAAATTCATAATAGGTAGATTGTAGGCAGTTTTATACTGCCTGAATTTCATCTCATTTACACACATATCTAGGTCAAAATAGATGAAATGGTGAAGTTTCTAATTGATTTTTAATTAAATCCTCACTTAGTATTTTTATAAATTAAAAATTTTTCTGGATATCTCTCACATAAACCTATCTAGGATAAATTACTTTCTAGAAAATATTAACGTTTAGTATTTTTTAGTTAACTCAAAATCACCTAGTCAGCATGTTTTAATTCATAATTAATTCTATTTTGCATTAAAAATTCCAAAAAAATCACAGTAGCCTCATTTCATCATATTTCACATTCTGGCCAAGTTTGAGAATTTTAGACTTAAGTTGATCGTAATTTGCATTTCACTCCTCAAACTTACTTTAAATTTGTCACTCATTTATTGCAATTAAAAATACCAATGCCTTTATGAAAACCTAATTTCTAGATCGACTAAAAATAAACCTAAGGAGATAGTGGCCACTGATGAACCAGTGAATCTACCCTTTCTAATGTTGTCTAGTTGACGTTTTCGTTGCAGTTGGATAAATCCGGATCGATAAAAAATAACCGCACAAATCGATGAATCATCGAATAAATTAACGCGCGGTTTTATGTTTATTTAGCCTGGGCAAGCCCCACGGTCGACTCAAGGAGGCAAAGGAACAACTCTGGGCCAAGTTAGATGGATTAGATCGTAGTTTTCCTAGTGGAATTTTTTTCTTAAATTTTTTATGCAATAAAATGCCAAATGCAATCATGCGATTGAACTAGGTTATTAAGAAAATCAACAACTTAGCCAAATTTAATTTTAATGTGAAATTAATTCAAATTGACCAAATTGTATTTTTCCTATAAACCTAATTCGATGATTAATGCAAAATGGATTTTTTTTGGAATTTTTGGATTTAAAATGCACAAATGAAAAATGCACACTTTTGGGGGGATTTTTATGGAATTTTTCGTGCAAATGATATGCAAAAATTATGAAAAATTTAATGAAAGATAAATATGATGAAATGAAGGTACACTAATATTTTTGGAATTTTCTGACACCTTGTGATTTTTTTTATAAATTTTTTACTGAAAAAAAGAGTGATTGTGAGTGTTTAATTCTTAATTAATCCACGAAATCAAATTATCCAGAGAACTATTTATCTCAAATAGATATTTTAATAAGGAATACAGAGAGTTGAAATTTCTCAAAAGTCTTATTCGTGGATGTAATTAAAAATCATTTACAGAAATCACTGTATAATTTATTTTATGCACAAGACAGCTCCAAATTGGACGAAATTTGGACTGTAATTAAAGCACAATTAGAGGCATCATTCACATCTTTTTTCACAATTTTTGGAGCAATAAATGAACATGTGTGAATTTCAGAGCTTAAATGGGTAAAATATCATTCATTTTCAATCTCTAATTTTTAATAAATAATCTAATGCTCACAAAAATGCACATAAATAGCCAAGAGATAAAGAATTAGTTGCTCTACAATATGCTATTTTTCATTAAAATAAATGATGCAAAATTCTTGTCCAAAATGATGTGTAAATGTAGGGGTATCCGTGCAATATAGAACTGAAAAAATAACAAACTGAAATGTGCCTAAGGGCACTTTTGCAATTAAACAGACTTAATGGGAAGATCATGCAAAATGTACAAAATATAAATAAAAAAACCTTCTTTAGCCCACGCCAGGGCACAAGGTTGGAGGGCAAAGGGGACGTGGGCGGCGACGCACTTTCGAGGGGCGGCGGCTCTTCCGAGGGGCGGCGGTGGAGGGTGGTTGTTGTGCGGCCGCGGCGCGGACGCGTGAGGGGACATGCACGGCTGGCGCGTCGAGCTGGAGGTGCGGGGTTCGGCGGGGCGACCTTGGAGCGGGCGGCGACCACGCCCAAGGGAGCAACACGCCTGGGGCGCGGCTAGTAGAGGTGAACGGCCGTGGGACCGCTTGTGGTCTGGCGGCGGAGATCGGGACGCGGAGCGGTGGAGGCGGCCGTCGCGCTCGTTGTTTGGCGGAGCGGTGCGCGGGCCGAGGGGGACGGGGCCGCTGACGGGTGGCGCTTCTGGAGAGGCGGCGGGGTGCTACGGGGCTGAGCGCGCGTCTGGCGGCCTCGCGTGGATGGCGCGAGGTGGAGTGGCCGCCGGCGGTGGCGTGGAGACAGGGCGGGGCGGCTATGACTGCTTCCTCCTGTTCTCTTCCTTTTTTTTTAATTAATTTTTTTGATTTTTTGTTGTATTTTTTTTAATGTAAACATGAAATAAAATTTGTAGAGATGAAATGATGGTGATGATGATTTGTGTGATGTTGTGGTGTAGAAATGCAATGAAGATGTATGTAAAAAAATGAATGAAGTGATGTTGGTGATGGTGATGTGATTCTGATGGTGTGTTTGGTAATTAACAAGGAAGAAAATTGGGAGATTAAAAATATGACAAGGAAAAGGAAAGGGATTACTTACCTGTGATTCGCCGAAAGTGGAGCCGTGGTGTGCGGCTTCCATCGTCGTGGTCTCGATCTGATTTGGCGATCGAAAATCGGAGAAGCTCCGTGAGCTTGGCTGGCAGCTCACTACGCGGAGATTAACCGCGGATCTCGCCTTGAAGTTGTCGTCGCTCGACTCGTCTCCTACAACTGTCACCTGAAGGTTAAAGGGGCTCGACCTCACTTCTCTTGAAAACGACGGATGATGAAAAATGGTGGAGGATGATGTGAATATAAAGAGGAGGGAGTTGGAAAAGAGATGGAGAAAGTGGAGAAAATGTGGCTTGGAGTAGAAGGCAAGTAAAGGAGAAGAGGTAAAAGGGGATTAAAACAAATAATTAATAAAATAATTTGGTAGACTACTAAAAATAATTAAAATAATAAAATAATAATAATAATAAATCTGAATATAATAAAATAAATCTGAAAATAATAAAAAAGTGGGGTGACATGTGGTGGCTCCAGGAGCTGCCACGTGTCGCTCCTAGAAAATTCAAAAATTAAATGTAAAGAAAAATAAAAAAAGAAATAACAAAATGGATTAAATAAAAAAGTGGTCAACACAAAAGTTGCTCGTCTCGACGAGATCTACAACTTTCGTGAAGGGTCGAAAATCAAATAAGATCATCTGTACAAAAATGTATTTTTGGGTGGTACCTTATAGGTATAAAATACCACATTTTTCCTTTTGCAATTTTTTTTATCATTTTTCAATAAGAGAAAAATCAAAATAAAAATAGAGGAAATATGAGAAAAATATTTACAATTTAATCTAATTTTTTGGATTTTTAATAATTAAGAAAATGCAAGGGCATTTTGGTCAATATGCACAATATACAAAAGGGGCCCAAAACCCAAATTTTGCATACGAGCTCCGATTTTAATGAAATTGGTCTTGTTTCGAAGGTTTTTGAATGTATATTACTTTAAAAGTGAGTAGACCTAAATCGGACACTGTATGAGAGATATATGCGTATTTTAAGGCTCCTAGTTTCAAACTTAGATTGGGGTTTTATTGATCAGTTTTACAAGTTAGTATTTTTTCGATATTTTTCTTTAATTAGTGTTAGTAATATATACACTATGGAGTTGATTTTATTGGATTTGGATTTAGTATAAAATATATACAAATAGATGAAATATGGTGAATATACAAGTGAATATTTACAATTGAATTTGCTTCTTATTTAATGCAATATGAATGCTAAAATGCAGATATAATCAATGCATGCATGAATGCTAATTATCCAATATAAGTGGAAATATGCATCTGATTACTCGGGAACAACGCTCTATTTTCAACTTTTAGAGTGATGAATCACGGATTCATCAACCTCCCTGAGTTCGACCTTGGGCTTGCCCAAGTAAAAAAAATTAACCACTCGCTTTAATTGGAAAACAATTGAATTTGGGATTTTAAATTAATCCAACTTTGCCCGATTGCTAAACAAATTTAAAAGTTAATTTCACGCAATTAACATAGGGTAGATTCGATGTTCTTCAATGAAATCATTCATTAACTTCAGTATGTATTTTTGGTCTTTCATACGTGCAAATACATCGACGAATTTCAAGAAAAATATCTTTTTGTCAAAAGACATGAGGAAGTTGATGATCTGCTTCCTCATATAACTCATCCAACCATCGAACATCAATGATACCATGCCATCTCCTCTTCAGCTCGCTAATGTACTCGTTCATCTCTTAATTTTCCATTACGAGATACTTGTTCATGATCTCGTATGATGCAGAGATTTTGCTCCCATTCATGAAACCACAATCTCATTGATTGTGTATTGCAAAAGAGATCTACTAGCAACGCTCACATGAATGCTTACTCTAAAAAATAGCCTGCTAATAACCATCCCCACTCTCTTTGGCATTTGAAAACATGTCCATCATCTTCTACACCAGATCCTTGCTTGAATTATACTGCATAAAATCTTCTCGTCTCCCTTCCTGTTTTGTTTTTTGATGGGTGGTGGTACTGGTGCACCTCTAAAACCCCTCATGCTGCTACCAACACCATAGAAACTGTCTCGTGCACCACCAGGTTCTCGCCTTTCAAACTCACTCCTCAATGTTTCTTGTGTTGCCCTTCCGTATGCCCTCATCTCAACCATTATTGTAAAAGTCGGCCGACTAGGCCGATTAGTCGGTCCGACTAGTCGAGTAGGTGGGGTAGCCGACTCGACTAGGCCTAGTCAGCCATTAGTCGGTCAACCCGACTAATCAGGCCGACTAGTCCGCCTAGTCGACCGACTACAAGGATGACTTTTACATAGAGATTTTTTAATTTTTTTAGTTTTTCGATTTTTTTAAAAGCAAACTAATTCTAATATGCTTAATGTTATATTTAAAGACAATTACTTCTTTTATTTCATCATGATAGTATAAAAAATTTACAAATCAATGTAAATATATAAGAATATGTGTATAAAATTGATTTATATATTTAAAATAATTTAAAAGGTTAAAATCTACTAATGGCTGACTAAATCCGATTAGTTGTCCGATTGCCGATTAATCCTTAGTCAATCACCCTATCGACCGAGTACCGACTACCGCTTTCTACAACCTTGGTCTCAGCTGGAGTTTGAATATCGACAGGGTAGAAAAGGTCATCGTCATGAGAATCAGATATGACATTGAACTTCTTGAACATAAACTCCTTGAATTTCTTGTCCCTTATCACCCTCTATTGATCCTTGTCTTTCTTCTTCTCCAAGTTAGCCTTCACCATCTCTCTAACATCTTTGGACAATGCCTGCACTTGACAACATGCTTGTTGTTGCCAACAAGATGATACTTTAACCTCGTGATCCCCTCTCATCCCAGCCTCTTCCTACAAAATTTGCATTCCGATTTGCATTTGTTGCCAAATTGGTGCAGCGACATACCTCCAACCAATCTTTCTACTGTCTTTTTGATTGTCAGAATCCTCAAATCCTAATCTGGAGTGTGAACCCATGATGTTGATTTTCGTGAGTAAAACCCGCAAAGAAATTATAGAACAATAGGAATCAATTATTTTCTACTAATTTTTTAATTTTATTTTTTGGATTTACTATATTTATATTTCTAAATGCATAAAATACATTAATTCTTGAATAATTACTGTTTGAACGTTCCAAGTTTATATGTTACAATTTCTAAGCAAAATAATCATAAAAAGTTTAGGTGACGATATTAGAGAATAATCACGCATGACACACAACACAAAAATCAATTATTTGATACTAAGATCTTTAGTATAATTTTTGTATTTAATAAATTTATAGTTTTAAAAAACATAAAATAACTAAAGTCTAGATTTATTAGTGTTAAACAAGAGATCCATGTTTCTACTTTGCAAAAAATCAACTTAAGCCATCATAAGTTTCAATGTCCCAAATTTATTCTTTACAATATCTCACAAAATACTTCAAATATCCTAAAAAAACTCAAGAATATGCAATATACAATAATATGAAAACCCCCTAAAAACATTAACAAAAATTAACAAAATAATGAAGATTGAGAGCCATATCTTCAACAAAGGCAAGAACATGCTCCAACAAAAGGCACAACAATAGACTTAGGCGATATCATACTAATATGAGTACAATTTCGCTAGTATCCGTTCAAAGTGGGATTATTTTATTGAAAGATAGCATACGTCAGCTAGTATATTGGTATGTGGAGAGATGTCTCCAATATATCACACGAAACAATCCGATATTTTGGAAAACCTTATACAATAGAATATTGAAACCCCCACCTAGTTATATTGATATGTTAGTGATATATTACCGATATCACGACATTTCAAACCATGATTTTGTTGTATACAATTTGTCCATGTAGTCTGCGAAGGGATTTTAGAAGAACTCTCCAAGAAGCGTAAAACCAAAGACCACAGAATTGAGAAATACTCTATCGTGAAATTCTTGAAGTTTTATATGGTCGCTGGGAAATCTGTTTCTGAATAGGCATGTGAATTTCTGCTTATGCTCCTTGGATACAAAGATGCTGGAATAAAACTTGTAGAGATGTTTTAGGCTATGTCATTAAAGAAAAATTCTAATGTCTTGGGAAGACTTCTGTAAGTAAGGAAAGATTTCCATGGATGACCTGATGTTGGCAATCACCATTGAGGATGAACACATGAATTATAAATGTGTTGTTCTAATGGATGTTCAGGCTAAGGTTAATTTTATAACCTTGAAAGACAAGGAGAAGAAGGAAAAGGGGGGAACAACAAAGATAAGTTCAAACCCAGAGGCAAGATCCGGAAAAAGATAAGATATAAACCTTGTTCACACTGTAATCAGGTTAGGCATTGAAATGACTATCTGTTCTTGAAGGCCCAATAGAAGCCGACATAAAGAAACCCGAAAGTGAACATGATCATTGGGGGATTCATGACTAGCAAAGGGTATGTCTAAGTAAAACTTAAATGTACTATATTCAAGATTCAAATGAATGGCTCATGGATACAAGAGCTAATGTACATATATGTTCTAAGAGATCCTTCTTTTCATATTGTCATACATACATCAGTAGGGCTATAGAGATGGTGAATGACTTTGCTGCTAGGATGCTAGGTTTGGGACACTTCGACTTGAGGTTCTCCTATGGACAAGTTTGAACTCTACATATGATGATGCAGGTTCCTAATGTCGAGAAGTTTTATCAAGCTCAATTTTAAATAGAATTGATTTTTAAATGGACCAAATGTAATTGTTGGAATAAAACTGAGGCATATATTAGATGAGACTCCCAGGCTCTCTTATATAGGAGAAAAGCCGTGGGTTATTTACAAGAGCAGTACACGAGGATAACATAAAATAGAAAATGATAATGAGAGATATTTTTATCTCAACACTCCCCCTCAAGCTGGAGCATATATATCTATCATGCTCAGCTTGGAACAACACCTCTGAAATGGTCCTCTAGTCAGGGTCTTGGTGAAGATGTCTGCCGTCTGATCTCTTGTGGAAACATGAGAAGTGGATATGAGACCTTTCTGGATCATGTCTCTAGTGTAGTGACAGTCCACCTCGATATGCTTTGTCTGCTCATGAAAGGCAGGATTACTGGCAATAAATAAAGTCGCTTGATTATCACATAAAAGCTGCATAGGAAGAGAAACCTCAACAGTGAGGTCGGTCAGTACGGATCTAACCCACATCATCTCTGCACTTCTCTGCGCCATGGTGCTGTATTCAGATTCTGCGCTTGATCTGGCCACCACTGTCTGCTTTTTTCTTTTCCATGATACAATTGAGCTCCCGACAGAAACAATAAAGCCTGAAGTAGACTTTCCGTCTCTAGGGCAACCTCCATAATCTGCGTCTGTACAAGCCGTCACCTCAAGTGATGTACCTATTGGAAATGCGAGCCCACGGCGAGCCATTATGCAATAAATGTTATTGCACATATCATTCCCTGATCTGAAATGAAGAATGAATAATTTGTATAATAGGTCCCTTAGTACAATTAGGGTTATGTACCATGGCCATCTTAATAATCATACAGCTGTTGATTCAACTGTTGAATCATAGAGGCTGGTGCTTGGATGAATATCTAAAGAGTTAGATTGAGGACTCATCAAGCACCGTCAAATGATTATTAAGAGATGATCTCCAGCCTGAGTAGGAGATGGCAATCCTATCTCTGAAGGCTGATATCTGACTGACCTCTTGATGCAGGTCCTCTGCATAGGAATAGAGATTCGGAGGTGTTAGATTAGTTAGGTCAAAGAGTTGACTTAACGAGATCGAGATAACCAAAGTCCTATATCATATGCTGTCATGATATAGGCACGCATCCTCTGACCGGAGACAGATGTGTTACTATATGTCTGAGTGTGTACATTTGGCAGACCAATAGGTTGATGACCTAATCAAGGTCTATACACCGGCGCGCTGGTGTGCATATAAGGGCATATGAGTAATACGATCTCTCAAAGGGATCATACAGGTTCAGTTACTGAACCGGAAGACATGAGGTCACTCGTGAGATATTGGGAAGAATCAAATTCCATGCGCATGGTCGTCTCGCTTTGGAAGCTTGACTGAATTTGTAGGTTTGATATATACTTTTAGTATATGATCAAGACCTAGGTATGATATACGCTTTTAGAAAGTGTATGATCGATACCAACTCCCAATGATCGAATGAGAAACTTACTGATAAAACCATGAAGTAGACAACATAAAGTTGATCCGATACTTCGGGTTTAGTCTGAGTCTTCCAGTATGCAGGATGTACAGGTATTGGGAATACCTGAGGGTGATTTGATCATAAACGGTTGTATAACCATGACGCTTCCATTCTTAGGGAGTGATGAAACGGGTCTGGATTTTAGTGACTCCTCTCAGTAGAGAAGTGATCTAATCTTGGTCCAAGTGTTGGACATTGATCTGAATGTGATTCAGATACAATGAGAAGATTAGATTTACGGTCTTGATTTAATCAAGCATCTATGAGAGGCCCGCGATCTGGATTTGAGATATGATCTCAATATCCATGTCATTATACGTGGAACAATACAATCGCCCTGTCCTTATCTCCAAGTATCTGCGGAGAGATTGCATTATTCTTGAAGGGTTCAAGAATAATTCCATAAGATCTAAGCAATGAAGAAATAATGATTAAATGTGATTTAATCATCTTGATGTGTGAAGAAATTATCCAATTTAATTAAATGTGATTTAATTAATGTGGATAGAAATATCCAATTATTCATAATATATTATAAATGTGATTTATAATGTATTAGAGAGAGCTAATTATAATTTATATGTGTTGATTAATTATTATGTGTATTGGATACACATTGTGTAATTAATTAACAATATGAATTATATGTTGTTTTGGGTTGTGAATATGATTCACAATTTTTTCCATGGCAAGAATGCAATATTCTCAAAGATAATTGTGAATTATGTTTTGAAGAATAAAACCCAATAAATTTGTTGCAAATAAATAAGAGAGAAAATCAAGAAGATATGCAATCTCATGGGAATCCATGAGATTGCCTCCTTGGACTCCCATAGTGGGCGACACACCACTCCTATATGGAATGGGTGGCCGTCCAACATGGAAGGTGCATGGAGATGAAATCTCCATGCACATTCTCTCCTTATTTATTGGGTTGATTTAGGACTAAATTATATTTGATTTTTTCAAATATACTTTAACCTAAATTTGTTGCTTTTGACAACAACAATCTTGGCCATTGGATTGACACAAATCAATCTCACCCATTGATTTTATGTGTCCCATGGATTGAGATCCATGGATCCCAAAACCCTATAAATAGAGAGGCATACTATGCTCTCTATGGACTTGCAATATTGGAGCTCTCTCTCTCCCTCATTTCTTCACACACGCCAGCCCTCTCTCCCTCTCCTGTTGGTGGCCGTCCACCATACCCTAGAGGAGAGAACCGTCGTCGCCTTCGCCACCGCGCCGCCGCTTCGACGTTCTTCGGTTCTCCGTCTTCTTGGAGAGTTCCTCTCACGAAGGAGACGTTTAATCTCGTGCGACGAGATCATGAGCAACCATTCTTGGATCATCTTCTTGGATTGCGAGGACAACGCGGTTCATCCCCGCGCTCGCAAGCGGTCTCGCCGACGATCGGACTTGAGACAGGAGGTCTCTTTCTTTAGAGACTTGATCAACCACGCTTCAAGAGTTATTGCATTATACTTGTTGTGGTTATAGATGAAACGATCTGAGAATGGTTCTCGGATCATGTGGTTTCATCGAATAAAATTTTTTAAATTCCACTGCACCGAACCACTAGTACGACTAGTCGTTCTTCGTCGTATTCAATACGACGATCACGCTTCCGTGATGCGCTTGAGGATAATTCCATATCCTTCAAGTGGTATCAGAGCCTTAGGTCGACGGTTTCGAATATGATTCGAAAAACCGAGGACGACTTGGGTTCGTTTAGATCGCGAAAGTTTTCATCGCATTTGATTTCGCAGATCTGTTTAGTAAATAAATTCGGCACTGTTTAAATTGTTTAAACGAATTTAATTTGGATTTTGTTCCTCATTAAATAAGGAAACCATAGGATCTGAGTTTACGTAAATCGGATTTCGTATGCTCTAGATATGGTTGTTTTAATGAACATGTATGCACTGTTGCGGGAACTGTAGATCTGAACGTGATTAAAATGTTAATTACTGTTTAGACTTTCCTCGAAATGCGTGTAACATCACCCGGATTCTGTCCTAAATCAAATTAGCAATCTATGAAAATTGATTTTGTCTAATTTGAATTTAATATGATTGAGATATGCTAATTTTAATAAGAAGGGGTCACTGCTGAAATTACAGTCCTAATCTAGAACCAAGTGATTGTCAATTAGTGAAATTAATTATTAATTTCGTGAAATAATCATGAAAAATATTTGTGAAATATTTGAAGATGATTATTTACATAATTGACTTGGCCTCAACCAATTAATTGATTAGATTTGATCTAAATCTTAATTGGAAATGCATTCATCAAACTTGATGTTTGATTGGTGATTGTCATTTAATCATTTAGTGAAATTAAATTGTTTAATTTCCTAGAATAATTGTGCATAAATATTTGTGAAATATTTGATGATAATTATTCCCTTAAATGACATTGCCTTAACCAATAATTGATTAAGATGTGATCTAAATCATAATTGGAAACCACAATCTTTCAAACTTGATGCTTGAATAGGATTTGGGAATTTGTCTAGCAAATTTCCTTATAATCAAAAATGTTTTGATTATTACTATATGGTACAATTTCGGTTGAAGAACCGATGATCATCTGAAGTACAAATTAATCAATTTGGCATTATCCTTTCCCGAGGCGGATATGGTGCCTAGTCGGAGAGCACTGGGGTTGCGGGTTGCAACGTATGTGGTCCGTCCCACTCTCGTCGGTACTGGCCATGACAGCGGGTAGGGCCGGGATAATGTCCGAGGGATTAAGATGTATTTTTTCTAATTATTAAAATTCGAATTAATACGTATTTTGAGATATTACCATATATGTATTCAAGTAAAATAATCAAGTTTGATTGATTGAATTGGATTGATAATTAATTTAATATGATTAAATTGATTATGTCCAATTGAAATACTCTAATATGATTAGAGCTAATAATTCCCTTGGAAGAATTAATTATGTGAATGTGATTCACGATAATTAATTAAAATTTGAATATGATATGGAGGATCACATAAGTGACATCCATGGTCTCCCATCAAGGCGGAGGGTTCCGTCGCCAGGGATTGCATGTGGGAGACGCCTGTCCGAAGTGACAGCTCCTGTATGCAAGCGCATCTGGATCGGGCTCGTCGCTTCTCGAAAGAGTAAGGACGTATGCGTAGTGACCCCAGTATCGGGTCCTCATATTATTGGGGCGATATTGGATTGCGCATAGCGAGTTGTATTCCTGTTGACGGTTGGTTCAATTAATGACGGGTCAACATCGCCTTAGGGGTGGTGGGCCCGGGTGTTAAAGACCGAATTGGGAGATGCAAGTTGGACTTGCAAGGCGGAATGTGTTCCCGCTTCTTTTTATCCGAGTTGTAGGTTCTCATATTATTGGGATGCAACAAAGATAAGGAAGGAGATCCCAGATCTTGCTTGAGATATAATGGTAAGTATATCTCTTACATTGAAAGTGATTAAGGGAATGAACTTTCAATGTTGACATGGCAAGACAACTTTGATATAAAAATTCCTAAATCAAAGTAAAATATGTATATATAAATACATACATCTATGCAAATTTCTTATTTCAGATAATCCTTCATTAAAACCCACTCAATGATATACTCAATAATAACCAGTGAAATATCTTGGATTGGACTCATGATCCAGATATTGTACTTGCAAATGGACACATAATGTATGTGGTTGCAATGTGCAAGTTTCCTCATAATATTGAGGAATGACAATTAAATAGATAATAGGACTACAACCCTAGGGTTTGTATGTCTCTATAGTCTTGGTATCATCAACTGTACTTTGGAAGTGACATGTTGATGATGATCATAATTGTCATATAATCCTTATAAAATCAATGAAGATTTTCTGGCATACACATGTGCTCTTGACATTTAATCATGGATGACATGGTTCTCTGCATCATGTAGAATGGTAGCTCTATAAAGAGATGATGTATTCAAATTGTTTGAGTACCTACCTGAACCTATGAGTTCAGATGGATGTAGATAATGAGTGTTATTATTCTACTGTCTATACTCTAGTCATTCATGAAGCTTCGTAGTATTCATATTGTGTGAATTTAATGAAGCATAAATAAATGTTGAAATACTCTTACTTTGAATTCTTTTGAATTTAAAATAAGAGATCCTCTGTCTTGAGCAATGGTTGCTTATAGATAAAGGGAGCGCAATGGAAGCATGGGTTGGACCCAAGAAAGAAGGAAAGTCAAAGAGTTGACTGGACTTCTGTGACTTCCATATGACATCCAAAGAGTTGGATGAATGCCAATACTGCAATAAGTTGATGTGTTGATAGTATGACTATCAAGTCTGTCTAGAATCCTTAGAAAAGGACTCGGATGGAGCATCAGAATAATCTACATAAATCAGTGATATTGACTTACTTATTGAATAAGATAAAGTCAAATAATTGTATCTCAATCTTCTGATGGCATTTGCAATAGGTTGCATATGTTTTAGAAGACTAGAAAATTTGATCTTAAGGTTTATAGTTATCCACATGGACATTGATGTAATTATTGCAACAATCCCTGTTGGATTGATAGACTTGTTGATTTCAGTGGGAGAGCCCTTAGTCGTGGAGAATGTCTCTATGACCTAGATATAAGAATACACTCATTGTTTATTTCTAAATGTTGGAAATAAAAATGAATTCTGAGATAGAACTATCATAAAGAGTTATGATGGATATATTTCAGATAGTAATCTAAAATCTGGTGGACTCCACTAAATTAGAAAAATTAATGAATGGTTCATTAATATTTTTAAATACTGAATTAAAACCTTTATAAGATCAATAGGAGGATGAAGATCATTTGACAATGATCTAGCATCGAGCCTTGGACATTTGTTTATCGATTTGATCAATAGACTAGTAAGAGATGAAACTTTAGAATGTCTAAAATTTCAAAAGTTACATACTTATGAATATTGTATTCAAAGTAAAAATGTCCAATACACCCTTCTTCGAGAATGGTGTAAGATGCCAAGGTATTCAGGATCTCATACATATTGATGTGTGCGGATCATCTATATCATAGTGAACATTGTGGATATGTGATATCTATTGACGATTATGTATGATATGAGATTTCTTCTCTTCACCTAAGAAACCTTTGAAATGTTCAAAGATTTCATAATTTTGGTTTAAAACCAAAGTTTGAAGGAAGATAAAATGAATTTGATCTAATCTAGGTAGCGTGTACCTGTTAGATGAATTCAAAGAATACCTTATGTAGATATGAATATCATTTCTATCTCAATCCTCCTAACACACCTTAACTCAATAAGAGTTATAGGGAGATACAATTGGATCATGTGTGACATGATCTTATCAATGATGAATTTTTAGCATAATTACCCCTTAGTTTCCAGGTATATATGTGTAGTAGAGACTACATTATATATCCTTAATAAAATTCCTTGCAAGTAAGCTGGAATTAAGCACTAGAGAGTGCTACTTCATTAGGAAAATAAAGGATGGTATTGGATACCTACTTTACGACCTTGAGATTCTTAAAATATCTCATCTCCGAGAATGTGATTCTTAGAGGTTGAGACTCTTGAGAATCAAGATGAAAATGAAGTATAGGAACTCATTTAATCTTGAGAAGATAATGAGACTCCTGAAATTGGAAACTAAAAGGACAATTAAAGATGAAACACTAATACCTCTTCAAATGAGTTTGAGGATGGATTCCATGTGTTAGAGAAATCTGACAATGATCGAACTTCATGTGATGAAGCTTCTGAAGATCATAGCATGGATAGATGGATAGCAATAAAAGTCTAATGTAGACTTCATATACAAGTGTTGTATATGGACCCTCGAGGATCCACCTATATGGGTAAGACCTGTAAAGGTGTAAATGGATCTTCAAGAGACAGGGAACCTGATGAGAAGGTAGAGATCTTCAAAGCACGGTTCGTAGCCATAAGCTACACACTGGAAGAGAAGACATTGCTTGCAATGAGACTTGCTCTTCGGTGACCATGCTTAAAACCATCAGAATATTGCTAACCTTAGCTACATAACTTGACTATTGCATCTTCAAGATGTAAGTCAATATTGCATTCCTCTATGAATACCTCTTTGAGGATATTCACATGAAGTAGCCCCAGGGCTTCATGGTTGAGGAAAGCAAGGTGTGCAAGCTAAGGAATCCATCTATGGACTCAAATAAGCTTCTTGAAGTTGGATCATAAGATTTGATGAAATTATAAATGTTATGATTTCAGATAGAATCTTGATGAACCATATGAAGCTTAGTGGGAGTGCTTTTGTGTTCATCGTGCTAAATGTAGATGATATCCTAATCATTTAAAAATGATATAAGGATAATAATTAGTGTTTTATAATCTGGTTGTTCCATAACTTGAAATAAGATTTCAAAGATGCCTCTCAGATCTTAGTTCTGAAGTTGTTCAGAAGCAAAGAGAAGAGGATAATGGGACTGTCACATTTGTAGTACACCTTGGACATATTCTATTCATAGAAATTCCAAGAAAGGCTTCTAACCCTTAAGATATGGTACTGACCTATCTAAAGGGATAACACCTCAAAGAGTTGAGGAAGTGAATGCTGGAACTTCTTGCCCTTGGGCATCAGTTCTGAGAAGCCGAGTGTGTGCTAGATGTGTACAAAAGCCAGGTGGCTGCCATGCAGTGGGAGTAGTAAACTGTTACTAGTCCTACTATGGAAATAAAACACTTGGTTGCAGTAACAACAAAATCTTCACAGATGACAAGATTTTTTGAGATAGTGATCTCAAAGTCTTATCTTCAAAAGTTTAAGACTTTATAGATAGTGATCTAAAAGGTCTTAACTAAAGATACCTTAGGAGATAGAGATCTCCAGAAATAAGGATATTCTTATAAGGATTATGGAAATACTGGTTATGATAATTGTTAAGCTGTAGTGTCAAGGACACTATAACTAACAAGATTGAGTATTAGTTGCATAAGATGCAACATTCGCATTGGATGCGAGCACTGTTACTGGGGATATGCAAGTGCCGTAAAAGGACTTGGCGTAGTCTCGCGGGAACAGAGTGACTGATCAGCTTACCTAGCTATTTTATAAATAGCCTATGATTGTCACATGAGTGCGGGTTTAAATAATTAGCCCATTAATGGCTCTTTGGGTTAGTGGGAGATTGTTGGAAATGCGAGCCCACGGCGAGCCATTATGCAATAAATGTTATTGCACATATCATTCCCTGATCTGAAATGAAGAATGAATAATTTGTATAATAGGTCCCTTAGTACAATTAGGGTTATGTACCATGGCCATCTTAATAATCATACAGCTGTTGATTCAACTGTTGAATCATAGAGGCTGGTGCTTGGATGAATATCTAAAGAGTTAGATTGAGGACTCATCAAGCACCGTCAAATGATTATTAAGAGATGATCTCCAGCCTGAGTAGGAGATGGCAATCCTATCTCTGAAGGCTGATATCTGACTGACCTCTTGATGCAGGTCCTCTGCATAGGAATAGAGATTCGGAGGTGTTAAATTAGTTAGGTCAAAGAGTTGACTTAACGAGATCGAGATAACCAAAGTCCTATATCATATGCTGTCATGATATAGGCACGCATCCTCTGACCGGAGACAGATGTGTTACTATATGTCTGAGTGTGTACATTTGGCAGACCAATAGGTTGATGACCTAATCAAGGTCTATACACCGGTGCGCTGGTGTGCATATAAGGGCATATGAGTAATACGATCTCTCAAAGGGATCATACAGGTTCAGTTACTGAACCGGAAGACATGAGCTCACTCATGAGATATTGGGAAGAATCAAATTCCATGCGCATGGTCGTCTCGCTTTGGAAGCTTGACTGAATTTGTAGGTTTGATATATACTTTTAGTATATGATCAAGACCTAGGTATGATATACGCTTTTAGAAAGTGTATGATCGATACCAACTCTCAATGATCGAATGAGAAACTTACTGATAAAACCATGAAGTAGACAGTATAAAGTTGATCCGATACTTCGGGTTTAGTCTGAGTCTTCCAGTATGCAGGATGTACAGGTATTGGGAATACCTGAGGGTGATTTGATCATAAACGGTTGTATAACCATGACGCTTCCATTCCTAGGGAGTGATGAAACGGGTCTGGATTTTAGTGACTCCTCTCAGTAGAGAAGTGATCTAATCTTGGTCCAAGTGTTGGACATTGATCTGAATGTGATTCAGATACAATGAGAAGATTAGATTTACGGTCTTGATTTAATCAAGCATCTATGAGAGGCCCGCGATCTGGATTTGAGATATGATCTCAATATCCATGTCACTATACGTGGAACAATACAATCGCCCTGTCCTTATCTCCAAGTATCTGCGGAGAGATTGCATTATTCTTGAAGGGTTCAAGAATAATTCCATAAGATCTAAGCAATGAAGAAATAATGATTAAATGTGATTTAATCATCTTGATGTGTGAAGAAATTATCCAATTTAATTAAATGTGATTTAATTAATGTGGATAAGAATAATGTGGATAGAAATATCCAATTATTCATAATATATTTTAAATGTGATTTATAATGTATTAGAGAGAGCTAATTATAATTTATATGTGTTGATTAATTATTATGTGTATTGGATACACATTGTGTAATTAATTAACAATATGAATTATATGTTGTTTTGGGTTGTGAATATGATTCACAATTTTTTCCATGGCAAGAATGCAATATTCTCAAAGATAATTGTGAATTATTTTTTGAAGAATAAAACCCAATAAATTTGTTGCAAATAAATAAGAGAGAAAATCAAGAAGATATGCAATCTCATGGGAATCCATGAGATTGCCTCCTTGGACTCCCATAGTGGGCGGCACACCACTCCTATATGGAATGGGTGGCCGTCCAACATGGAAGGTGCATGGAGATGAAATCTCCATGCACATTCTCTCCTTATTTATTGGGTTGATTTAGGACTAAATTATATTTGATTTTTTCAAATATACTTTAACCTAAATTTGTTGCTTTTGACAACAACAATCTTGGCCATTGGATTGACACAAATCAATCTCACCCATTGATTTTATGTGTCCCATGGATTGAGATCCATGGATCCCAAAACCCTATAAATAGAGAGGCATACTATGCTCTCTATGGACTTGCAATATTGGAGCTCTCTCTCTCCCTCATTTCTTCACACACGCCAGCCCTCTCTCCCTCTCCTGTTGGTGGCCGTCCACCATACCCTAGAGGAGTGAACCGTCGTCGCCTTCGCCACCGCGCCGCCGCTTCGACGTTCTTCGGTTCTTCGTCTTCTTGGAGAGTTCCTCTCACGAAGGAGACGTTTAATCTCGTGCGACGAGATCAGGAGCAACCATTCTTGGATCATCTTCTTGGATTGCGAGGACAACGCGGTTCATCCCTGCGCTCGCAAGCGGTCTCGCCGACGATCGGACTTGAGACAGGAGGTCTCTTTCTTTAGAGACTTGATCAACCACGCTTCAAGAGGTATTGCATTATACTTGTTGTGGTTATAGATGAAACGATCTGAGAATGGTTCTCGGATCATGTGGTTTCATCGAATAAAATTTTTTAAATTCCGCTGCACCGAACAACTAGTACGACTAGTCGTTCTTCGTCGTATTCAATACGACGATCACGCTTCTGTGATACGCTTGAGGATAATTCCATATCCTTCAGTACCCCTGCTAAATATAAGACCCGAACCAGGTGAGGTTTTTAGATATCTCAAGATCATATGTACAACATCCATATGCACCTTCCTAGGCTGTTCCATGAACTGGCTAACCTTGCTCACTGCAAAAGCTATATCTGGCCTGGTGATGGTAGCATACAAGAGTTTCCCAACTAGTTCTCTATATTTCATCTTGTCTACCTCCTCAGTGTCATCATCATACAATCTCATACTGGGATCCATGGGAGTAGTGGCAAACTTGCATCCTGTCATACCTATCTCAGAGAGAAGATCCATCACAAACTTCCTCTGGGTCATCACAAGACCACGCTGGTTCCTGGAAAACTCCAGTCCAAGGAAGTATCGAAGAGTGCCAAGGCCCTTGGTCACAAATTGTTGACCTAGGAACTCCTTGGTCGCCTGAATCCCTTGCTCATCATCCCCTGTAACCACAGTATCATTTACATAAACAAGAATAGCAACAATACATCTCTGTGTCCTCTGAATAAAAAGGGAGTGATCTGCTGTAGACCGTGTAAACACCTGTCGTTCTATCAACTCTGATAGCTTATGGTACCAAGCTCTCGAACTCTGCTTCAGGACATGAATTGCCTTGTGGAGCATATATACCTTATGTGACTCTCCCTTAGTAGCAAACCCTGGTGGCTGCTGCATATATACCTCCTCTTGTAGATCTCCGTATAGAAATGTATTTTTCACGTCAAGTTAATATAGAGGTCAGTCCCGTGAGACGACAATTGATAGAAGAATGCGAAGTGTCAAGTGTCTGGCCACGGGAGAGAATGTATCCTGATAGTCCACCCCATAGGTTTTGGTGAACCCTCGTGCCACAAGCCTTGCCCTGTAGCGATCCACACTGTCGTCTGCCCTCTGTTTTACCGTAAATATCCATTTGTAGCTTACAAGCGAGGTACTTGGCGGAGCGAAGACAATGCTCCAGGTACCACGAGACTGCAAATTTGCCATTTCCTCTTCCATTGCAAGTTTCCAATTACTGTCCTATAGTGCCTCTTGATATGTGCATGAGATAGTAACAGTAGAGAGACCACTACAAACTTCCTGTAATCCTCTGAAAGATGATCCAAAGACACATGTGCATCTAAAGGATACGTGGCACATTGGCGACGAGGCTTCCTTGGGGCAATAGGGACGTCCAGGTCATCAACCTCTATGATCTTTGGAATCTCTGCCTGTGTATCAGTCAAAACCCCAGTGCCATTAGTAGAAACAATGTGGTTATGACATACCTCAAGCGTGATAGATGTTGTGGTCGACACCTGAGCAGAGGGGCGAGTAAAAGACCTGCGAGTGTACACACGTGGTAAAAACTTGGACTGAATAGATGGACGTGGAGGTGGTGGTGGTGGTGATGGTGATAATGGAGGAAACTGAGTTGTATCATGAGGTTCATCTGTTGAAGAATACTGAGGTGGAGGAACAACATCCTCTCAGAGTTGGCATTGGACAACCTGTCACTTGAAGGAGAGAAATACATAACAGACTCAAAGAAAGTGACATCAGCACTCACATAATATTTGCATCCTACAGGATCAAAACATTTATACCCTTTTTTGGTACGAGAATAACCGACAAATACGCACTTGACATCTCTAGGTGAGAGCTTGTCATGACCAGGAGTGAAATTGTAGACAAATGCCACAGACCCAAAGACTCTAGGAGTAGGTGAGAATAGTTCCTTCTCAGGAAATGCAATCAAGAAGGGAACCTTCTCTCCAAAAATGGTGGACGACATGTGGTTGACTAGGTAGCAAGAGGTAAGGACAACATCACCCCAGAAGGAATGAGGGGCACGACTCTGAATCAAAAGTGTCCGCGTAACATCAAGTAG
Source organism: Ottelia alismoides (assembly GCA_037367405.1). NCBI lineage: Eukaryota > Viridiplantae > Streptophyta > Magnoliopsida > Alismatales > Hydrocharitaceae > Ottelia > Ottelia alismoides. The sequence continues at coordinate 482,856 of JAZKJV010009016.1, forward strand.
GTGACGGTATTTACGTTCAACCACTCCAGTCTGTTGTGAAGTATAAGTGCAAGAGGTCTGATGAACAATGCCAAGAGACCTTAGGAAATCAGATAAATGTAATGTTGAAAACTCCAAAGCATTATCTGTACGAATGAATTTCACATGAGAAGAAAAGATATTTTTGATTTCAATAAGAAAAGATTTAATAATAGCACCTGCTTCAGATTTATGTTTTAATAAGAACACCCAAGATAATCTAGTGTAATCGTCCACAACAACCATATAAAAAGGATGCCCGTGATGATCAGGAACATGACTAAGACCCCAAATGTCAAAATGAAGCAATTCAAACGACTGACTACTTTGACAACTTGAACAATTTGGAAAATAGGAGCAATGGTGCTTCCCAAGCCGATAATCTTCATAGTCTATTGTGGTACGAATAGAAATTTGTGGCAGTACACGACACATCTTTTGAAGAGGTAGGTGACCAAAGCGAAGATGCCACATGAAAGGGGACACAGACCCTGAAGGAACAGTAGCTATCCCAGCACTCGGTGGTATAACAAGCTTGTACAATCCTCTCTGCTCACAGCCATGCCCAATCACCTTGCCAGTTAGTATGTCCTGAAACACAAGTGAAGACAGGTCAAAGATGGCACGACAATGTAAATCTTTTGTAATTTGACTAATAGACAAAAGATTCATCTGAAAATCTGGAGCATGTAAGACATTCTGAAGATGCATAGAGGGGGATAGAACAATCTCCCCCGACCAATAATTGGTAGACGAACTGTAACATCCAGAATCCGCCAAACCCGAACTCGACCCGATTAGCGTCTGATTAACCCAAAAACGTTGTCGGTCAATACTAAACAACCTAAAACGACCGATTGATCATGAATCAAAAGTCGTTCGGGCAAAATCGAGCAAAAATCGGTCGCTTCGCAATACGCGCCGCGAAAAGCCGCGACGTAAATTCGGAAACCACAAAACGAATCGAGACTGTCATTAGATCCGATTTGACGATACAAGACCAACGGAATCGACCGTTCGTCAATCGGAGGTCGTTTGATATTTTTAAATCATAAAATTTAATCTCAAACAAAAACCGTATCTCAAAAATTTTGGGTATGCAAAACTCGATCGGAAGTATATCAATATTATACTCATATTGATCGTCATTCTGAGATGATCAATTCAAGATATAGTGCATCGAAATCCGACACCTGATGCGCGAATACGGTCTACTTCAAATATATCAAATAAGTGAGATTTGTTAAAAAAAATTAAAAAAATCTTACACAGGAGCAGCCTGTCTGCTGGGCAAGACAGTCGTTTGGGTCATTAAATCCCAACACTTGTCTTCCCCTTTACTATCCACTTGCCCCCAAGTATTTCCACTTGGCAACCAAAGGCCTCCTCTCTTCTTCTTATTAATATCCAGCCCACTCCCCTCTTTCTTTTCTCTTTCATTCCAACGCAACCCTCTTCCCCCATCATTTACTCTCCTTCCTTCCTGCTTCTTTTCTCCATTTTAACAACACTTTTCCCCTCTTTGTTAAAATTTGAGCTGTAACAACATCATCCACACTTCTCGGCTGGATTTTTCATCACCTCCAAGCTACTGCAGCCTTTGTTGCCGGAATGTTTTTTTGGAATTTCCTCTGCATGCAAGCCGTAAGAACCCTTCCCTCTCTTCTTCTTTTCTCCCAAAAAAAAACCCCCTTTTCATTCTCCTCATTTAGTCCAGCCGTAGATAGCTCCTGCAACCTCTTTTGGAGTCCCAAACAGCAACAAGATTAAATTCCTATTGCTGGATTTTGGAGCTTCATTCAAAAAAACTGTTCCAGATACAGTTTCAGCATCTAGGGAAGCCATTGATGGAGCTGTGTACATGCATGGGATTCCTAAAATGGGAGAAATCACAGGTACAATCCCTAGCCCATCTCCTTGCTGCCATGCATGTGTATTTCCCTTAATTATATGTACAGTCCTCTCCTCTTCAATTGATGCCATGCATGTCATTTGTATCTTAATCTCATGTATGTACATTTGAAATGTATTATCCTAGCAAATGAACTACAGTCCCTTTTACATCCAAAAAGATTAATCGACATTGCTTTCAATATGGCATTTCCAAATCATATAGCATCCGTTATTTAACTAGGGAAATTAAGAATCATTTGCTGTTCCATAGGTTTCAGGATTTGGAATTTTGATGACAATTGTTTTAAAAAAAATGCCAGTTAATGTCGGAAAGCCGTGACATCACAAGTTTAGTGCATGGATCTTTTTCTAACTGGGAGCTCATATTCTTGTCTAATAACGTAAAGCAAGCTGTTATATACTGATGACCGGGTGTACTTTTGTTCTCTGATTTGAGCAATAATAATCTTACATCTTGTTGAATGTCATACTGGGTGCTGAAAAAAAAAACTCTGAAATATAAATATATATATGTATGTTTATTAAATATATCTTACTGATGGTTGAATATTATTCATCTCATGTGATATTAAAAGAATGTCTTAAATTTCCAGTTCTCCTTGAAATCTCGGAAAGCATTACATGACAATGAGATTCAAATTATTATAAATTCCTGAATAATGACACAATGAGTGGTAGTTGTTCTTGAGTATCTTCGTAAACTAATTGTATGAGGATTAATAGGAGTCCAAAACTCAGGATCTTTGATGAAAGTGGCTACTATTGTAAATAAGTTATTGGATTCGGCATTTTAAATTAACTTCTCACTGTTACGGTTTGATTTAGGCAAAAAAAAATCCTGAATACCCAATTTCTCTTAAATTAATATTTATATGATCTGGGTAAATAAGGAAGTTAGTTATTTTCTGTTTACTGTTTTAGGCTTTATAAAGATTTTGTGTTTTTGGCCGATTGGTCCACAACCAATATTATTTATACTCAAGTTTTCCACTCGATGTCTTGACTTTATATCACAGAACGAGGTTAATTATAAAGAATAAGTATCAGTTTATATATATATATATATATATCATAAATATGGATCATCACTGAAATATATTACTGATAAGGATGATTAGAATTGCATTGATGCCATTTCTGATTGGTGGGGCTATAGGCAAATATTCAGAGATATATTAGGGATATATGTTAATATATTGTGTTAAACAATTTACAATATATGAGCTTGAAATACTATGCAAAGAATTGTGTTTTATTTTAATCAAACAAGACACAACAAAAGTAAAGAACCAATTTTTTTTTGTAAGGGGGGATGACTACATGAATTATTTGTTTCCAAAAAAATAAAATTTTGATTATTGGCTAGCTAAAATATATGAAACTTTTATCCAAGAAATAACTTGGATACTTCATCGTAATAACCTATAATCATAATGTTAGATCATCTTCATGAAGACATTCCTTAGGTATGCTCTGCTACTATAGATAATCATCAATAAGTTAGATGACCAAGAGATCCTAGATCTGTATGATTAACCACGGAAAGAATTGGAAAGGAGATGAATTGGTAAATGATGATGATCGTGAAACAATGATGAATTATAAATTAATGATGCCGGTCATGGTGATCTTTACACCTGACCGTGCGAGGGCGCGGTGACCCTCAACTGGGCGGGAGAATAGGAAGCCCAGTTAGGGCAGCGACCGCCAAGTGCGCGGGTCTAGGATCCCATCCTCTTTCGATTTTTACGCGAGCTCGCAGTGTTTTTACGCCTCGTTGGGATCCCGACTTTAGACCAGTTCCGCTGACCCTGTTTTAGGATACCCAGGCGGGGGATCCTGGTTTTTCAGTTTTACGTACGAGCTCGGTTGCCCGTTACCGGTCGGGCTGTTTTTCTAGAGTGACTTTTCCGGGAAGTCCCTCTCACCCGTCTCAGTGGCGTAGTTGGGAGTTAGACCTATCCCTCTATTGGACCGTCCTTCCAATTAGAGGGCGAGACGGAAGAGCCCTTTTGTTGGCTTCTTCACCGCTTGAGTTTTTTTTTCACCAACAGACTTGGCGATTCTACATCCAGATCATCCATATCTATATCTACATCATCTAGAGTTACATTGAGACTGTTGTATTGAGGTTTGAAGGGATTGATTCTACATCCAGATCATCCATCTCTATATCTACATCATCTAGAGTTACAACTGAGACAGTTACACTTGAGGCTTTAAGGGATTACAATTAAATTGAGCAAATGGAAAAGACTCTAATCCAAATCTTAATAAGCTAGTGGACGTGTTGGGAACTTAGTTAGGATGCATTATACTACACCGCATGCCTACGGAGGCACCCCAACCCTAAGACTTTCCCCAAGTCTTAGAGTCATAGTGTGAGGTTTTACACGAACCAAGACCACAGACTATCCACTAGACTTAAGAATTTAATAAATCATTATATCTTCTTATCTCATCTTTCCCGTCATCAAAATCCACAAATATGATCTCTAAGTAATATGAGAATGAAATATACTTACTATGATCAATTAGTTATAAAATAAATATGCCTATGTGGGAAATGTTGGGTTAATGGCTAATCATGAGAGGTGCTTACTAGAGATTTGAAAACCTTTTACATTTGCAAGTAGAAATAAATTTTAAATTTGAGTTGCTCATGCCTCTCTACTTGCTTTCTTTTGTAAATAATAAATGCCTGTTATTTTTATATAAACTTATGGGAAGTACCAGCACCCGCTGACGCCTTTTCTTCCTTGCACGCATGGCAGGCAAGGAGCAGTAGCGGGTTAATGATTTCAGGATATAAATTTTATACCCAATGGTATGGTTTATTTTGTGCCAATTTTTGTTCAATTTATATTGTATTATGTTTCTTTCTCTTCAGTCAGATTTTTGGGATATACTGTATGTACTGTCAGACTTTGTACATGTGAAATATATGGAAGTTAATGAAATAAGATTTTGGTGATAATTGTTCTAATAACTTGTGGTTATGATTGTGAATGTCATGTGGAAAATTATCCGCGCGAAAAATTTCCCTGTTTTTCTGTCACTTAATGCGATCTCATGTGAATGAATTATTGCGAAATGCGCGTAAACGGGTACCCGGATCCTCGGGGGTTCACAATTTGGTATCAGAGCAGTGGTACCCCGATACGCACATTCGCAGTATTTCAATTCCAATCGCATTAAGTTCTCGGATAGCGACAGTCTCCCGACTTGTCGTGAGTCTGAGAAGGGAAATTGGCATTCTAATACAATCACCGCAGATGTCACCAATTTCATTAATATTCATATTATATCCCAAGAAGAGAAAAAACATATATTATAAGTATCTTCAAATGATACTTCTATGACTAGTTATGGTTCTCATACAGAACCATGGCATCTCGACCAGGCCAGGAGACGACTGACCAGCTAGCACGCATACTGACTGCTCTTATCGAGCTTTCCACGTTCTAATTGATTCTGGTGTGACGCATTCTTTTCTTGCTTTGAAACTACTAGTTTCTTTAGGTAGAGTCGCAGAGACTCTCTCTTCTCCATATCACATCCGAGGGCCAGGTGGCCAGTTGTTCATCATATCCCTGATAGTCAGGCAATTGCCCATACTGATTGACGGTCAAGAGATGATCGCAGATTGTCTACTTCTACAGCTTGATGAGTTCGACTTGATTTTGGGCATGGATTGGCTATCTACTCATCACGCCCTTGTTGATTGCTTTAGGAAGACAATTGTCTTTAGGATTCCAGGTTTACCCGAGTTCACCTTTGAGGGTACCATACACGACTCCACCATGGTGTACATTTCAGTATTGCGAGCACAACGACTTGTCGATCAGGGTTGTGATTCATACCTTGCATTTGTTCGGGAGATATCCGATCAGGAGCCGATGACTCAGGACATCCGAGTGGTATCAGAATACCCTGACATATTTCCTGATGAGCTACCAGGGCTACCTCCTGAGAGAGAGATCGATTTCGAGATCACATTACTACCAGACACCCAGCCGATCTCGATGGCTCCTTACCGTATGACACCAGCCGAGTTGAGGGAGCTGAAGGTGCAGTTGCAGGAGTTGCTTGATTTGGGATTCGTGAGGCCGAGCACTTCACCTTGGGGTGCTCCGGTTCTATTTGTCAAGAAGAAGGATGGATCCATGAGGTTATGTATTGACTACAGGCAACTGAACAAGAGAACGGTGAAGAACCGTTATCCTTTGCCGCGTATCGATGATTTGTTTGACCAGCTCCAGGGATCTTCGGTTTTCTCGAAGATCGATCTTCGCTCAGGCTACCATCAGCTGAGGATTCGCGGGTCGGACATTCCGAAGACAGCCTTCAGGACTCGATATGGACACTACGAGTTTGTGGTGATGCCGTTTGGGCTCACCAATGCACCTGCGGCTTTCATGGATATGATGAACAGAATTTTCCGTCAATATTTGGACAAATTTGTGGTAGTATTCATTGACGATGTGCTCATCTATTCACGGAATGAATGAGATCATGCGAATGATCTACGGATTGTCTTAGATACATTGCGGGAGCACAAGCTATATGCCAAGTTGAGCAAGTATGAGTTCTGGTTATCCCAGGTATCATTTCTTGGGTGTGTCATTTCTGGAGCAGGCATTGCAGTTGATCCTGCGAAGATAGATGCAGTTATGTCTTGGGAGCAGCCCAAGACTGTTACGCAGATTCGGAGCTTCCTTGGGCTAGCATGCTATTACAGATGCTTTGTCAACGGATTTTCACGCATCGTTCGTCCTTTGACACAGTTGACGCAGAAGGGAGTTCCATTCATTTGGGACGATTTATGTGAGCAGGCCTTCCAGACACTGAAGGAGAGGTTGACTACAACGCCTATTCTTGCTCTTCCTTCAGGCACTCAGGACTATGCAGTCTACACAGATGCATCGGTAGAAGGTCTAGGAGCAGTGTTGATGCAGAGAGGACAGGTGATTGCTTACGCATCACGGCAGTTGAGACCGCACGAGCGGAACTACCCCACACATGACTTGGAGTTGGCGGCAGTTGTCTTCGCCTTGAAGATCTGGCGCCACTATCCATATGGGGTGAACTTCGAGATTTTCACAGACCACAAGAGTCTGAAGTACATCTTTGATCAGAAGGAGCTGAACATGAGGCAGCGCAGATGGCTCGAGCTGCTGAAGGATTATGATTGCACGATCTCTTACCATCCTGGTAAGGGAAACGTGGTGGCTGATGCACTCAGCAGGAGAGCGCGTGCTGATGGTACGACAAATTGGCTATATACATGGGATACGCTTGCCGCTTTGACAGATTGGCATCCTCAGGAGAGCGCATCCATTTCTACTGCCGTGCCTCCACGATATAGTAGTCTTTGGGATCGTATTGTAGAATGTCAGAAGACTGATCCTTGGATTTATGATAGATACATGTGCGCCGTCAAGGACGAATTTGATGACTTTGTTGTGATGGAGTCTATTTTATGGAAGGCAGGACGGGTAGTTGTACCCAATGATGAGCAGCTACGCAGAGATATTCTTGATGAGGCACACGGTTCACGGTTATCTATCCATCCAGGTAGCACAGAGATGTACCATGCTCTGCGCCGAAATTTCTGGTGGGATGGAATGAAGCGCGATGTGGCGCTACATGTCAGCAGATGCATGACCTGTCAGATGGTCAAAGCTGAGCACAGGAGACCACCGGGATTACTGCAGTCCCTCCCCATTCCCGAATGGAAGTGGGAGAGCATTTCTATGGATTTTGTCACGGGATTGCCAAAGACACCGGGTGGCCATGATTCCATTTGGGTCGTTGATAGGTTGATCAAGTCAGCCCATTTCATACCTGTCAACACGACTTATACTCCATCTAGATTGGCCAAGCTCTATGTGCAGAATATTATCAGGTTACATGGTATACAACGGGAGGTGGCATCAGTTCATGTCAGCACTACAGACAGAGCTGAAGATGAAATTCGCCTATCATCCGCAGACAGATGGGCAGAGTGAGCGCACCATTCAGACATTAGAGGATTTGCTCCGCGCTTGCACCTTAGAGTGGAAAGGGTCCTGGAAGGACCATCTGCCATTAGTAGAATTCACGTACAACAACAGCTATCATTCCAGTATCGGCATGGCACCATTCAAAGCCCTGTACGGGCGGAGATGTCTTACACCTCTCAGTTGGCGGGAGGTAGGTGACCATGCTCTCTACTCCGTAGATCTCTTGGAGGAGACTGCGAGAGCTGTGATCTTGTGAGACGGAGGCTTCTGACGGTACAAAGCCGCCAGAAGATCTATGCGGATCGTCGGAGAAGAGACATAGAGTTTCAGGTAATCCAATTATTACCTCATCACCTATTCAATCATAACTCATATATAAATAACTTAATCTCATATTAATGACATTCCTATTAATTATAGGTTGGAGATTGGGTATTCCTCCGTGTATCTTCCATGAAGGGAGTGCAGAGATTCGGTGTTCGTGGCAAGCTGGCGCCACGATATGTTGGACCCTTTGAGATTCTGGCTCGTGTTGGGAAGGTGGCCTATCAGATTGCCCTTCCTCCACACCTTTCAGCTATCCATGATGTCTTCCATGTATCCAACTTGAGGAAATATGCGCATGACCCTCGACATGTCATCAGCTACGAGAATCTTGACGTGGAGCCTGATTTGACATACGAGGAGAAGCCGATGCAGATACTTGACCGTGCTGTGAAGAAGCTTTGTAGCAAAGAGATTCCATTAGTCAAGGTGTTGTAGCGTCGAAGAGGCGATGTAAAAATCAAAACAAGCTTTTGTAATTAGATACATGATAAATATATGGCTTGTTTTCTCTTTGAGGTTTTTATGGGTTTAAAACCCTTTGAGGTTTTTATGGCCATATGGAACCCAAACAAGACACCTAATAGCCTTAACTCGAGTCTCGAGGACGAGACTCCCTTTGAGGTTTTTATATTTGTAACATCCGGAATCCGCCAAACCCGAACTCGACCCGATTAGCGTCTGATTAACCCAAAAACGTTGTCGGTCAATACTAAACAACCTAAAACGACCGATTGATCATGAATCAAAAGTCGTTCGGGCAAAATCGAGCAAAAATCGGTCACTTCGCAATACGCGCCGCGAAAAGCCGCGACGTAAATTCGGAAACCACAAAACGAATCGAGACTGTCATTAGATCCGATTTGACGATACAAGACCAACGGAATCGACCGTTCGTCAATCGGAGGTCGTTTGATATTTTTAAATCACAAAATTTAATCTCAAACAAAACCGTATCTCGAAAATTTTGGGTATTCAAAACTCGATCGGAAGTATATCAATATTATACTCATATTGATCGTCATTCTGAGATGATCAATTCAAGATATAGTGCATCGAAATCCGACACCTGATGCGCGAATACGGTCTACTTCAAATATATCAAATAAGTGAGATTTGTTAAAAAAAAATTAAAAAAATCTTACACAGGATCAGCCTGTCTGCTGGGCAAGACAGTCGTTTGGGTCATTAAATCCCAACACTTGTCTTCCCCTTTACTATCCACTTGCCCCCAAGTATTTCCACTTGGCAACCAAAGGCCTCCTCTCTTCTTCTTATTAATATCCAGCCCACTCCCCTCTTTCTTTTCTCTTTCATTCCAACGCAACCCTCTTCCCCCATCATTTACTCTCCTTCCTTCCTGCTTCTTTTCTCCATTTTAACAACACTTTTCCCCTCTTTGTTAAAATTTGAGCTGTAACAACATCATCCACACTTCTCGGCTGGATTTTTCATCACCTCCAAGCTACTGCAGCCTTTGTTGCCGGAATGTTTTTTTGGAATTTCCTCTGCATGCAAGCCGTAAGAACCCTTCCCTCTCTTCTTCTTTTCTCCCAAAAAAACCCCCTTTTCATTCTCCTCATTTAGTCCAGCCGTAGATAGCTCCTGCAACCTCTTTTGGAGTCCCAAACAGCAACAAGATTAAATTCCTATTGCTGGATTTTGGAGCTTCATTCAAAGAAACTGTTCCAGATACAGTTTCAGCATCTAGTGAAGCCATTGATGGAGCTGTGTACATGCATGGGATTCCTAAAATGGGAGAAATCACAGGTACAATCCCTAGCCCATCTCCTTGCTGCCATGCATGTGTATTTCCCTTAATTATATGTACAGTCCTCTTCTCTTCAATTGATGCCATGCATGTCATTTGTATCTTAATCTCATGTATGTACATTTGAAATGTATTATCCTAGCAAATGAACTACAGTCCCTTTTACATCCAAAAAGATTAATCGACATTGCTTTCAATATGGCATTTCCAAATCATATAGCATCCGTTATTTAACTAGGGAAATTAAGAATCATTTACTGTTCCATAGGTTTCAGGATTTGGAATTTTGATGACAATTGTTTTAAAAAAAATGCCAGTTAATGTCGGAAAGCCGTGACATCACAAGTTTAGTGCATGGATCTTTTTCTAACTGGGAGCTCATATTCTTGTCTAATAACGTAAAGCAAGCTGTTATATACTGATGACCGGGTGTACTTTTGTTCTCTGATTTGAGCAATAATAATCTTACATCTTGTTGAATGTCATACTGGGTGTTGAAAAAAAAAACTCTGAAATATAAATATATATATGTATGTTTATTAAATATATCTTACTGATGGTTGAATATTATTCATCTCATGTGATATTAAAAGAATGTCTTAAATTTCCAGTTCTCCTTGAAATCTCGGAAAGCATTACATGACAATGAGATTCAAATTATTATAATTTCCTGAATAATGACACAATGAGTGGTAGTTGTTCTTGAGTATCTTCGTAAACTAATTGTATGAGGATTAATAGGAGTCCAAAACTCAGGATCTTTGATGAAAGTGGCTACTATTGTAAATAAGTTATTGGATTCGGCATTTTAAATTAACTTCTCACTGTTACGGTTTGATTTAGGCAAAAAAAATCCTGAATACCCAATTTCTCTTAAATTAATATTTATATGATCTGGGTAAATAAGGAAGTTAGTTATTTTCTGTTTACTGTTTTAGGCTTTATAAAGATTTTGTGTTTTTGGCCGATTGGTCCACAACCAATATTATTTATACTCAAGTTTTCCACTCGATGTCTTGACTTTATATCACAGAACGAGGTTAATTATAAAGAATAAGTATCAGTTTATATATATATATATCATAAATATGGATCATCACTGAAATATATTACTGATAAGGATGATTAGAATTGCATTGATGCCATTTCTGATTGGTGGGGCTATAGGCAAATATTCAGAGATATATTAGGGATATATGTTAATATATTGTGTTAAACAATTTACAATATATGAGCTTGAGATACTATGCAAAGAATTGTGTTTTATTTTAATCAAACAAGACACAACAAAAGTAAAGAACCAATTTTTTTTTGTAAGGGGGGATGACTACATGAATTATTTGTTTCCAAAAAAATAAAATTTTGATTATTGGCTAGCTAAAATATATGAAACTTTTATCCAAGAAATAACTTGGATACTTCATCGTAATAACCTATAATCATAATGTTAGATCATCTTCATGAAGACATTCCTTAGGTATGCTCTGCTACTATAGATAATCATCAATAAGTTAGATGACCAAGAGATCCTAGATCTGTATGATTAACCACGGAAAGAATTGGAAAGGAGATGAATTGGTAAATGATGATGATCGTGAAACAATGATGAATTATAAATTAATGATGCCGGTCATGGTGATCTTTACACCTGACCGTGCGAGGGCGCGGTGACCCTCAACTGGGCGGGAGAATAGGAAGCCCAGTTAGGGCAGCGGCCGCCAAGTGCGCGGGTCTAGGATCCCATCCTCTTTCGATTTTTACGCGAGCTCGCAGTGTTTTTACGCCTCTTTGGGATCCCGACTTTAGACCAGTTCCGCTGACCCTGTTTTAGGATACCCAGGCGGGGGATCCTGGTTTTTCAGTTTTACGTACGAGCTCGGTTGCCCGTTACCGGTCGGGCTGTTTTTCTAGAGTGACTTTTCCGGGAAGTCCCTCTCACCCGTCTCAGTGGCGTAGTTGGGAGTTAGACCTATCCCTCTATTGGACCGTCCTTCCAATTAGAGGGCGAGACGGAAGAGCCCTTTTGTTGGCTTCTTCACCGCTTGAGTTTTTCTTTCGCCAACAGACTTGGCGATTCTACATCCAGATCATCCATATCTATATCTACATCATCTGGAGTTACATTGAGACTGTTGTATTGAGGTTTGAAGGGATTGATTTTACATCCAGATCATCCATCTCTATATCTACATCATCTAGAGTTACAACTGAGACAGTTACACTTGAGGCTTTAAGGGATTACAATTAAATTGAGCAAATGGAAAAGACTCTAATCCAAATCTTAATAAGCTAGTGGACGTATTGGGAACTTAGTTAGGATGCATTATACTACACCGCATGCCTACGGAGGCACCCCAACCCTAAGACTTTCCCCAAGTCTTAGAGTCATAGTGTGAGGTTTTACACGAACCAAGACCACAGACTATCCACTAGACTTAAGAATTTAATAAATCATTATATCTTCTTATCTCATCTTTCCCGTCATCAAAATCCACAAATATGATCTCTAAGTAATATGAGAATGAAATATACTTACTATGATCAATTAGTTATAAAATAAATATGCCTATGTGGGAAATGTTGGGTTAATGGCTAATCATGAGAGGTGCTTACTAGAGATTTGAAAACCTTTTACATTTGCAAGTAGAAATAAATTTTAAATTTGAGTTGCTCATGCCTCTCTACTTGCTTTCTTTTGTAAATAATAAATGCCTGTTATTTTTATATAAACTTATGGGAAGTACCAGCACCCGCTGACGCCTTTTCTTCCTTGCACGCATGGCAGGCAAGGAGCAGTAGCGGGTTAATGATTTCAGGATATAAATTTTATACCCAATGGTATGGTTTATTTTGTGCCAATTTTTGTTCAATTTATATTTTATTATGTTTCTTTCTCTTCAGTCAGATTTTTGGGATATACTGTATGTACTGTCAGACTTTGTACATGTGAAATATATGGAAGTTAATGAAATAAGATTTTGGTGATAATTGTTCTAATAACTTGTGGTTATGATTGTGAATGTCATGTGGAAAATTATCCGCGCGAAAAATTTCCCTGTTTTTCTGTCACTTAATGCGATCTCATGTGAATGAATTATTGCGAAATGCGCGTAAACGGGTACCCGGATCCTAGGGGGTTCACACGAACCCCATTAGCAATAACCACGGATCGTCCAAGTGGGATAGGCCTATAGGAACGAAACTGTGTCCGATCTCCACACATATGATGTAACGCTCCAGAATCCATAATCCAATATTCCATATCTGAACTGCTACTACTGGTAAAAGCATAAGAAGTACCTGATGAACTAGACGACGCTTTGGCAAAAGCTGCAACCTCTGATGAACTAGTAGCTGGGGTTACTGGAGTGGTCATCATGTATCTAAGTCGAGACATAATGTCGTCGAACCGAGGATCCGGAGTAGGTGTAATAGAATGCTTTGTCTGCTCTGCAACCCGTGTAGACGCTGGATAGCCATGCTTCTGAAAGCATGTCTCCTTTCTCATTCTACTCTTTGACCTCTGTCCTGGATTACTCTCTCACTTTGAATACCTTAGTCTTTAAGAAAAAATATTAAAAGGAGACCTTTATTGTCTTCGGTATCTTATCTTGTGTTGCCGGGGAAGGTCGACGGTATGTCAGTCAGAGGGTGTAGTCAGAGGCCTGGGGGACAACCTCTCTTGACCCTGTTGTCCTATGCGCCTCTCTCCGTGCAGTCTGCTCTTTTTCCGATCCAAATTCCCCTGGAAGGGCGTGCATATGTCTATGGACGATGGCAATGTGTACAAGGACCACGATGTTTGTCACCTCCTCGACCTCGAGGTCCATGACCACGAAACTGGGATGACCCCCCTCTGCCACGAGAAGCTGCCATAGCAGAGGGAGTCGATTAAGCTCTAGTAGTGGAGGTGGTAGTGATCCTGCTTAGTCGCTTGTAGACCTCTTCCATCGGCGGTATTATTTCTCCTGTCAGGAGTTGAATACGGGCAACATCGTACTCTGAGTCAAGGGATGGCAGGAACACTCCTGTCATGGTTGCATTCCGATATGCATGTTTTTGTTCAGTGCTGGTGGTAATGGGCATGAAAATGTGAAATCGCTCAAACATGCCACGCAAATGAGAGAAGTGAGCATGGAGTGGCCGACCATTCTGCTTCGTTGAAAAAATGTCATACTGCAGTTGAAGAATCTTGCTTTCACTCTTCCCCTGTCCGTAGGTGTCTGCAAGTATATCCCACATGGCCCAGTTGGTTGATTAACTATATCATTAGCGATCTCCATGGTCAGTCCCAGATAGCCATATACGAGCATAGGCATCGTCCTGCTTCCATGATGCATTGACCCAGTCTTGTCCGCCATCTCCGATTCAGTTAGAATGTGCTCTTTGTTGTGGTACTGCATTAGGGTACGAAACTGCATGGACCATAACTCATAGTTGGTCCCGTCCATCTTCACAATAGGTGCCGGACCTTTGAAGGCACTAGAAGAGGAGAATACGTCCCAATAAGCCAAGACGCGGAACAGGTGGAGAACAAATCAAGAAATGATTTGTCTACATAACCATATGAGGGAGTAGATGTATGTGTAGACTCATACAACCATCTCTAAATCTTTGATTGAGGTAGTATGCCGCAAAATAGGTTATACATCAAAAGAAACTACTGATTCCGATCCAGAACAGATCTTTGGTGGATTACCAAAATGACTTTGAATGGCCCCCAGGCGGCTACGGGGGATCTCCGGTGTCGTAGATGGCGGGAGTGGCTTTACGACTGCAGAAGGGCGCGCAGGAGGTGCTGCGGGCCGCGCAAGAGTGCACAGGGGCGTCCCACGACGGCGCAGGGATCAGCTGAGTCGCGCTGGAGGGCCAACGCTTACGCGCGGCAGTGCTGGAGGACCAAGGCCTGTGCGCGGCAGCGCTGAATAGCCGAGAGGCCTCCGACGGTGGCTCTGGAGGCAACCACTGTTGTACAGGAGGGCGGAGGGCCTCCTGCGACGCCACTGGGGAGGTCCCTGGAGAGCGCTACTAGGACGTGAGGCGCGAGGAGAGCAGCAGCGTAGGGGGGGGGTTGGTGTAGGGTTAGGGTTTTGGGTGGGATATGGAACCCCAATCTAGGACTGTTGCTCCGATACCATGTTGGAACAAAACTGAGGCATATATTAGATGAGATCCATAGACTCTCTTATATAGGAGAAAAGCCATGGGTTAATTACAAGAGCGGTACACGAGGATAACATAAAATATAAAATGATATCGGGAGATATTTTTACTCAACAGTAATAAAGTTATATTTGAGATATGGTGTTTTTATGAAAAGGCTTTTTGATAGATTTTACTTGTTGGTTAGAACTAGATGTGATTCCTTGAACAATGATTCTGTGTATGTTATAAATTTTGAACATTCTAATTTTATTCTTCATGTGATGAATAATATAGAATGGTGTGATCTATGACATAGTCGATTGGACTTGTAAACATAAAGTCAATTATAATAATGACGAATTTAGAGTTTATCTCTAAACATACTATTGATAAATCTCAGAAATATGAAATATGCGTGCAGACTAAGATACCTCAGAAGCCATTTTAGTCTCTCAATGAGATTTTAGAGCATGTACATACAAATATTTGAGTTTACTGGTTTTTGACAATAAGAAATACTTGATTACCTTTATAAATTATAACAGTAGATAATATATATATATGTATATATATATATATATATACCTTTGAAGGAAAGTTCCCTTATACCATCTCCAAATGGAAAAGCCTTCTCCCACTACAAATAGGGTTGACTACATGGATCATTGCTCAAATCCATGTTGAAAGATTCGACTAATGTTTATACCAATTGTCTGACAAATCCATGATTCATCTACTATGTATGAAGATTTTAGCAAAATCCCCTTAACAATTTACTAAATAAATCATCTAATTCAAACTAATTAGCCTCACTAATTATGTGAAAATTAAGGCTAATACTTGTAAATAAATAAATCCTAATTACTTACTTATCTTCTTTGAGTTATTTACTAACGCAACATAAAGCAATAAACTCCAAAAAAATACCAAAAAAACAAAATAAAAACAAAAATATTTGAATATGCATATAATGTATATACATTATCATGTTGGTTCTTGGTTTACCTTTTTCTAACCTAAAAAAATAAAAAATAGAGTAATAATGCACATTGCATACAAATATCTTCAATTATAAATTAATTAAAAACATACAAACAAAATTGCAAAACATTAAAATAGGAAATTAATTATCAATTAATTCCTTTACAAAATTGTAGATTGTCCACCCCTTTATGCTGATTATTTTCCTACACTTCTCCACGTCCTACCACTCCCAAACGAAACCCCCTTCGTCCCTTTTTCTCTCCCAAACTTTAGGTATCTTTCATCTCGCATGCAACCTTTACCACACCCATTTGAAACCTCCACCTTATGCAACGCCCTCTACTATTTAATCCCTGCTCCTCCTGCCATCTCCAGAATCCATGACTTACTAAAGATTGGCTTGAGCTTCTCCTCCTTCCCGATGATAGTAGTAGGGAAGTCAATCGAGCGATGAAG
Organism: Ottelia alismoides; assembly: GCA_037367405.1. Lineage (NCBI taxonomy): Eukaryota > Viridiplantae > Streptophyta > Magnoliopsida > Alismatales > Hydrocharitaceae > Ottelia > Ottelia alismoides. The sequence continues at coordinate 499,473 of JAZKJV010009016.1, forward strand.
GCACCCCTCTCCGATGAGATCTGCGACACCCTCCGCCGTGTAGCAGCCATCCTGGTGACTGCCTAAGCTCGAAAGCATCGCATGCTTTCTGGAGCGAAGACCAGGGACCAATCCCAAGTCCCAATCTAGGCGAACTTGACTTCTTTCTCCTCCAATTTAGCCACTCTCCAGGTATCTCGACCATCTGTCCCTTTCCATTTTATCCTCTTAGTTCCCTCATGGGATAATTGCTCTGACCTGAGTTAGAGCTTTACAACCTTACCTAGATCTTCTCAGACCATCTTAACTGCACCCTTCCCTTCTCCAAAGCCTCCTCCACTACGCTCCACCTTCTCCTTGCAAAGGAGGAGGAACCTCCTGGCCCCTCATTCCATTCACCTTTGTAGGGCCTCCATTCCACTCATTATCACTGTCAAACGATCCCCTCTTGCTTCGGGTATACGCTAATGCATGTAGGTACCACTTTCAACCGACTGATCGGGGATCGAAGTCCTTGTCGGTCTTCTCCTCAACCTCCATTAAACCTTCATCGCCTCACCACTCTAGACTTTGCAACAATACCAGAACCCATCCATCTTCTTCGCCTAGCACCTACGGTGTTGCTCCAATCATCCATGTACCAAGAAAACCTTGATGGAGCTGCAATACCTCCATCGGAGGTTTGCCCCGTCGCCGCCACACTCAGAGGAGTAGGAGGAATAGCTGATGTTGGATATGATCCAACATCTTCCGTCACTCATCGACTCGATCGTCAGATCACATGCATAGCATCATTAGAGCCGACCACACTTCATTCGCCTAGGACCGTTGGATCCTCTTGATATGATGGTGCTTCGAAACCAATCGAGCCTCTAGACACCCTCCGCAGTCTCGGGACACCAAGCCTCCACCAGTCAACCATGTGGAGGGACGCTATCGAACATCAGCCTGAGCCTCCAGGAGTTACGCACACTCAGAACATGACTAAACATTTTGCATGGGTGCTTTCCAGGGTCCTCATAATTGCAGATAAGCCCCTCCGAAGGACCTGTTAGAGATTGCAGAAGATTTCTTTCTTTATATTGTAACCCCATGAGGGCTTTAATGTTAACAGAATATTCTATATGGCTATTTGTTAAGAGAATATTCTATAGAGCATATTCTATAGAATATTCTCCTTTGAGCCCTCTAGGGTTTAGTCCTATATAAGGACCCCTAGACTTCTTGAATAAACAACGAATCATCTTTTCTTATCATCATTTCACGTGGTATCAAAGCAACGGTCATAGGCTGGTGTTCTGACCTAATCACCCCTCGACCACCGCCAACCCTCCAAGTCCCTCTGCAGCCACCTCTGGTCTCCGCACCTCCTGCCTTAGGCCCGCGTCGCTTCGGGTCCCCAGGCCCTGCGAAGTCTTTGGTACATGTGAGGGGGTCGGGCTGAGCGTCGCCAAGCTACTCTGGGGGCAGCCAGGTACCACCACTAGGCCGGCTAGGCTCGCCTCGCACCTCCTCGTGCTGCCAGGCACCTCTGCCAGCCCTTCCAAGGCCTCCTTGCGCCGCCAGGCGCCTCTGCCAGGAAGGTCAGGCCCTACTCACGTGAGGAGGCCGACTCTGCCAGGCCCGCCAGGCCCCCTCTTGTGCCATCAAACGATCATTGCCTCATCCCTCTTACTCCTTGATGAGGGTTTAGATATTTGATGATAAATTGAGGCAAGATATACTCTATAGGTTACTTTTTCTTGACCCAAGTCACCACGATGACGTCTGCCGAGATCAAGCCTACGTACCCTACTTCTTCTTTGTTGGTACATGGCACTTCTATCAAGTTGAAGGGCTTCAAAAAATTATGTTCTATGGTCTCGGTCTTTCAAAGTGTTTGTTGGTGGCCAACGCAAGAGCTACGTTCTTACAAAAGTTCCACCTGCGAAACAGATAAGGACTATGAAACTTGGTTTGTTGATAATTGACAGGTTATCACTTGGATGACGAACAATGTCGATCCAAACATTGCAGCGAATCTTCTTTATAAAGACACCACTAAGGCAATATGGGAAAACCTTGAGCGTACATATTCTTAGAAGATGACTAAGTCTCGTCTGTCAGACATATACACAAGGATTTGGTCTGTTAATATGGGAGAATTAAGTCTTATTGAATACTACATGCTTCTTACAAGCCTTTTTGAGGAACTCCTTATTGTTCAGCCTGCATATTGTGATAAACAAGTAGGAGAACGTGCTGAATGACAGGTTTACAGATTTCTCTCGGGACTAAATCCAAAATATAAGCCTGTGAAAGATCAGTTCCTGATGGTTGATACTTTACCTACTCTTGAGACAATCTTCGGACGCTTACAGGAGCTAGAGGCTCCAATTCAACACTCTACCACCCACACCTCTATAGAGACGATGGCCCACTATACCTCCTCAGGATACAGAGGGCGTCATAACTATCAAGGAGGACGGGGACGTGACTGAGGGCGTGGACGCGGTCGTGAATCTGAACGAAGCCGTTGTAAAGCCTTGAACTTGTCATATCTCGGATCCTATATAATAAGATCCGACTTGTCAAGAGAAACCAACGAAATTTGTTTCGTGTGAATCGGACTTCGTTTCGAATTGTTATGATCTTTGGAAGAAAGAGAAGTAAGGAAGGCTAAAATTTCATTAACCCATAATGACTGTCATTAAAACTAATTAAACATGATTAATGAAACTAATGACGGATCGAAAACCGTTAATGATCATTAGCAAACACTAATCAATAGTTAGCAAAAGATAAGCGTAAGCCGCGAAAGTTAAATCTCGATTAGTGAAAGTTAATCATGATTAGTTAATTAAGCGTCATTAACGAATCTAGAATCCTCTAAAATGTTCTAACTTAAGCCCTAAGTTTGGGATAAGTTTTGGCTAAAGCCATGGGCCAAAACCATGGGCCGTTAAACCATGGTTAAGGTCTAAACCATGGTTTTCTAACCATAGATAGTGGTTTTCAGGAGCCTATAAATAGACCCCCTACCCATTCATTCTCTACGACTTCCACTACCACCCCCCCAAGGGTTAGGGTCGAGAGGTCGGGAGGAGGAGTGGGAGGCGAGGGAGGAGCGCTAGCGAAGCGCTGCCGAGAGAACGAGGAGGAGAAAGGTATGATCCTCTCTTAGTTTGCTTCGTAAGTTAGGTTTTCAATTCATCCTCTTGTTCTTTCAAGTTTTGTTTGATTCATCTTTTTTTCCGATTCGTTTTCCTGTTGTGGTTCGAGGAGAAATCTGTCTAACACCCTACTTAGGTGCGGGCGGCTATGCACGTCAGTGACCCTGTGATTCGTCACACGTTCACTTATCTAAGACGCGTGGTGTCTACCGATTCTCCATCGTTTATGTTCTTTCTATTTTGCTTTTATAATTATTTTGATGGAGAATTCTGTGTAATACCCTAATTAGGTGCGGGCGGGTATGCACGTTAGTGACCCTGTGATTCGTCACACGTTCACTCATCTAAGACGCGTGGTGTCTACCGATTCTCCATTGTTTATGTTCTTTCTATTATGCTTTTATAATTATTTTGATGGAGAAATCTGTGTAATACCCTGCTTAGGTGCAGGCGGCTATGCACGTCAGTGACCCTGTGATTCGTCACACGTTCATTCACCTAAGATGCGTGATGTCTACCGATTCTTCATCTCTTGTTGTTTGAGTATATTCCTTCAGTTTCGTTGTTATTTTTCTTTCGATTGATTTTATAGAGGAAACTCTTTTTGTTTTTATTTTGAAATATGTCCTGATATAAGGGGAAATTCTGCCGAAATTTTCCGAGAAATATGTCCCGATATAAGGGGAAATTCTGCCGAAATTTTTCGAGAAATATGTCCCGCTATAAGGGGAAACTCTGCCGAAATTTTCCGAGAAATATGTCCCGATATAAGGGAAACTCTACCGAAATTTTAAGAGAAAATATGTTCTTAGCGTTCTTCTTGTTCTTCGTGTTCTTCGCGTTCTTCGTTCGTTCTTCGCGTTCTTGACACGTTCTTAGGGTTTTGATACGAAAATGAAATTCGATCTTTTTAGGAGCCTTAAACTAGCCTTTCTAAAAACAAAACACGATAAAGCCTTGCATACACGAGAGAGAGCTCGATTAGGTAACGAAATCCTTCCTTTTGCTGTTGGGTTTTCATACGAAATTATTGAAATTCTTGATTTTGTGTTCTTTACTATGAAGAACCCTAATTTTGGCTATTTTTGAAAAAGTCTGAAGAATTGCTTGTGATTCCCACTAAAATATGGTTTACGCATCAAATTGATGCGTTGGCTCTGAAAGTTAGGGTTTCGAAGTTAAAATAGGCATAAATACGAGTATATATATGGTTATGAATAATATATATGTGAGTATATACTAAGTGTTGTTGATTATGCAAATCGAAGACTTAACGAAAGAATTACATCATGGGAATTGATGTGGTTTGAGTTAGATCCTGAAAAAGATCGTGTATCACGTTAAGGATGACTGGGAGTAGAACTACAGGTCGGGCATGCAACCTGTAGGTTTGTCGGAGGGAACCCGTATTGGCGTTTCCCTACCTAGGTAGTACACGGTTGCCCTGTTATGATAAGTGCGCACAAAATGAATGTTTTGCAACGCGTGGTACCGAGAGCCAATATCTTCAGGTTGAACGACGGAAGATGTGGTCGTGCCATGTGGAGGCACGGGTGGTTCAATAGCGGCTGGGTCACGATAATATGTATTTAAAGCCGCTAGGTTATATGATTAAATGTTAGCCCGAGGTTTTAAGCAACCGAGTCCTTGAGGACGGTGTGCTTATTTATTTTCCAAGCCTAGTGTTTGAGACTCTGTTTAATAAAAGAAAAGGAAATTGTCAGGGTAGTATTGGAGGATTGGTTGAGGCGACGTGCGACGACATAAGCTTACCAAGATCAACGCAGTCTCCAATCCCGAAGGGTCCATAGCTTCGGAGTCCAAGAATGGTGGGGTTCCCCTGGACTAATCCCTGATGTGGAATAGAAAGGAATAAGACTTAAATTAATGAGAAGGAATAAAATTTTTGTGATATCAAGTTTTGAAAAATTACAAAATTTGTTTACTTTTCTCTTCTTCGTTACTTAGCATTCGCTAATTTTTATCTTATGATTTATGTAAAACCCAACAGGTATCGGTGAACCATCACAAGGACCTTAGTAGACATCCAACCAGCCACAATAGCTTTACTTTGTAAGGTAGTTAGTAATATTTTGTGTATTTTCCTTTCAAGCTGATGTACATGTAAATGGTTATAGTGGGACAGTGTATCATCTAAACTTTATTTTGTGAATGGCAATGTGTTGAAATACTTCCTTCTGAGTATTTCTATTTGCAGTCTGTTTCTGAATGTTAGTTGTGATTGCTAGATGAATTATTACTGAGTAACCAGATCCGGATATGGGAGGATCCGACGGCCCAGGAATCGGGGTTGCGACAGCCGTGACTCTGGACGCGGACGCGATCGTGGATGTGGTCGTGATTCTTCTGCTCGATATCCAGCATGAGTACATTGTGGACGCTGGAATCATCCTTCTGATCGCTGCTGGGCAACATTTGGGATGCAACCTAATGCCAACAATGCCTATGATGAAGTATCATATGATGCAACTGCAGAAACATCCACTCAGCAAGCCAGCGAGGCAGAAACACCATTCACTGCTTCCATGGCCTCAAATTTCAGCGAAATTCGGTCGAATTTCTGTCGAATATCGATATCCAGTCGAAATCGAAATTCGATCGAAATGACCGAAATGACCGAAATATGGGGGTCTTAGTACAAAAAATGACCGAAATTCCGGTCGAAATTCCACTGAAATTCTGTTTTGGTCGATACCAAAATGGTGACCGAAACTGACATTTAAGGCCTTGACTGCTTCTGAATATGCTCGCCTATGACAACTGCTGCAAAAATCTAGTCCTTCGGATAGTAATGCTTTTGCCTCTACTGCTAGCCTGGCTACTACCTCAGGTACAATATCAAACTTTGTCTCTGTCTCTAAGCATGCATGGATTATTGATTCTGGAGCCTCTACCCATCTGACGGGAGAAGGAAGTTTGTTAACCTCTCCCCGACTATCTTCCTCTGTGAAGACTGTTCAGGTTGCTAATGGGGATCATTTCCCAGTGACTGCTGTTGGTACTGTTAACTTTTCTTCCAAGCTGCATCTAACAGATGTTCATTGTGCCCTTGTTTTCCTCTCAGCCTTCTATCAGTACATAAGCTATGTCGTCAGCTTAACTGTTGTATTATTTTTGATGAGGTTGTTATTTTCAGGACATCCATACGAGGAGGATTTTTGGTGGGGGTAATGAGAGGAACGACCTCTATTATTTCGATATCTCTTCTGATTCCAACTTTGCTGGTGCAGTCTCCATCTCTGAAGATCCTTTTCTATGGCACCTTCGTCTTGGCCACTTTTCTGCTAAAGCTCCTTAATGATGTTCACTGAACTTTCTATGCTGAAACCATTTGAGTGTGAAGCATGTCAGTTCGGGAAACATCATCGAGCCTCCATTCCTGCACGAACTGAGCCTCGCCGCCATACTCCTTTTGCACTTGTTCACTGTGATATCTGGGGACCCTGTCCGATCCGAAGTCTAAGTGGTCATAAATATTTTGTTGTCTTTGTGGATGACTATAGTCGATCATCTTGGGTTTTCTTGTTAAAGGAACGTTCGGAAAGTAACAATATTGTCGAGAATTTCTTTTACTATGTCAAAAACATCTTCTCCACCAATGTTAAAATATTTCGTTTTGATAATGCTTTGGAATTTACACAAAATGATTTAACATCCTTCTTTGCTTCTCAGGGTGCGCTATCCATCAAACCTCTTGCCCATAAACCTCCCAACAGAATGGGGTAGACGAAAGAAAACTTCGACATCTCCTCAACATTACCCGCTCTCTTCTTACCCAAATGAAGGCCCCCAAAACCTATTGGGGAGATGCTATTCTCACTGCTGTCCATCTTATCAACAGAGTTCCCTCTATCTCCCTAAATGGCTCCATACCCTTTGCCTTATTGTATCCAAATGACTCACCATTTCCTCTACCTCTATGGATTTTTGGATGCACCGCCTTTGTTCACAACTTTTATATTGCAGATAAATTATCGTCATGTGCAATTAAATGTTTTTTTCTGGGTTATTCCCAAACAAAGAAAGGATATAGATGCTATGATCCTTGTAGTAAATGCTATTATATATCAGCTGATGCCACCTTTTTCGAACAAACTCGCTTCTTCGATCAAGATGTATCTGACATACCATTATAACTTCCTCCACCAATTGTGTATAAAAGAAAACATGTGTCCCCTCTTGTTCCTGTTCCTCTACGTGTTCCTTTGTTGCAGGAAAATATGCCATCTTCAAGTGCCCCCACCAACACTACCCCATATGATCCTCAGGAGCTTCCCATTGCCCTACGCAGAACAAAAAGGCATGCACTATTCATCCTATGTCTAATTTCACGTCCACTGATAGCCTATCATGTTCTGATAAAAGATATGTAGATGCTCTTTTGACAGTCTCTGTTCCAAGAGACTATCACAGTGCATTACAGGACCACGAGTGGAGACAAGCTATGAATGAAGAAATGGATGCTCTCAATTCCAAAGGAATATGGGATTTGGTTCAGTGTCCCCAAGGTGTCAGGCCTGTTGCCTGCAGATGGGTATTTACTACGAAACATTCTCCAGATGGCTCTATTGATAGACTGAAAGCAAGACTTGTGGCAAAAGGTTTTACACAGACATATGGAGTTGATTACTTCGAAACTTTTTCACCTGTTGCCAGGATGGGGTTAATTTGCACTATCCTCTCTGTACCCGTGAACAAAGGCTGGCCTATTTTTCAACTGGATGTCAAGAATGCATTTCTCTATGGCGATATTGAGGAAGAGGTTTACATGATGCAACCCCCAGGTTACGAAGTCGAGGGGGAGTATGTTTGCCAACTTCGCAAAGCAATTTATGGTCTAAAGAAAAGTCCAAGGGCATGGTTTGACAGGCTTAGTTCAGAGATTGACACTCTGGGCTTTTAGAGAACTACATTTGACCATTCTGTCTTTGTCAGAAAACGATCAACAGGTACTGTCATACTAGCTGTATATGTGGATGACATGATTGTTACAGGTGACGATGATAAAGGAGTGCTAGAAGTGAAGACTTTTCTGCAAAAGGTTTTTATCACCAAGGATCTGGGGCAACTTCATTATTTTCTGAGTATAGAAGTCTTACGCACCAAGAAGGGGCTTCATATGTCACAAAGAAAGTACTGCTTAGATATACTGACTGAGGCAGGACTACTAAGGTGCAAGCCCTCTGGCATACCTGCATAACCAAAGAAACATTCTACACTAGATGATCCTGCCTTTGAGGATAGTACAAGATACAAAAGCCTGGTTGGCAAACTTCTTTACCTTACTGTTACTAGGCTAGACATATCATATGCTGTGAACAGAGCTAGCCAATACGTGGAGAAACCATGCTACAACTACTGGAAAGATGTTCTTCAGATCTTTCGCTACCTGAAGGAATCCCCTGGACGTGGTCTATTTTATGGGGCAAATGGATACACACTAAGGTTGCTGCTTATGCTGATGCTGATTATGCAAGCTCACCTGAGGATCGTCGTTCTACGACGGGCTATGCGATGGCGGTAAGAGGTAACCTTGTTAGTTGGAGGAGCAAGAAGCAGACGGTGGTTTCCCAATCCAGTGTAGAGGCAGAATACAGGGCAATGGCCCAAGCCACATGCGGAATTACCTGATTACTGTCTCTTTTGCAAGAACTAAATATTGCTATCACTATTCCTATTCCTCTATATTGTGATAATAAACCTGCCACTTATATTGCTACAAATCCTGTGTTCCATGAGAGAACCAAACACATTGAGATCGACTGTCATTTTGTTCGTGATGCTGTACGTGAAGGCAAGATTTCTACACCACATATCTCAACAGACCTTCAGGTTGCTGATATATTCACAAAGGCCTTATCAAAGAAGCGCCTTTCCTGGATATCTTCTAAGTTGGGCATGATCGATGGATATGCTCCAACTTGAGGGGGAGTGTTAGAGATTGCAGAAGATTTCTTTCTTTATATTGTAACCCCACGAGGGCTTTTATGTTAACAGAATATTCTATATGGCTATCTGTTAAGAGAATATTCTATATTGCATATTCTATAGAATATTCTCCTTTGAGCCCTCTAGGGTTTAGTCCTATATAAGGACCCCTAAACCTCTTGAATAAAAAACGAATCATCTTTTCTTAGCATCCTTTCACAAGACCAAATTGCATAAGAACTTGATTTTATTTATATTTTAGTCTGAGCATATATTTCTCAATTTTTATCTGAAAAGTACATATTTATGTCATTTTGAAACTTGTGTCGTACTCTTTCTTTTGATATATTTGCTAGACAGATCAAAGACACTCTGAATAAAATCGTTATTTGAGGATTTAAACGATCTCTATTAAGTTTCTTAAGGATAAATATTGACCATATAGTTTTGAGAAAGATAATTGATTTACAGGAATGATTTCGAGGGTTAATTGATCATTATTCTCTTCTATTTAATCTTAGATTGATTATTTGTAAGGACTAAAGAATTTGTGCATGGGATCTTATGTGATTTGACACTGATTTTGATTATTGTGCAGAACTCATAAAATAGATATTGTAGCCTACAAATCTTGAGCAGTAATTGATAGATATTTATTGGATCTCTTCTTGTATCTATGACTAATTAGAGGATTTTATTTGATTATATTATTAGATGATTACAAGTTATAAGCACATATCCTTCTTTCTCTCCTTTATTTGTATATGCTCTTCCCTGCATTGTTTTCTGACATGAAATTATTATTATTAAAATTAAATACGTAGATTAGTTGAAACCAAGCAACTAGAAAACCGTTGTTCCCTGAGTTTGACCTTGATATACTTACCAAGTTAAAAAAAGATCACATGACAATTGTTAACCTTGTGGTTTTTGATAATCCATTTTCTATCTCCTATATTACAATTCAACAATTCTAATAGAGGTAGAAGTCGGGTTATCACTGCCGACTACCTAAAGCAACCCCCACAAGGGTGTAATTAGAACCATGATCTTTTGGGTGGTAGGTACACCGCACTACCACTAGACCATTTAATCGGGTACCATATCTACATATCATAATTCACCAAATGCTATGGTGAAGCTTTTGTTTAGTTATATATTATAGGTAAGCTGCCTCTTGAAGAGGCAACTTTGATGTTACATTTTCCTTGATGTTGCCGAGATGTGAAATCGTAAAGAAAGCCTCCTCTTTGGCTTTGGCTAAAACCGAAGCCACCTCTTTAACCTGCGACTTTCCTTCCTATTGTGGTTGTGAAGAAATCTAGAGGAAACCACCTCTTAAAAAGGTGTCTTTAGCTAAAATCAAATGTGTCTCTTCAAGAGGCGGCTTACTTATGGTACATAACGAAATAAAAGTTTCGCTACTGCATACGACGATGAATTATATTTTACCGATACAATACACAAATTTTCCTCTGTACCTTAGTGTGTTGTCTGCCAGTACGAATGATATTGTTTTGGTTAATGAGACTATAGATGGAGTAAATGAGAAACTTGAGGTTTGGAGACATGCCTAGAGACTAAAGGATTGTGTATAAGTAGAACTAAGATTGTATATAAGGAATGCACATTTGATTGAAGTAGTGGTAAAGGAATCAATGTAAGATTGAAGAAGATAACATTCAAAAGAAAGATTCTTTTACATACTTGGGATCTATTTCGCAACATGATAGAGAAATCGATAAAGATGTTACTCACAGAATAAATGCATGTTAACTAAAGTAGGGAGGAGCCTCTACTGGTTTATGTGATAAGAAAATTCCTTTGAAAATCAAAGGAAATTATTACAAGGCACCAATAGACCACCTATGCTCTATGGATATGAAAATTATCTTGTTATCCATATACATGTGTAGAGAATGACAATGGTAGAAATAAAAAAGCTATGGTGGATTTGTGGTCGTATATAAAAAAATCTGATTTGGAATGATGTGATCAGAAGGAAAGGTGGTGTAGCTTTGATTAAGGATAAGATGAGAGAGAATACATAAAGTGGTTTGGTCATTTCAAAAAGAGATCTGCTGATGCTGATGCATTTATTTTAAAATGTAAAATTTGGGATGTTGAAGTGGCTAAGAGAGGACGAGGAAGATCCAAGAAATGTTGGAAGGAGACTATCTAAAGGAATCTTAATTACTTAGACCTAAGTTCGAGAATGATCCAAAGTAGATATGAATGGATGCAAAGAATCCATGTAGTTAGACCCTACTTAATGTGAGAACATGCTTTCTTGTTGTATTGAGCTGGATCAGTCATTCAAGGAATCTGGTTGACCAATGATGAATTATTAGGACTGAAAGGTTAATCTATCATATTAGGATTTTTTTACTTGAATGCAAGACACATGATATTCTTTGAGGTTCTTTACAATACTAAGATAATTACATTTATGCTGGACTCAATAAAAGAAAAACCTTCAGCTTTTGAGGCACATTCCTTAGTAGTGCTTTGAGATTACAAAAATCCATGGATACTGCCTAATGCTTATTTTTTTACTTTACTACTGTAGGCATATCACATGTTGTGAATGCGACACTAACGTCGCATGCTAAGCGTGTATTATGCCATACATAGCATGTTAAGCATGTGACATATGAGACATTGTTGGATGAAAGAAATACGAAATCTGAAAAGAAGAAATCGTCTGGGCTAAACATGAGCCATGCATATATTACATGTTGAGCATGCGACATATGAGACATTGTCGCATGCCAGAAATGCGACATATGCAAAAGTCCCTAGAAAGAAGGAATCTCCTGGGCTATGCATACCTTGCATTTAATAGATGCAACATTCTTTGAAAATCTTGGAAAACTCCATTTCAATTCCAATTTTTCCCTTGGTTGAATTTAAAGCGCTTGAAACCAAATTTAAAGCACTTGAAACCTTTTGCAGCCTCGAACCCCAAACTATGTGCGTCAGGGACTAGTCAAAACCTCAAACGTCGAGTTCGGTGGCCGTTGTATGCGGGTTATTGTGTGCCCATTTGCAGATGCACTCCATTTATTTAAGCCAGTTGCTGACATGTTGTGGTTTTCGTGAATTTTTGACCAGCAACGAGTGTAGCAATATCTTCATCTACTTGCCCATTGAAGTATAAGACGTAATTATAGAAAGTCTTCTCGATTAGTGCAACAATGGGCAAACACCTCACATCCTTAAGTACCGCATTATAACTTTCACTTAGATTTGTCGTCATCTGCCCAAATCTATACCCACCATCATAAGCTAGAGTCCACTGCTCCTGCGGCAATCATTAGTGGAAAACCACCTACCTGCATATGGGTTCCATTCCTGCAATTTTCTCATGAAATAAGCAAACTTTCTGGTACACGTTTGTAGCGCTGCAGCCTGTACCACATCTTCACAGAGTCGTTCTTGAATGCACTATTGAAATTGCTTGCGACATGTCTAGAACAAAATTTCCAGTACGTAAAAGGTGGTAAGAATGTTGCAAATTTTATACCAGGATGACGATCAGAAATGATACATATAGGCCCATCACGCATTCTGACTACTTTGATGTGAAACAACGAAAGGAACCTTTTCCAAGTAGGGCCGAATTCCTCATCAACTATCCCGAATGCAAGAGGTACGACATGGTTATCTCCATCCACTCCACATGTAATCAATAATTTCTACTTGTATTTACTGTACAAATGAAATGAGTTCCATCAATGCTTATTAATGACCTACTATGTTTGAAAGCCTCAATGCAACGGTCGAACACCCAAAAACAATGCTTGAATCTACGACAATGGGGTTTCTGCAGGTTTAAGTGTTCCGTATGGTAGATGTCTATTTCAGTTGCCGGAATGACGACATTCACTACATGCAGAAGATACAACATCCCCACATAGGACTTATTTTAATCGCCAAATATTATTCCAATTGCTTTTCTCCTAGCATCCCATGCCTTTTTTCGTAACCTAGTAATTGTACAACTCGTGAATGTGAGCTCTGCAACTCGACACCTAAATAGTAGGGTCATCCTCTATCAAGGTTAGTATTGATCTAACCATGAAATTGTAGTTGAATTGAGGATGATCCTGATTAATGATTGGGTTTATATAAGTGTTTAAGCCTTCGATCTTAGAGATCACCCACATACTGTCGAATCTTCTGAAATGACCATGTAGAATTAATGACAACCCTTCGATTGCATGGTGCAAAGAATATACCAGACCAAGGTGGTGGATCCTATAATCTTGAAGTTTTAGTGGGTAAGGATGCAATATTTCTTCACATCATAAATCCAATCATCCTTACTCTTGAATGTTCCGCCTTTTGAAGTTCGTCACCAAAACTGTCGAATCCAGACTTCTTTCGAAAATCATCCTCTAATGTTGCACGTGTGTTACTTCCTTTAATCCCAAAAAATTGTACACATGGCAAAATTTTCTGGAGAATGGGTTCATCAACTCCCGTCTAGTCATTTACAACAACATTATCACCAAGCTTGTGGTCACTGTTCTCGTCCAACTCATCGTTCATTACCCTAGGGATGACATCATCCAGGGCACGATTAACTTCTCTCAAGAGAGCATCTCTCATAAATTCGTGAACTGATGTTGGCTGCGATATAGGGTCACTGGTACTCTGAACAAAGGAACGACCCAAAGGGAGGCGACCCTCTGCGTCATTAACATTCGACACCACATATGAACTCGACTACTCTCAATAATAATATCAATATGTGCCAATTTTTTAATTGTCCGGGCATATAAAAATACACCTTGTACGCCATACCATCCACAATGGACTTCAACGTTGGCTCTTTGCTTGTCCCGCGTGGGATGCGATGTGACAATTTGATTAGATTGTTGTCCTTGTCTAAGTTGAACTTTCGATGAACTAAATTCAACAACTCATCAGGTAATGCTCGACATTAACCCAAAATCACATACAATGGTATTTGACGAATCACCAATAGTACCTTTCAAATGGAATATGCAATAAATCCGCTCCATTCCAGCCTAACACAAGGTGGCATTGGATTTATAATTATGAAAATGTTAACCCTACATCACAAGAACAATAATTTGGTAAAAAAATCATGTTTTACATGCTAACGAAAACCTAACCTAATACCAAAGACGATCCCATTTGTACCTAGGGCTTGGAGGAACCTAGAGGAAAACCAATGATGAATGCACAACATGGAATGGAGGCACCAAAGGTCTTCGAAGGTCTGGAGACACGACGTTGGCAAGAGGGAAGCGGGGAGGAGATGGCAGAGGGTGAGAGGGAGCACCATATAGGACTCTGGCTCCGTTGTGTGTGCGTGAGTAAAAAGCCTGATGCGGAGAAACCCCACATGGGAGGGCTTAAGTTTCCTGAGGATTACACGCATGTCGCATTTTTGCCGTGCGACATGCAAGTCACATTCACATAATGTGATATTGGCGTCGCATTCACAACATGTAATATGCCTACAACAGTAAAGTAAAAAATAAACATTGGCCAGTACCCATGGATTTTTGTAATCCCGGGACACTACTAAGGAATTTGCCTCTTCAGCTTTTTCTCGAGCCTAAATTTTTCTTTGAGCTTGAGCTGGAGTTCCTTAGCCTTTGAGCTTCTTCTTCCCTTAAGCTTGAGCTCATGCATAAGATTCTTCTCAGTCCATTAGCTTCCTTGCTTTTGATCTACCTTCAAGGAATATAGACAAGTTTTGTTATCACCAAAATATGCATGCTCATGCATGAACTAACATTCATTAATATTTTATTGTGTATTAATGTCCTGAAAATTACTAAAAAGGTGGCAAAAAGCATGCAATTAAGTTATGCACGGAATTGGCTAACATGAACTTAAGGGCACAATATTCTTTAGACATCTTGGGTTTCTGAGTGGTGGCAACTGCCAATCGAGATAACCGCGGATGAGAGACATTAGCCAGTCTAGTTCTCTAGACATGCAGATAAAGTCGAGATTTAGTAGGTCTTGTACCTTTACCAGGTTATTTGGATGCACCTAAATTAATGATCATGTGAATAGAAAGGTGGTCCAAGTGAGCAGTAGTGCTGAATACTACAGCTAATTTCTCATAGGAAATCTGTAGTAAAGAAGACATTGTTCCACAAAAGTTGTATTACTCGTCCATATTCTACCATGGATAGATGCATAACCCGAGTAGGTCCAATAGGCTCAGGTTGGGCCTCGTAGGCATTGTCACCGCTATAGTAGCCATTAGTACCAGTGACTGCTTAATTGACTATTGGAGGTTGGCTAAAGAATGTTTTAATGGATGACTGATGTATACAAGGTGTGTAAGTACGCCCACAACCCCATCCTGAGAGGCATCCTCTTTCTTTTCCATGCTCACTTAAACGACCTTGACCTCCACTGAAAGGATTAACTGTCCAGATAACATAGGAGTTGAAAGATTTGTATTATGTAGTTGGAGTCAGACAAAGACAACATGTAGGGTTGGAATACAATTAATAGATAATGCCTTATATTTTGCAATTTAATATCATAAATTGATGCCAAATATGAACTTAAAGGTATGTCGTTATGCACGCTCCTGAACTTGTTGGGTAATTCATGGTAGAGGAAGACCACACTACGTCATACATACGTGATGACAAAGTACATATCAAA
This sequence comes from Ottelia alismoides, assembly GCA_037367405.1. Taxonomy (NCBI): domain Eukaryota; kingdom Viridiplantae; phylum Streptophyta; class Magnoliopsida; order Alismatales; family Hydrocharitaceae; genus Ottelia; species Ottelia alismoides. The sequence continues at coordinate 515,219 of JAZKJV010009016.1, forward strand.
GGGTGCATCATTTTTCCTGGAAACCTTCAAGCAAAAGAACTTCACCTTATCGTAACAACCTATGAAGAATGTTTTCACACAAGAGAAGCTTGTGAAAGCTCTATAAACATTAAAGCATAAGTCATAGAAGATGAAAAAGAAAGAGTGGAAGAAGATGACAGATCCTGTAAATAATACAATACAATTATTCTCGGCAGAATAACACTCTTTACGGACTCGTTAGTAGGTATGATTTAGTGGAGGTCGCCATTAACCTAACAATAGCTATTATTTATCATCAATACATGGAGTTGATCAAACCAAGCTTTAGGCGATTGTTTAAGCCCATACAAGGTCTTTTTTTATTTACAGCATTTATCCATCTGACCATACCTAGGTGGCATCTTTATACGTACTTCTTTAAATTTTCCATTTAAAAAGGCATTCTTTACATCTGGTTGATACATTTTCTGGGAGAATTGAACAAGGCAAATAGTTACCCTAACATTGTTCATTTTTGCTACAGGCGCGAATGTCTCGAAGTAATCAATATCATATTTCTGACTATAGCCCCTTGCAACTAACCGGGCTTTGAATTTATTAATATTTCCATTTGCCTTATATTTGATTGAGTAGATCCACTTTGAATCAACAAGATTATTGCCTTTTGGAACATTTACAATATCCCAAGTATCATTTTTTCCATAGCCTCCATTTCCTTCTTCATAGCCTTTTCCCATTTGGGATCACATTGAGCTTTAGCCGCATTCCTAGGATTACCATGTGAGTCATGCACGGTAATAAAGCTTTTATAATTCAGACTTACCTTAGTGTAGGAAACAAGGTTTTTCATCTGATAATGGGTTGAAGGCCTAGCATACCTCACAACCTTTCTCACAACAATAGGGCGATCATCCTCCACATTTCCAGTCTCACCAACAAAATCATTCAACAGATTTTCAGTATTATCAACAAGATCACCCAGGGAAGAAGAGCTACTTACAATGTTGTCATGACTTGGATCATCTGAGGAGAGATTAATATTGAGGTTTGATATCATATTCTCCTTATGATCAGCATCATTATCCGTCGTCTCTCGACTACCACCGGCTTGATCACAAAGAATATCATTCTCATCCTCGTTACTGCCGACAATGTAATTTCAAATCATTTCTTGGATTTCATTCAGAAAGAAAAAATCCGTTGCATTTTTCTTAACAATTTTTTACTACCCCCCTCACGGTAATAAAGCTTTTATAATTCAGACTTACCTTAGTGTAGGAAACAAGGTTTTTCATCTGATAATGGGTTGAAGGCCTAGCATACCTCACAACCTTTCTCACAACAATAGGGCGATCATCCTCCACATTTCCAGTCTCACCAACAAAATCATTCAACAGATTTTCAGTATTATCAACAAGATCACCCAGGGAAGAAGAGCTACTTACAATGTTGTCATGACTTGGATCATCTGAGGAGAGATTAATATTGAGGTTTGATATCATATTCTCCTTATGATCAACATCATTATCCGTCGTCTCTCGACTACCACCGGCTTGATCACAAAGAATATCATTCTCATCCTCGTTACTGCCGACAATGTAATTTCAAATCATTTCTTGGATTTCATTCAGAAAGAAAAAATCCGTTGCATTTTTCTTAACAATTTTTTACTACCCCCCTGAGGAAAATCCTTCACATAATAGAACTCATGCTTATAGAATGTGACATCCTTGGTAATATGTAATTTCCTTTTCACATGATCACATCATTTGTAACTTTTTGGGTACCAGAGTAACCAATGAAAATGCATTTTATAGCCCTTGGTTCTAATTTTTTCAGTCCATGACCATAGATGTGAACATAACAAACACAACCAACACATGCGGATCCAAACCAAAGGAAATCTTATCATGATTCAAAATAGAGAAAGGAGATCTTTTTTCTACCACAATAGAAGGACAGTTGTCTATAAGATAAACAAAGTACTGTACTCCCCCAACACGACTTAGGGACATTCCTATGAAAAAGAAGAGCCCATGTAACCTCTAGGAGGTGACGATTCTTCCTTTTAGTTATGCCATTTTGTTCAGTGGTGTAATTGCAAGACGTTTCATGGATGATTCCATTCTCATCCAGAAAGGCATGGAGATATCCCTCCAGTACTCCCTCGCATTGTCCATCTGTAAGATTTTGATAATGATATCAACTGATTTTGACTATGCTAGTGAAGCTTCAAATTATGCTTGGTGCCTCACTTCTGCTCTTCATTAAGTACACCTGAGTATTTAACGGGAGAAATCATCGATGAAAGTTATAAAGTAAAGGTGACCTCCCAAAATCCTCAAATTTAACACACCCCACACATCCGAGTTCATAAGTTGAAAAACAAAACTACTTTTACTATTAGAAATAGGATAATGTGTGTAGTGTGTTTTGCAAGTTCACACACATCACAAAAATGAATCTCTCATCCAACTTTATTACAAAGTTCAGTAAGGACATGATAACTTGGGTGTCCCAAACGTTGATGACATTACTTCAGATTCATAACATCATCATTTTCTTTATCACAAGTTGCAACAACCCATGCAGGGACCACACGAGTAGGAAGTCGATATAGACCATCAACAACCAAACCAATCCCAATTTGTTTCCTTATTACTAACTCCTGTATTTTCATAAAAAAATTAATCAACAGTCCAGATCTTTAGCAATTTGATAAGCAAAAAGTAAGTTTATTGGGAAATCGGGAACACGAAGAGCATCATTTATAATAACTTTATCTATGATAGAAATAATCCCTTTTCCAGCCACAATAGTCGAAGAATCATATGTCAAATTGACATGTTGTCTACCCGAGGCAATTTTATAATCAATGAACATCTTAGAGTTACATGTCATATGATCAGAGGCACCCCTGTCGATAACTCGTTCATCAGTAAAGAAATGTTACCATCGCTTTTCTTCCCAGACATTGTAGCATTCACAATATCTACATCGATAATACCCTTGTCTGAGATAGAGATTTGGTGGACATATGCATGCATGCCTTTGATCTGATCCTCGGTTAGTCTCTTGCTATCAACATTCATAGCAAAAGGTTTCTTCCCTTTGTTCATTTTTCTCTCAGGATGAAGCTTTCATCAATAATAAATTCCATAACCATTCTTCTTGCAGTGACCACATTTCTTGTCTTTCCAATAATCACTTTTTCTCCCTTTGCTAACTAACGTAGATCTCTCATGACACTGCGTCGTTCTTTAGATTGGATAGCATGATAGATCTCCTCAATGTCAGAACCAATCCCGCCAGTCCACAATTGACTCCTAATAGCCTCACCTTCAGCATCCAGACCTCCGAAGAAAAACGAAGAATACTCTATTTCCAAACCTCGTCCCAGTATTTCTTCTAATTGGCGGTGCTCGTCTAAATATCATCAACATAGTAGTCAATCTCCCATTTGGTTTTCAAAGCGACGTAGTACTCAGCCACAGTCATCTCCCCTGTTTCAGAGTATGGACATCCCTAGTTGACTGATACATACAGATATCCTGCTTCTTCTGCCGTACATACTCTCGAGCGTGAGCCGTTGTTTTCTAACTAACTTCTTTAGAATAAGAGGTTGAATATCCGAAGGCACATCATTAATGATCCAGTTTGCATTGGTTGTCTTCGACATACCATTGCTCATGTAGTCTATCAGTAATAACAATTGCTTGTTTTTGACCATCAATGCAGCCTCCCCTCCCTCGAGAGTCTATGGATATCTCTATAGCCACTGACCACAATAAATAATTCTTTGTCAACTTCACTGTAGTAGTCTGAGCATGTACATTCTCCATCTTGAAGGGTATAGTCTCTGCAATATTTTTTGAATCCATGAGAACTCACAAAGTATAACAATAAAGCCTAACAATGCAGACATGGTAGCGCAAACGAAGCCAACGAAAAACCACAGGAGGGCAACCATAGCAGCCACACCAGACTATCAACCGATAGAAGAGGAAGCAAATTTGAAGGAGCTTGTGCTGCCATACATAAAAACCAAAAAACAAGATGTTGGTCTCTTTAAGAAAAGACTTCCAACTCCAATGATCAGTTCTGAGAAGAATACGAGCAAGTTTAGTATATGCAAACTCTATACCAACATGAGAGGGAGCATTGATTTGTTATATGGGTAATGGTTACGATTAAGGATGCATTCTCTATAGGACCATACATGTTACTCATTTCCTCTTTTTTCCTTGATTAAGAAAGTGAAGACAACTTTTGTAAAACCCCAACATAGTCCCACACCGTGGAACAAGAAGTTCCCGGGTGGGATAAATAGTGACGAGATTACTACTTGACAACTTGGGCTTAAGCATTTTGGGTAGTTGTCAACGGGTCCATTTGGGCTCGAACCCAAGAGGTTGTCAGGGCCAGTAATGCTCCAATAACGGACCGAGGACCTAAGCTCGGGACGTTACAAATGGTATCAGAGCTGAACGCCCTCTGACAGTGGAAAAGGCTACCCGAGAGGTGGAGCCGCCCCTACAAAGAGGTTGGAGGAAATGGCTACCCGGAGCGTGCAGCCGCCACTGTCACTGGGAAGAAGTAATATGCCATGTCGCAACAAGGACGTTGCGAATATAAGTGGGGGAGGATGTAAAACCCCAACATAGTCCCACACCGTGGAACAAGAAGTTCCCGGGTGGGATAAATAGTGACGAGATTACTACTTGACAACTTGGGCTTAAGCATTTTGGGTAGTTGTCAACGGGTCCATTTGGGCTCGAACCCAACAAGTTGTCAGGGCCAGTTTTCCTCGATAACGGACCGGGGATCTAAGCCCGGGACGTTACAACTTTAGCCACCCATGAGAGAGTCTAAAATCCTTCCTCCTGTGTTTTTTCCGTGATAACATAGATGTAGCTCATCCCATCTTTTTCTTTAGTGGAGAAAACCTTGCACCTGTGAGTACTGAGGTCCTCCCTCCAATGGTTTTTCCCTTCCGCAGGGAGTTTTCAATATAAATTGGCTTTCTTGATTAGCTTGATGGCTTTGTTTCCCGAGGACTTTATAATTCTAGGTTAATAGAGTTCTATTCCATTTGATATAATTGCCTCTATTTCATGGAATTTAATTGCAATATCATAGTTATACATTATAATGATGAATGGAGTTTGACAATATAATTGGAGAGAAATTGAATCATATATTGGATCGAAATTCCTTTTGTTAAATTCCTATTATGTGCAAATGTTAATTGTATCATACAAGCTAATATTTAGATCAAATCCATTTCACGAAATTCATATTATAATGCAAAAGTTTTTCATGTAACTAATCATTTGCTTATGCTAATTGGCACCAGAACACGGTTACATGAAGAAGCCAACGGAACAGATGGATGTCTATAGCTTCGGTGTTGTACTGCTTGAGCTCATCACCGGCTGCCCTGCTGAGCAGTCTGAATCCAGAGAATCATTGGACATTGTCAAGTGGGTGAGACGGAAGGTCAACATGGAGAACGGTGCGCTTCAAGTCCTCGATCCCAGGATTTCTCAATCCTGTCAGCAAGAGATGCTAGCAGCTCTCGAAATCGCTCTGGACTGCACTTCTGTGCTTCCGGAGAAGAGGCCTACCATGCTTGCAGTTGTTCGTTCGCTTCGGTCCCTCAGCTCTAAGTGCCTCCTTTAACACTTCTGGCGAATCATCTACCTCTGGCATTCTGTAACTTGAAAAAGGCCAACAGCTGAACTTGTTTACTAGTGGTAAATGTAGATAGAAAATAAAGGGATCTGATTTGTTGTCTTCCTGCATACCGTGGGTGATGGCTTTCACAATCTGGTTGCATTTGATGATAGGATGGGTGGTTAGCTGTCGTCACAACTGAAGTGAGTGAGCCTTGTGCCCATGGTGCAGTGAAGTCTTGTCGCCTTTTTTCGCAAAAATGGAAATTGATGAGCACAAGAATCAGGGGAAATGAAGTTCATTTCTGTATTGGCTGCTGAGACTTGACATTAGAATGTGCTGGTAGGGAAATACTCAAGGCACACAGCTTGACCTTTGCAGTCAACCATATTATTATGCAGCTAATCTTTAATATTCTCCCTGGTTTCATTTGACATACATGAATACTTGCAAGTTCTTTAAATACTTGGGCATGATACTATAATATTGTTGTAAGCAAAATTAATGTCGACGATAATATTTCATATTCAATCCGATTATGAGGACCACAATTAATCAAGTTATACAGAATTCAACAAATACTTAACACTGATAAATTAACTAGGTCTAAATCATCAGAAAATTCAAGAACTGCGGTTTCGTTTTACCATCAAGTGTAAGGCAAAGGCAAGATAAAGAAAGAAAAAACATAAAACAAATGCAATAACATAATCGCTCAACAGAAGAAAGAGTTCTAGATTTAGCATTGTCATGGATGCAGCTCTCAAGTATACCGGCGCATCTATTTTGCAATGATGATATACTCGGTATGGTTAAATCATGTAGAGGAACATATGTTCATTAACGTCCTAGCCATCCACATCTACACGGGGTTTCACTCATGTAACTACATTATATGTTATTACTATGCTGATAATACCTTGAATCCTTCAATCCAATTTGTTAGGATGTGAATCCTTTCTGTATTGGGATCTAGATCTTATTTGTATTTGCATTGGGATCCTATTTATATGAGATTTTGATCATATTTTTGCTGGGCTAAATGATCCATCTATGGGCATAGTTTGAAATGTCACGATGGCTAAATAATCCATCCATGGCATAGTTTGAAATATCACGATATATCGGTATTGATAGGTTAGGGGTATCGAAACTATATGGAATACACTTTCCCACAATTTCAGCCCATATCGATCGATAAATCAGAGAGAAACCGTGAGGGGCTGTATGTTCTTGATGTGTCAACTTGGTGCTTTTGATCTTCCTCTTGGTTTTGGTGAAGGTATGACTCCCAATCTTCAGTATTTTATTAGTGTTTGAGTGATTTTTTGAGGGTTTTGTTCCTCTTATGTGTGTATAGTATATTCTTGAGTTTTTTCAAAAGATTTGGAGTATTTTGTTAGATATAGGAAGAATAAATTTGGGGTTTCAAAATTTACGATGGAATCAAGTTGATTTTTTCAATGTAGAAACTTGGATATCATGTTTAACACTAACAAAATAAGATTTTAAGTATTTTATTTTTTTCGAAAATTAATAATTTATTAAATCTGAAAATTAAACCTAAGGTACAAGATGGTTTTTCCCTAATATTATCACCTCTAATTAGAAATAAGATATTTTTTCTTACAAATTGAAACATAGAAACCTAGATACTATGTTAAACACTAAATATCAATACTTTATTTATATTATGAATTTTAAAAATTATAACTTTAGCAAATCTGATTTTTTTAAAAAAATTATAGCAAATAAGCGAGTATTCCTATTGAATGACTCATGCATGATTCTTCTCTATTTCTTTCCAGGTTTCACTCAAGAAAATCATCATCATGGGTTCACACTCTGGATCAAGATTTGATGGTTATGAAGGTCAAAGAGATAGTAGGGAGATTCGTTGGAGGTATGCCACTACTCCAGATGGCAACAAATCCAAACCACAATGCAACTTCTATGGGAAGAGTTTGGGAGGAGGGGGGATTACGAGTCTGAAACATCATCTTGTTGGCAACGACCATAAGTTTTCTAGGTGCATGCGTCCTTCTAAAGATGTTTGGGAGCTAGTGAAGGCTAACTTGAAGGGGACGAAGAAGAAAGATCAAGAGAGAGTGGGAAGGGATGAGTGATTCAAGGAGTTCATGTTTGAAAAAAGAATTCAATGTCATATCTAATTCCGATGATGGTGACTTTGTCTACCTTACTCATATTCAGACTCTAGATGAGAAGAGGGCATGCATGAGGGCAACACAAGAATCTTGGAGAAGTGAGTTTGAAAGGCGAGAACTCATTGGTGCACATGGCAACTTGTATGATGATGGTGGTAGCTGGAGTGATTTTGAAGGCGCACAGGTACAACCATCCATTGAAAAATGTAAGGTGATGGGAAGGGATTGAACCTTGAGACCAGGCAGTGCAAGCCAAGTAAGGATTCGAGGCAGAAGATAGTCAAGGACATGTTTCAAATGCGAGGGAAAGAGTGGGCAAGGTCATTAGCAAGCTCCTTTTCAGGGAAACCATTCATGCAAACATTGCTAGTGGACCTTTCTTCCAACTTACCATCAACATTGCCGCTGTAGGAGCAAGAGTGAAAACTCCTACTTCATACGAGATAATGAACAAGTGTTTCACATTGGAGAATGTGGAGATGAATGAGTACATCAAGGAGCTGAAAAGGAGATGACCAATGTATGAGGTGGCATTTATGTATGATGGTCGGAAAAGTTACACGGAGAAGCATATCATCAAATTCCTCATGTACTACAATGAGAAGATATTTTTTTGAAATCAGTTGATGCATATGCACATGTGAAAGACGACAAGTACCTGCCGATGTTACTAAAGGACGCCGTCAAAAATGTTGGGAAGGAGAATATCGTCCAGATTATCGTGGATTTAAAAAAGCCAATGAAATGGTCATGGATTCTAATAACTATGAGATTTTTTGGACATCGTGTGCTGCACATTGCATAGACATGATCTTAAAGGACTTCGGTAAGAGGAAAATAGTAAGAAAGTGGTATATCAAGCACTAACAATCACCACATTTATCTATAACCATTCGAAGATTTTGTCTTTGAGGAGAATGATATGCAATAGTGACTTGGTCATGCTTGGGTCACAAGGTTGCAACAAATTTTATAGCATTGTAAAGCCTTAAACAACACAAAATTGGATTAAAAAATATGTTCTACCAAGGGAAATGATTAGAGATGCCGGAGGCTGGATGGATTTAGGGAGGAAAGTGGAAATGTTGATCAATGATCTTCACATCTGGATGAAGTGACACATGTCCACAAAAATTATGGATCTGGTTGTGTCTACATTGTAGATGTTGGACAGTGACAAGAAATCAACCATGGAAGTAATCTATGAAGCAACATATCGCATGAGGGAAAAGTGAAAGAAAATGTTGACAAAGGATACAAGGCATGGCTGGTCATCATTGAGAAACATTGGTCCAAATTGCTCTCACATACTCTTCATAAGGTAGGTATGTACATCTATTCTTTATATTTTATATTAAACTGGGGTTGGGAACTATATAATTTATCTCAAATAAAAGTTTAAAAATATAGGTGCTTATGTCTAGCTTAATATTTCAATCTAAAGTACCAAAGCTCATGAGGGACGGGAAAACGCAAACAATGTGCAATAATAAGATAAGTATATATAGAATTACATTTGTAAATAGTTTGATAAAATATTTAATGGAAGATTTATGTCACATATTATGACCACTAAATGCAGGTGAAGCTCTCTAGGGATGTTTTAGGGTCATTCGGTAGAATTAGTGCAGTTAATGGACATGTCAATACTCTTCCCGGTAAGTATATAAAATTCTATATATTACTATTTATTGACATCGACTTTTCTCTTTTGAATTTTCCATAGATATGGATTTGAATCTCCAAACCTATGAAAGACAACCGTAAAAGTATTATCCCACACTACATCCATTATGGGATGTGAGAGGAGCTGAAGTACGTTCAACCTCATCCACTCCAAAAGAAGGAAGATTTTAAGAGAAGAGAAGCTATATGATCTTGTCTACATGCATTAAAAATTAAGGTTGAAGATAAAACATGCAAGAGAGGAGCATGATAGAGACAACTACACCGACCTTATCGATCTTGCATATATATATATATATATATTCATAATGCATTATGATTATACAAAAGAAGATGTCCTTCAAAAGTAAATGGATTCCAATGGTGCTCCAGTGCTCCGTGAGGCATGAGGAATGCCAAATCAGAATATACGTCAATGTATTGGAGCATATGTTGAGAATTACATGGCAAGATCCCGTCAGATGACTGACCCTCTTGGAAGGTTAGAACTTGAGGCTATTATTCATGACATACTTTCCACATGTTCCAAATTAAAATCAAAATCAAGTGATGACAATAGATATGATGATGCAGTTGCCAGTGGTATACGTGGTGATGGAGAGATGTATTCAATGGGATCAATAGGGGTGGTTGTGGACTATGTGATATAATATTCGAGGAAGGGTTCCATGCAGATAGTGAATTTATGGAACAATGAATGAATGCATGGATAATGTATCCCCAGTCCGAGTTTGGGACCCGCAGATCCTTTGGATTATGAAAGATACCGACACAGTTATGGTAATGATAACTACATCGAGGATCTGATATCTTCTATGGGTTCATTGAGCATGGATATGGACAACCCATATCGTGGTGGAGCAACATTGGGCCCTCTGGGTGGATATGGATCACACGGAGATATATCATTTGACGTATTCCAAGAATACTTTCATGCTCCTCCTCCTCATCTGCAGGCTCAAGCACCTTCATATTATGGTTATGAGTATGGCTATAGTGCACAATGATGATAATTATCAAAAGCCTACCCAACTAGAGTGAACAACTTTTTCGATGGTGGTTGTTATGGGATCTTTCCCCATTACTACTCAGTCATGCCTCTCCTCCTCCTCCTCCATAAAGATCGTCTCCCACTCCATAGTCATTATCTCGTGGTTCTCGGGGTAGTTGTTGGTAGCCTCATCGTGCCACTCGTGATACTGGCTCTAGTGTTGCTCATCTTTGTCTCATCACACTTTTAGGCATTCAAAAAATGAGTACATGCGATACATGATATATTACAATGGTATGTACATGTACATGACTTGGGGAATTATTGCGAGGTCATAAAATTAACGATGTGCTACAAGAGACATTAGGGAAGGGGAGGTCATAAGGAATCACCACAAAACTTATGATTTTGAATTTTGATCATCTTAGAAAGTAATATCTTTTACTTTATTATATTTCATCATTTATTTTTTTAATGCAACCATATTAAGATAATCAGATGCATCTTTAGTGTAACTAATTCATCGGAATGAAATCCACAACATTTATTTCTACGGATGAAACATTGTGTCATTATCTAGATTTTAGAAATAGCATGTGTCAATTTTTAAGAGAAAAAGATGTGTTCTAAGAGTTGTTAATTTATTTATTTCATTTCTAATCCAATATCTCTCAGCAATCATCAATCACCATTAATAATAATGATATGTGTGATATGATCAATATATGCAGTATAAGGCATTTGGATGGGTGATATATGCGATATAAGTATGGATTTGTAAGTTATTTATTTTTTAAGAACTTTGATGATCCTAGTTGAAAAAAAGAGGTTTTTGAGACATTTTTGAGATCTTCACCGATATTGTCGATATATCCTCGATATATCTTTTTCCAAGCACATAGATACGATATCGATATCGACATCGATAGTTTAAACCTTGTCAATGGGGAAGGGGTATTATATAAACCTCATAAGACTCGAGTTTTGAATCATCAGTCTTAGTATTTCGGTTCTTCCACCATATTGAGAGAGATCCACCACCAGCATCAAGGATGTAACCTAGTTACGGGTAAACCTTGTAAATCTTGTGCCATTGTTGTTTAATTCTTACTTATCCGTGTGTTTATTTTCAATGATGCACTTCCTCTGGCATCATAACTGTCATGTGATGATGTCAACATGAAGATTGAGAAGTTCATTGACAGATCAACGTCGGACTATGGAAGGTTAAGATGCATGCCCTTTTCGAGAAGTAGGGGAATTTAGGCCTCGCTAGACAATTATAATAAAAGCTACTTGAATCCTCGGAGGTGCTAGTGTAGGAAAAAAATGTGTACTCGACGATCATGCTATACCTAGCGAACAAAATCATCACCAAGGTCCTAGACAAGAAGACTCACGAGTCTATGGTTCAAATTAAAGAATCTCTACATGATGAAATCTCCAACCAATAGCTTGTTGTTGAAGGAATGTATGTTTTGCTTCGTTTGCAATGATACTATGTAAACAAATTGCTTCTAAATGTATGATATATGGATGCTAAAAAAGTGGATGTTGCTATTTTATTGGTTTCTTTGTGATTGTCATTTGAGAATTTATTCAGTTAGAAGACATAGGTCAAATCTTTATACTCGTAAACTTCATCATATGGCTTCTAGGATCAATGGGGATACACAGGCTATGGAGTTAGTAACTAACTATGAGAAGAGAAATGGTGACACAAAGTAGTATTAGAAAGATAAATTAAAATGTAGACAAAAAAGTCAATCACATGGATGTTTGCAACAATTGTAAGGAACCAATACATTCGAAAGCAGATTTCTGGAAGAAGAAAGGAAAAGTGACAACCATTGTAGTGGATTAAGGATGAGATTATTTAGAAGATGATTACATAGTAATTGTCATGGATTAAATGTATTATGTATACAAGACTTTGTGATTTGTGATTATTCCTAACACAACCACTCACAAAGATTGATTATCTATCTACAATAACCTCAACGATGGAAACATCACCATGGGGAACAACCCAACATTCAAAATTATTTGCATCAGCTATGTGAAAATCAAATCAAGGTGCATGATGGTAAGGTAAGGTGTGTTTCAGGAGTTCGTCATGTATAGACTTGAGATAGAATATAATATTCCTTGAGTTTTGGACTTTAAAGGATATAGCTACAATGCTACAGGAGGATTAGTGCAAGTGACCAAAGAAGGAAAAATCATCATCAAAGAGATCAAGTAGAAAACTCTTTATATGTTGTAGGGATCTATAATGATTGGTTATATTGTAATTGTGTCCTTAGACAGTAAATTTGTGTTTGAATTGTGGCACATGCAATTGGAGCATGTGAGTCAAAAGGGAATGAAGTCCTTAGTTAGAAGTTTATTCTCAAAGATCTTAACGATTTAAGTTGGCATTTCATGAACATTATGTGTTTGAAAAACATCGTGGGAAGCAGTTTAACAAAGCAACTCATACAAGGAAGGAGATACTTAATTACATCCATGTTGATTATTGGAGCACATCACATGTTTCATATTTGGAAGGTGTTTGATGTTTTTTTCTATATTATCGATGTTTATTCAAGAATGATTTGGGTTTTCATAATGAAGTAAAAGAGAAATATATTCAAGTCTTTAAGATAATGGAAGAACTTGGTGGAGAATCAATTTTGGAATGAGACAAGCATATGCACACTTATAATGGCTTGGAGTTTTGTTCATTAGAATTTAATAAGTTGTAAAAGGATGAGGGTATTGCGAGACATCACACTATCAGGGATATTCCACAACATAGATGAGTTTCATAACAAACGAACTTGTTATTTATGGAGAGAGAAAGATGCATGCTCTCAAATATTGTCCTTGATATGTCATTCTCTGTTGAAGATATGTATACAACTTGTTACCTGATGAATCGGAGTTCTGCATCTGTTATTGATTGCAAGGTGCCCACGAGGTATGGTATGGAAACTAAGTAGATTATTTTATTTTATAAGTATTTAGTTGTGCTACATATTTTCATGTCAATGAAGGAAAAATAGAAACATGGGCAAACAAAGGGCCATTTAGAAGTTATAATGAAAGAGTAAATGAATATATAGAATCAATCTAACTCGAGTACAGAGTAGTATCAATAGGAATGTTATAGTTGATAAGAATTCCATGTTTCACTTGAGGTTTGGGTTTATTGATGAAGGGACATGTGATGATATCCATGAAGAAGTGGAGTTCTAATTTGCACCAAGTAATGGCCAAGTAGTTGACCACCCTATTAGTGATCAACTTGAAGTTGAACAACTTGAAATTAAGGCACCAGAAGAGAGACCTCATAGATTTGTTGTTGATCAACGTCATAGAGAGATATCCTTGATAATTCAATAGAGACTGAGGTACCTAACATCCGGTCTTGGAGGGTCTGCGATGTCTGATAAATAGTATCTGACAATCACTGTATTGGCCGCTCTCATGATACTTGGCACCTGAATTAATCTCGATCAGTCAACCATTAACCCACAACTATATACGCAAATGAAAACAAATATGAATTAAAATTTATTATAACTCCACAATAAATGTGTATAGGGCAAGTAAGGTGGAGTGTCGAACCACTAAAAATAATAGAGGATAGGTATAATTATTAATAATTAATAGGGAAAAGGGAGCCTACACCCATGTGTAGGTAACTTTCCTACACCCACATCTATTTTTCCTCAAATTTTTTATTTTTTTGAATTAATTCCTTGGGGAATTTAGATCACAATATCCCACCATGCTGTCATTCAAATTTCAACTTATTTCGAGACTTCTAACTTATCCATCATGATAGTCAAATTTTAACGGTCTCAGATTTGCTGAAATCGGCCCCTTCCGATGGAGCTGTTAGGAATATCGGTTTTACATGAAATTTGAAACACATATTTCATTTAATATTCTAAGTAAATCCCCTAAAGATCCCTTTCAAAAAAATCCAAAAAATTGAGGGAATAAGAGGTGGGTGTAGAAAAGTTACCTACACATGGGTGTAGGCTCCCCAATCCCTAATTAATAATACTTTTTTATTTTAGTTCTTTTCTTTTTTATGTGGTTTTTTAATTATGTGTGAATTTTTATGGAATTTAATTATTATATATATTTTTTTAACATTTTTATTTTTCTATTTAATTTTAGAAAACTATAATTTCTTTTGATTTTAAAATTACAATATATAATTATATATATTAGTAATGATATAATATATTATATAAGTAATATATAGGATATATAGTATATTTACGTTTTTATATTTTTAGATATACATGAATATACTCAAAATACAATAAATAATTTTTATGTGTTTTAAATATTTTCTCTATTTTTTATAATTTTATGGGATTTTTAAATTTTCATGTATTTTAAGGTATTACAATGTCCAAACAAATGCACAGTTTAAATATTAAAAGAGATTTAAGTTTAATAAATATAAATAAGTCTAAAATTAACCTAAAATTATTTTTAATATATAGTATATAATATATAGAAAATTTACAAATAATAAAATAAATTTTTGGATTTTAATTAATTTTTACTATTTTGATGACATTTTTAACATTTTGTGATTTTCATGCTTTCTCATTGTATTTTTAGTGATTTTTGGATAGATGATAGAATATAAATAATATAGCTAATGTATTCTTTAGAATTTTTTAAAGGTGTTTTGATATTTTTTGAGTTTTAATAATTACTCAAGGAATAAAAAATCTTTTTTATTTTTATTAAATTGGAAAATCAATTAAAATTAGATGCGAAAAATATATTTCATCAAGCACAGTAGCAGGAACTCAAATTAATTTTCCTATAAATTGTGTAGCAATAAAAACATTTAAATTGTTAAATATACACCAAAATAAATTCTGAACTAGAAAGGACCTAAGTGCAATTTATAGAAACTTCTTTTAAAAATCGATCCAAAAATCTAGAGGTACATGCACAATTTTTATACGTACCCCTACACGTGAGACGAAGGGACCATTTTGCAATTTGTAGAAAGTTTGGGCCTTAGATGCAATTATAGAAAAACTTTACATTACAAGCAATATTTAAAATATTAAAACTAAATACAAAAAGGCGACAATATGCCCTTGATATTTACCTACTAAAGGGCGCTCATCAACGGCCGACAGTGCGCTAGGTGCGCGACTTGAGCAGATCGGATGATTGGAGTGAGGCACTGGTTCGCTTGATATGAGAGACCCAGATTAGATCTGGGTGCGTCTCTTGATCAATGATGTTCGAGGCTGCTGGAAGAACACCCCAGAACTCCAATCTAGCGTTGCTTCAATATATGAATTCTTCGAGTTCCGACCTCCTTCTCCTCAGATGAGCTTAGTAGCCTCATGGTGACCGCATGCACCTACAGATGGTCTCAATGGCTCTAGGTCCGATCGATGGGGACCTAGAGGTATTCACTATTCTTTTCACCTGAAGCTACTATTTTCGAGTGGGTCACCTTCCAGGTGCTCCTTCATGGCATGTTCCCTACATAAAAGACTCATGATCTCGAGGTAAATATCCTCGGCCCAGTACTGAAGTTGGAATGCATGTGAAATGAAGGGAAAAAAAGCTATGGAGTAGGGTGACAGATGGTGCTCAAAATGGGCATGATCCTTGCATGATCAGGATGAGTAATGGTGCGTAAAATGAGGAAGCAAAGGGGAGAGAAAATGGTGGTAGTTGTGGGTAGAATCATGATCGAATTCACGATGATCAGGAGCCGGAGCTTGAAGCTCCGACGAACGAAAAATTGAAATTACACCTAAATTAACTACTGATAGAGTGTATGAAATGCTAATCTACGATGCTAGAAGGAAATGCTAAATAAAAGCGTAACTTATCAGCTCATACCTATCCTTATTGGCCAAGGAGTAGAGAGCTCTGCTAGACTCTACTATGGCAAGGCAGATCACACCTCCATCGCCTTCTTATCCGCACCAACACCTCCATGAGGTAGCTGATGTCACCAGGAACCTCCAGTGATTCAAGGATAGGGGTTACGGAGGGTGTAAGGGGATCAAAATGTCAAAAATGGCTACGGGGAGTATTATATACATGTATGTTTTGGGGAAGTTTGAGGAAGGATTGTGGGCAAGGCAGTGGTGGTAGGTGGAGCCTAGGGCTCTGGCATGGGTTAGGGTTGAGGGAGCTATAGGTTGGAGGGTTGCTCGAGGGAAATGTGTAGTGGAGGTGGTGTAATAAAATGGAGAAGAGGGTGTAGGTGAAGCTCTGGTAGAGTTAGATGGTGGGGAAAGGCCAATTGACTAGAATCAAAGGGTTAAATCCCCTTTTAACTAGGTTAAAAATAATAAATGACTTTATTAATTAAAAGTCAAAACTTGAAAATATTTTTATGTATTTTTATGGGTGTTTTTATTTATTTTTACAATCTTATTTATTAGGTGTTAAACTTTACAAGTACATATATGTATATTTACCTATATTTTAAGTATTTTATTTTATTTTGTATTTTAAATTTATTAGCATATGTACATATTTTATACATTTGTAACATATTTAGATGCACATTTACATATTTTTATTTTATCTTTCTAATTTCATTTATATACTTAAATAAATATGTGTATATATATTATATGTATAACATATCTATATATTTTAATACATTATTTATTTTATTGTATTTTTAGTGATTTTATTTTATGTGTATATTTTAATATCGTTCAAATAATATTTACAAGTATTCAAAAATATAAGAAAGGTAAAAACTATAAAGAACGAAGTATATAAATAAAACATGGAGGTATATAGTACAATGGGACCCTAGAAAGTAGACTTTTACATCTTTACTCTATTTTTAAGGAAACCACTTCATTTGATAGATAATTAATTTTAAGAACAATAAAGGTGAGTTTGATGAATTTTGAGATTATATGGAGAAGAAATTGATTAGTGAAGTTCAGTTTACGGCTTTTTCATCTGTATGTCCCAATTGCATAGTGCATCATTTTTATGCGCAATTATTTTTGTATTTTTCTATATATTATTATGTACACTTTTCATGTAAAACATTTTATTATTTAAGGTACGTAAAAGGAAAAATAAAATAGGTGAAATAATGGCTATTTACAAGGTATTAAATTATGATTTTGTGTGTATTTTAGTATTGTTATTGGTCCTACCTCCCCCTACTTTATTCCATGCTGACCTAGTCAATATTGTCTTAGTCTCATGGGTTAGGATCATTCAGTATCTTTGATACTTCATTTATTTTTCTTTCCGTTATTCTTTTATTTTAGATTTAAATACAAATATTCATGCATTATTTCAGATGAATAATGAATGTTTAATTGTACAAATTAACTGTATTTACATGCATTTTGACAAGGATTTAAAGCAAAATATAAGAGTATAGGTAGATGAATGGCTATTCATCAAACATATCAAAGATACATCTTTAAAGACATAGTTGCATTTGCACTACATGTTGCTTAGCAAACATATTATCCAAAGATATCCACTTACATGGAGTTTATTAAGGATGCAAATCTATATAGTGGATTGTTACAATGGGTGAGGTGAGATAGTCTTCACAAGAATTAAACATGGATAATTTTCAAGTTTCCAAATGGGAGGGAAATTAGCAGTTGCATATAGATCTTTAAGAAAATGACTAGATTTCAAGTAATGAAGGCATCAAATATTTGGCACACCTAGTTGAAAAGCCTACAATAAGAAGGAATGCATGGATTACAGTGAGATATTCTCTCATATAGTAATACACACATCCATCATTATATTACTCACTCTTACAGTACGAGAACTGAGACTAAAGCCTTGGTCGACGAGTTTGTTATTAAATATTTGATTGAATCTCTAAAGAAGAAGAAGATTGGGGAAGAGGACAGCCCTAGTAATAAAATCCCCCAAACTATTAACATCTGCCTATTCTAATATATAATATATACATATTGATTTGAGGAAATCAGACATGGAAGGACTAGTAGGAAAAAGGGGTCAACTTGAAGAAGACATTTTAATGAGCCAATCAGATAAGTTCACATGTCAAGGTAGGGAACATCATGTATGCAAATTGAAGTCATTTTATGGAATCTCAAAAAGTGGTACAAAATGCTTGACAATTTCATGGTTTAGGATTCAACATAATCTCATATGATTGTTCTGTTTACTACAATAAGGTCTAGGATGGATCCTTCATCTGTGTATTACTTTACATTGCCAATATGTTGACTATTGCTAAGAAAAAAATTGAAGAAACTCATTGGTTTCGAGTTTGACATGAAATACCTTGGTGCAATAAAGAAGATCTGGGGAATCAAATCACTTAGGACAATATAGGAGGAAATTCTTCTGTTTCAAAAGAACAACAGTGCGAAGGTCTTAGTGGTATCTGGAATGTTCATAACAAAGCCTCTGAGCACTCCATCTACAAAAAATATTCATTTTGTAGTATGTTTTTACACCTTTGTGAAATGTAGAGAAAGAACACATGTTAGGACGCCCATATGCAAGTTAGTTGGGACTCTCATGTATGTCATGGTATACACAAGACTATATATCAAGGATGTTGTTAGAATTATTATTAAATTCATAGGGAATCCCGGGAAGGAGCATTAATCTAGCATAATGTTGTAGATGCTGATGGAAGGGGATAAATGTCTTTACTTTGGGAAGTTCTATCAGTTGGAATGCCTTCTTACAACATTTATTTACTTATCTATCGTAGAGGAAGAATATATGGATGTTCACAAAAGCTGAAAAGAAAGGAATCTTGTTAAAATGTTTATTTGGGATATCTTAATCTACAATAGAATCAATCTATCATATATTGTGATGGTCTTAAGGCAGTATGCCTAGCTAAGGATTGGGTGAGTCATGACAGGTTTGAATACACTGATGATAAGCATTGGTTCTTTCATTTTGAGAAGAGGATCAATGTCAAGAAGGTTGGCATGGCAAATAATCCAGCTGATATATTTATAAAGGAAGTCCCTAAACAAGGTCAAACATTACTTGAACTTGCTTAATATTGATTGTTGGCAGTCGATCTATCGAGAGGAAGATAATGGTGGAGTCTAGCAGCTCCTTTTCTTTAATATGTGGATTCAGTTCAAGGCAGAGATTATTGATGATACCTTGAATCCTTTAATACTATTTGTATTTAGGATTTGAATTTTATTTATATTAGCGTTTAGATCCTATTTGTATTAGATTTTGGCCTTATTTGTATTAGGATTTGGATCCTATTTGTACCAGAATTAGGAGGATCCATATATAGGGAGGAGTAATATATAAGTCATTATTAAGGATAGAATTTTGAATCATCGTCCTCTGTATGTTAATTCTTCCACTAACTTGTGAGAGCTCCACCACTGAAACCAAAGATATAACATAGTTAATGAGCAAACCTTATAAAATCTTGTGTTGTGATTATTTATTGCTTGCTTACGTGGTGCATTTGGTTTTGCATCTCACTTCCCCAGCAAGCAACATGTTAATACATAAAGAATAAAAATTATATTGAATAGATTGATTAAGTTAGGTTTTACCTACCTTCTTCATGTTGTCAGCTAAAATTGGCTTGCACCTTTCTCATTCTCCTTGTCTTCTTGCCAATGCTTCACTTCTTCTTCTTCCCTCCCTACTGTTAGCCTCTCAACCTTACGCTTGGGGTGAAGTATGGAATGGATGTCTGCAATTGAATAGGGTAGGAGCGGTATTTATATACACATATATATCCTACTTAATAAATGGCACATTGCCCAGTCATAGGCGAGTCCCATACCGCCACCTATGCACCATGATGACATGCCATCCCAGTCATCAACCACATTATCTTGAAAATCACAGGTTAAATTGTTCATGATTCTACCTATGTTTATCCTGAAGTTCATGGCTTTGCTACTTACATTTAATTACAAGTAGTTATTTTTAATTAGTGATTAACTATAAGCACTATTATTATATACTAATTGTGATTATATTCCCCTAACATAGGGATGGCTTTGCTACTTACATTTAATTACAAGTAGTTATTTTTAATTAGTGATTAACTATACCACTATTATTATATATTAATTGTGGTTAGGTTCCCTAATTATGCTTTCTAACATAGGATGCTAATTGAATTGAATCATTCAAATTTTATTAGAATCTGAACAAAGTTTGCTTCTAAATAAAAAGAATGGAACATGAATTTAACATGTCGATTCCATTACCAAATGAATGAATTTGAATCAATTTGACTTTATTTGCTGATAATTCAAAATCAATGAACACCCTCATAATCCTCTTTAAAAACAAATATATCTTTTATTAAAAAAAAGTATACAATATTAGCCATAAAATATAATAGGAAAGAACATATGTTTACTGTTTTCATCCCAATTCACATCTATTTCCTTGTTATTGCTTTCTAAGCCACCTTTACATTCTCTTTTTCATTCTTTACCAAAGGCCTATAAATTTTAGAGTACATAGAGGTTGGTCCCCTCCCTAACATGAAAACTTTAGATGCACTATTATGTCGAGCACCTCTTTACATCATTTGTGGTTCATGGCCTATTAAGGTTTTCCTCTTACACATTCTCATTATCTTGGTTATCCTTGCATGAGAATACAAGTGATGCATACCATTGTTAATACTATATTGATCATCATGTGCATTATCTACATGCTCTTCTCATAATCACACATGGTGTTCCTTTGTATATTGAAAGTATCGTGTGCTTCATGGCTTCAATTATCATCACGGGCATGAAATGTTTTTGTTTTGTTAAATTATGCAGTCCATTTTTTTCGGATAATAGATTACTTTATATGATTTTTACAGGAACTTAGTCTTGTCTTGCTTCAAAATGAAATGGTAATAATAATGTGTGTAAATTATTATCAATGACATTCCATTTCCTTTGATATGTATCGCTTAACAATAATATATATATATATATATATATATATATATTGTCTATTTCTTTACAGGAAAAAAGCGTACAATTAAGATTGCAAAAGACATATGATAAATATATGTTCATTACATAAAATCTTTGATCTAACATTTTTACTTATCTTGGTTATTTATATTCTAATATAGAATTATAAAATGGAATCTTTTATAATTTAAAATTATAATATTTTTATATTTTTATAATTTAATAATGCAATTTTAACATTCAAAATAGCAGAATGGTGCGAGAGAGAGAGAGAGCCGGGTGCCGGAGGAGACGTCGAGGGGAGAGTTGGGGGCCATGACGTCGGAGCCCCGTGGATCATGGTCCGCTCGAAGCGACAAGCGAGGAGCCACAACAGCGGCAACCTGAAGGCGGCGACTTCATGGAAAAGAGAGGGTGTACACAACGGTGTCACAACAGCGGTACAACACAAGGGGAGTCAAGATCACCCTTTCGGAAAAGGATGCTTTCGGTGCGGCTCCGTTAGTCACTGGGCGGCCGCCTGCCGGGAGCCCTTGAGATGTTTTCACTGCCGTGGGTACTCCCACCGTGCTAAGGTCTGCCCTCGCAGAGGAAGTCGTGTTGAGGTCCGGGAAAGTGCTATTCTCATCGGCGAAGGTGGCGGGTCTCGGCCGCTCTCCTCGGGGACAACGGACGTGGGCTTGGCATCTGAAGGGAGGTTTGGTGGAGACATTGTGTCGTTGAGTCCCTGGCGTGTGATGGCGCGCGGTCTCACGGCACACGAATCGAAAACTCTATTGTGGTTGAGTCTCAACAGCAAGACTCTACTAAAATGGCGCCGGCCAGGTTTGTTCGACGGGTGCTTGACAGCTAGAATGGTGGACGTAGTACGAATTCGTGGTATCCCTCTGGTCTGGAGAGGGGCAGCGGAATCACAAGAGATCATCAAATCGGTGATACCGGTAGCGGAGATCATATCAAGTGGCACTGAACCAGGACAAATTGCAGATCTGATAGTCCGAGCTCGCAACGTGGTACACCCATCGGAGTTGGGTTGGAGGAAGGTGCGGCATCGTGGAATGGAGATGGACATAGAGGTGGCGACGATGGGTTATCGCGGCCCATGGGAAGCAGGTTTGCATGTGTCTGAGGGACAGCCATCATTGCCGGAGGTGCCGCGGCCTTGGCTGGCGTCGGCCGTTGATCGGGGAGAAAGGAGAGATGGGAATGCACGTGGAAAGTTGCAATCACAGCCTCGAATTTCACACACAATCCCTGACGTTTCGCATGCCATTAATGGGAAGCAAACGGCAGGTCCATTGCCGTTTCCCTCGGGAGCGTGGAAATGGAAACAAAAAAAGGTGTGCAACCTCGTGGGATTGGATACGGAAAAAAAACGGCAGGACCAACCGACGTGCATGATCCACAGAAGCCAGAAGGACGTGATTTCAATGGTGTTGATCGTGCATTCAATGGTGTCGCTCAAACGGAAGGGTCAGAGATGAAAATGTCCAAGGCCGGAGATTTGATGGCGAGAACCGGATCGGATCCAAGCATGACAAGAGATGGCGGGGTAGATGGACCACACTCGGTCAGAAGTACCCCTGATTTTTTTTTGATGAGTAGGTATGAATATCACGTAAAAGGAAGTACCCCTGATTTATTGCAGGTATACCTAAACGAAAATCAAGTGCAGGTAGCTCAATCAGGGGTGTATACCTCAGTCATTACATGACGTATTGCAAGCAATATTTGAGTCGCAAAAGGCAAGGTTCCCTACCTCATCGGGCGTTGGGAAGGGGAAAGAACCAATAGATGAACGACCCTTATATTGGGGAGCTCATGCAGATGTGCCTGTAGTGGAAACGAATCAACTAGAGGTTTCGTTAGCATTCTCCGTCCCAGATATCGGCCCGACAAAAGAAGGCGGGGATGCCTACTTCATCAGTCCGGACACAATGGAGCACATCCCGGCAGAATTTACAGAGGGGGTTTACTCTGGAGAGCGTCTCAGATCCAGGTCGCCAAGAGTGAAGGGAGGGTCTATTAATTCGACGGTTGCTGATACATGTAGGGAGTCGGGGTCGAGGACCTCCAACGAAGCGGAGGATACGACAATTATTGATGAGGAAAGGGTCATCAACGATGGAGTCAATACGGAGGTATCAACTCATAATAGCTCGGGGATGTAAGAGGGCCACGACTTAGGGGCGAAATATCTTGCGGTCAGGCAACATCGGGCGGGGGTTATTTGGGCTCGAACTAAAAGTTTGATTGCAGAGCCACAAGAAGTAGGAGAGTTGCTGGGGTACAGGGAGAACAACCGGAAGGAAAAGAGGGGTATTGCTCGGAAGGTTGGGGGATACAATCATTGACTCCGAGGCAGGAGGAACAGGGAGGATCGGAGGGTCGGAGAATTCGGCGGCTTGGAGGAAGTGAGGGGTGGCGGAACATGGCTAGAAGTTTGGGAGGTTCAGGGGGTTTAGCAGGCATCTTGAAAAGGTTCAATACAGAGAATTGTGTTGCGGAAGGCAAGAAGGGGGTGGAGGTCGAAGAGGGGTCACGGTTGATCGAAAGGGCGGTGGGCAAGGTATACATTGGAGAGACTTCAGTAGGGTGACAGTCAGAAGGGGAGGTTGAAGATGTAAGGGGAAGGGGTGCTAGAAGGGATATACGGAAATCACCAAGAAGAAGGAGAAGGGCGGAGGTGTTGTTGCAGGCAGAGAGGACGACCATCGCATCACAGACTAAGACAGAAGGAACTTCACCTTGGGGAAAGCCCAGTCGTTTCAGTCTGTTAGACCGTAGCTTTGCGGAATACTTAGGGGTGGTGCAACCAATCCTATATATGAAGGCCTCCACGGTTGCCAGATGAAGATACTTTCTTGGAATGTGAGGGGCCTGGGCATGCCAGAATAATGCCTGGCTGTTGGGAATTTGATCAAGGATGCAAAAGCAAACATCTTCATGCTCCAAGAGACAAAGTTGTCCCGCAATATGGGTGAGGGTGGACCAAATATGGGCTTGGGATGTAAGTTTGAGATGGCAGAGACGGAGGCTCAAGGGGCGTCGGGAGGCTTGATCACAGGATGGAGTAAAGATGACTTTGAGGCTGTCGCCATATTGAGGACATCATTCTCGCTTACGGTGTGTCTTAGGCGTAAGGCGGATGACCTCTCTATGGCGGTCACTAACGTTTACGGCCCTTGTGGTAATGACAGGAACTTGTTGGCATCCGACTTGGCACATGTGTACCCTTCTCAGTTCGACGGGGTGTGGATCTTGGGGGGAGATCTGAACATTACGCTTTTGTATGGAGACCGCCCGAGGGGTGGGGGCGGGAAAGACATAGGCTCAACGGAGTTTCTAGAATTGGTGCACAATTTGGGTTTAACAATATTGGATGCTACAGGTTGCGAGTACACTTGGCGCAATACGAGGTCGAGATCAAGATTTGATAGGTTCTTAATTTCTATTGAGGGGGTGGAAAGATTCCCGCTTTCACAAGTTTGGGCTCTTCCGCACGCTCACTCGGATCACACACCCATTGTCTGGTCATCGGGTGAGGTTGGTAGAAGCAGGTACTTCTTTCGCTTTGAACGTTCTTGGATGTTGGAGGAAGGATTCAAAGAAATGGTGGATGATTTATGGAGGGGATGGAACCCAACTGGCTCGACAGTTAGTAGATTTGCATCAAAGCTGGAGCTCCTAAAATCTTTTTTGAAGGAGTTTGGGAGAAGTGTAAGAATTAAACGAAGGGAGAAGAGAGGAGAAGCACAAAAGGAGGTAGCACGACTGGATGGGATGGACGACCAGAGAGGGATGGACCAAGAGGAGCTGGCGGAGAGGTCCAGGTTATTGGAGGTGATTTTACAAGAAGATCGGAAAGAAGAGGTGGAATGGAGACAGAAGTCCAGACAGTGATGGCTACGGGAAGGTGATGCAAACACCAGATTCTTTCATTCCATGGTCTCTGGCAGAAAGAGAAGAAATCTCATCAGGGAGATAGAGGTAGGGGGAAGGAGTGTATATGGGGAAACAGAGATTGGGAGCGCGTTGAGAGGACATTTTGTGGAGGCCTCACGAAGAAGGAGAGGAGATGGTTTGGGGTGCTGGGGGAAAGGGGTGAAAAATCTATCGATGGATCATGCTGACAAACTGGTGACTCCATTCACAGAAAAAGAAATTAGGTCTGCAGTGTGGGATCTGAATGCGGATGGAGCACCGGGTCCGGATGGATTTCCGATCTTCTTCTACAGAGAATTTTGGGACCTAGTGAGGATTGAGATCGTGGAGGTTCTGGAAGAATTCAGAGATGGGAACAGGGGATTTGAGAAGGTTAACAGGGCTTTGTTATTCTTACTCTCGAAGAAAAACCGTCCAGCTAGGGTGGATGATTTCAGACCGATTGCTCTATCAAATGGGATTTACCTTATTATAGCAAAGGTCTTGGCAAACAGACTCAAGATTGTCATGGATTCTATCGTGATGGAAAGTCAGTCTGCTTTCATTCCGGGGAGACAAATGGCCGACGGGATGGTAGTGGCATCGAAAATTTGTCTACAATGGAAAAGAAAGGGAGCGAAGGGAGTGATGTGGAAGATTGATTTTGCTAAGGCTTATGATAGTATGGACTGGAAATTCTTATGGCAGTCACTGAGGAGAAGAGGATTCCCGGATCTATGGATCGCTTGGATGAAGAGGTGTATCACTACCTCATCCCTCCCAGTGTTAGTGAATGGGAGACCAGAGGGGGGTTTCTTCCAGCCACAGAGAGGTGTGAGGCAAGGATGTCCTCTGGCACCCTTGCTTTTTGTGCTTGTAGCAGATGCGTTGGTGGTAATGTTCAGGCAGGCAGTTGAAGGTGGGTGGTGCGAAGGGTTCCGGCTAGATGATATATCTATATCTTTGTTGCAATATGCAGATGACACAGTGCTCTTTCTAGATGGGACGGAGGAGATGATGAGTAGATCGGCACAACTTCTGGATATTTTTAGTAGCTTATCAGGGTTGGAGATAAATTTACAAAAGTCGGTGATCATCACCTTCAGTCTACAAAATGAAGAAAGGATCATGATACAAGAATTGCTTGGCTGTCCGTTAGGAGATCTACCAATTTCATATTTAGGGCTTCCGCTGGTGGCTGGAAGATTGAAGGTTGCAGATTGGGATGCTGTGATAGAGAAGGTGGAAAGTAAATTGGCAGGTTGGAAGGCGATATCATTATCTAGGGGTGGGAAGCTGGTTATGTTGAAGCATGTTTTATCAGCGATTCCTATATTCTTTTTTTCGATCAGATTGATGCCGGTAGGGGTAAGAAAGAAGATAGAAAAGCTGATGAGAAGATTCTTCTGGTCGGAAGGGAAGCAACAGAAATCTGGCATGCACCTGGTGGCCTGGGATGAGATCACTCGTCCTAAGAAGCAGGGCGGTTTGGGTGTAAGAGATTTGAAAAGTATGAACAAAGCTTTGATAGCTAAATGGGTGATGCGTGTTTGGGGTCCAAATGATGACTTGGCTACGAGAATACTGAGGAAGATTTATGGGGTGACCGGAGAGCTCACAGCAGAAGCAATTCGTTTTGAGTCATCGTTGTGGTAGGGAATACGTGAAGTGCTCAGGCTAATTTCACATAGACTATCGCCACAGGTAGGGGATGGAAGGGATTTCAGATTTTGGAGGGAGGATTGGACGGGGGAAGGGACTCTCGATAGGCAGTTCCCAAGGCTCTATGCATTAGCTGAGTGGAAGGAAGCAACTTTAAGGGAGTTAGCACATAGTGGAGAGTGGAGAATATCTTTTGCAGCGGTCCTTTCTGACAGATTAAGGGAGGATTTGGCTAGACTCTTGGAGGCGATGCAGTTGGCGAGCGACTTCACTACGAACCGGGATCATTATATTTGGACAGGAAACAAATTCTCGGTCAAGCAACTATATGAAGAGTTGAGAAGAGGAGAAGCGGAAATAACAGATCTCGACATAGGAAAGGATATGAAGATCATTTGAAAATGCAGGATACCAAGCAGGATCAAAGTTTTCTTATGGTGTCTGAGGAAAAATAAGTTGTGTGACAAGGTGAGGAGGGCAAAATTCTTGGGGATCCAGGAGGCGAGCTGTGATAGATGCGGGGAGCAAATGGAGAATGCAGAACATCTCTTTTTCAAGTGCGAGTCTTCAATGAAGGTCTGGAGGGAATTGGCTATCCCTTGGTTAGACACGAGCGGATCGATGAGCTTTTGGGAGGCAATAAGGAAGGTGGGAGGAAGCTCCACAGATGATGTTTCTAAACCTTTTGCGGCACTTTGGACGATCTGGCTGGCAAGAAACGAGCTCATTTTCAAGAGTCAGAATTTTTATTCAGAAAATGTTGTATCACATTGTAGGGCCCTTTTGAACTTATGGGAGTCTTGATAACTTACGATGTACTCTTGATCTTTATTATTTTAATATAATTTTGCGGTGACTCCCACACTGGGAGATCACCCTCTTTATCATCAAAAATATATATTTTTATATACATTGATATATATAAGATTCGAAAAATAAAAGCATCTAAATTTCAAAATAAAATGGATCAAATTTGAATATTTGAAACTCAAAAATGAATAGAATTTGAATTCTAAGTAGCAAATTCGTCTAAAATTCAATTCAAGTTCCGATTAAATTTTTTTAAAATGGATTGATTCTATGCCATAGTGGATTTGAATTTATTTGATTCGATTGGCACCCATGAAGAAACTTTAGTCATCATTACACTCCTTAATAATGATCAATTAAACTTAATGATGGAGGTCAATGCTTAGTTGCAACATCAATTTCTTTACTTTACAATTTTGTTCAATTTGTCGGAATCTTCGCATGACTCGAAATAAGTCTTATTGGATCCGACAATTACGTGCAAATTTAATCTTGTGAATGAAAATGTATTGAATGCATCTTTACAATATTTCATGTCACAATGTATTTTAGATCCAATAAATTAGGGGATCCAATGCTTGGAAATGGATCCTCACACCAACAATACCTCACATTGAGCCCAAAATCTTTGATCATAAAATTATGTACCAAGTATAGATAATATCCACAAAAAATCTAGTCCTCGATAGTATAGGATCCAATACCATATAGAAAATAAAGAGAAATAGCCAAATAAGAGGACATAATGATTTATGTAAAAATATTCTTTTTAATAAACGAACTATCGCGAGAGGGGAGATCATAATTCTCACAAACAACTAGAGTAGCCTTCACTTTCATGATACGGGGAAAAAAGAAGATGAGTTACACATCTAGACATACAAGATTATATGAATTGTCATTAGTGCCGTCCCTGACATTTCGTGGGTCCTGAGCAAAAGGGAAAACATGGACCCTCATAAAAAAATAAATATACTTTTCTAAAATTTCTAAACTTCTTATAATAGAAGATTCCTAAAATTTTACAAAGACCTACGCATATTTATGACTGATTGAACGAGCATCAAACAACAAGTCATGAACTAAAATCATATAATTGCTCAAATCTACTTTTTAGAGACGTGATTGCCATATATACAAAAACTAAATAGTAATCAATTTTAAATAACTCATCGACGGATTGAATTACGTTATCCTCATCATTCTCATCAAATGTTTTTTTCCTAATAATACAACTCTTTACATGATAACTTGGTTCTACATCCAT
Organism: Ottelia alismoides; assembly: GCA_037367405.1. Classification (NCBI taxonomy): domain Eukaryota; kingdom Viridiplantae; phylum Streptophyta; class Magnoliopsida; order Alismatales; family Hydrocharitaceae; genus Ottelia; species Ottelia alismoides. The sequence goes on from JAZKJV010009016.1 coordinate 544,331, forward strand.
TTCAAGTGCAAGAATTTCTAAACTAGTAACAAAGCCTTCCTCTCTTTACTTAGCAAAAAAAATGATAAAACACCTTCTACTTATTTTGTTCTAGAGGCCATGCAAACAGATTCAGATTGTACTTGTTCACTATATTTACATAAAATAAAATGTCTTACCAAATTATCATACCATAAAGAAACTCGAAATTAAGTGCATTAGCTAAACTCTTAATTTTCACTCTTTGATTTTGCATCATCACAATATTCATATAATATTAACAAGGCATCTCTAATAAGGCATCATCACAATACATAACCACATGTTCGACTAATCTGATGGTGGCCACCAATTACCGATGAGCGGGACAGGTCATTGCTAATCAAGCGTGACCTGACCTGACCCATTTACGTTACAGGATTTGGGCCAGGCCACATCCTGTTAAATTTTTTGGGTCAGCCGAACTTGAACTGACCTAATAAGAATGTGATCAAGTTCAGATCGAGTAGGCCCATTTAGTTTACTAGATATTTAACTTTTCTGATTAGTGAATGATATTGTATAATATGAGATATATGCTTGTTTAAAATATAGGTTAAACATGCGATGTTTCTTGAGAAATTCTAAAACATATTATGTCATTAGGTTGAAACATTGAGTGAAATGGAGTATAATAACAAATATAACTACATGGTAACATGGGTTAGTATGTGTTATATTAGAAGTTTACGAGACATTTTAGAAGTAATGAATGAATTATTTCATTACATAACGTAAAGTGATCAATGTATGATAAACGGAGATGAGTTCTTCAATTTTAAAAATATTCTAAATCTATTTTATTTTGTCAAATTAATTATCAGAATTTTTTGAAGTTCATTTGCATAGAATAAGAAAAGGATGAAACTTAAACATCCATCTCAATTTGTATCCCATTAGACTATTACCATAGATACACGAGAACAAAAATCAGATATAGTTATCCAGACCATTTTATTCTAATATTTTATAACTAAAAACATATAATAAGCAGTATACATTAAATTAATCTAACATCGAGGCTCAGATTGATCTAGATAGAAAGACTTGATAGTAGTCGTACTTTACCCTTGTTTTCGCTTAGATCTCACCGTCACAATTTTGCATGTTGTCACTTCAATCTTTCCCACTCACAAACTGCAAGCAAAGGAAAATGGAGCACGGAGAAATGAACATTAATAACCGGAGGCAGAGGTTGTTTATGTAACGACGTGTTCATCCGTTTATATTCTATTCATTCAATTGATGTTTAAAATAAAAAATAATGAAAGTGGTGTCAATGTAAATATGATCCTCAAAGTTTATGGTCCATGGGCCATTGCACCTCTAGACAATGCTCGCGGATGACCCTGATTGTCACAAAAGACCTATCAAGCAATATAACAAGAATAACTCAACCATTTGTTAACTTTTAACAAGTAAACATGAAATCTAACAAAGCAAAAACAAACTCGAGGAATAAGAATTTATTTATGTGGAAAATCTGGAGTAGAGGAGTATGGAAAAAATAGCTTTGCACTGAAATCACACCAAGTTTATGTATGGATTATTTAAAAAAAACTATATGAAGTCCTTTTCCATGTAATCTATTTTGAATAAAATGCACAATTTGCATATGATGCAAAAGATTGACTAGTAGCACATATAATAGATCTATATATTTATGTTTGATCTACTTTATAGAACAACCTACCAAAATATGCATCCAACTCAATGGAATTGCATTGCGACCTATTAAAATGTGTTTTTCTAGAAAAAATCGAATACTAGTCTCATGGTTAGACATGTTGTTTTTCTAAGATAATGTATAAACATGAAGAAAATGTTAATACACTCAAATGTTGAAATTCTAATCGTTTTAAAGATAGTATATGCAAGAGAAGAAAATGTCAACACACTAAAAAATGCTGACATTCTATTCCTTAAAGCAAATCAAGAAAAAAATCCACCATCCCAAGCACAAGATCTTTCCCTGCACTACTCCAACAAGCAAACTATAATACAATCACAACTCCAAGAGAAGTAAGTCATTTGGTCAAATCAGATTTGTCAGTCCAAATTAATTAACCATCACATACATCATCAATGGATATCACCATAATTGCATTTGAATAGTGAAAGAGTACACGGCCCTACATGCACGTGCTTGAGCCCTAAATATTAAATAGATCTTTGTAACGGTGCAATTTCACCTGTCTTTTTTTACAAATTAGCCTATTTAATTTGGATTTACACATTTACTAGAGTGCTGAAGTTGTAAATTTAGAAATTTTATACTGGTAATTGTGTAAAATTGCAAAGGTAATGCATAGTTGTTTGAACAAAACTGTAAAAATAACAAATATTAATTTAGATAAAGTAATTATTATGGATAAATATTTACAAGAATGGTAGTCTCACTTTAACCACTCACGCCAACAAATTTGACCTAAGTCAACGAGTATTTTTTACTTGTTATCATATCATCCGTAATTAGGTATATAACAATGAATATTATCCATTATTTCACTTCTTAACGTTGTTATACTCCTTGCAACAAGTCATATAACACGGAAAAAAAAATTAAAGTCATATAACATGGATTATCCGTCGACTTTTTCTTCTAATAATTGTTAAATTTAACAATGATTAATACAAATTTTAACGAATAAGTCAATAGTCGTTGCCACATGAATCTTTAGCGATGAATATGATATTAGTTGGTGTATATTTAACAAAAGAAGTTGTGATAACATATGTCAAAATTATCCGTTGCACTGCGCATATATTGCTTAAGTACACCACGAGAGCTGTAAAAGTGGTTTGTGTTAGACCATATACCCCTTCAGCTATTTTGCTGGTGAAATCAGTAAGGTTGATTGCATGGATTAAATCTAAGAAAAAATATTTATTTAAGGGATACTTATACTCCTAACCCTGAGTAATTCCTAATTACATACATGATCATGTGTAATCACGAATTACACTAAGAACTTCGAATAGTCACTTCGTCTCACATCCATAACCCTCTGTTAGATTTGTCTGTTAACCTAACTAGATCATTGGTTCAATCTAACCCAAGACTATCTAACAATTATTAAAATTTCCAAAAAATAAAATAAAAATCACCCTCCCCCTTCCTCCTCAAACGAACCACCCTATTCCTCCCCCAACCTTCCCCTCCTCCTCCTCCTCTAAGTCCTCTTGCCGTCAACCTCCTCTGCCTCCTCCAGGTTCTCCAGTTGCCGCGCTCCTCCTCTTCGACCTCCTCCTCCTCCAGTTCCTCCAACTGTTGTCCTCCCCCCACCCCCTGACCTACTCCTCATCCAGGTCCTTCAACCACCGCCCTCCTCCTCTCTGATCTACTCCTCCTCGAGGTCCTCCCGTCATCGCCCACCTCCTCCTGCTACCTCCTCCTCTTTCCCAGATCCTCCATCGTCACCTACCTCCTCCCTGACCTCCTCCTCCTTCCCAGGTCCTCTGCCGTCACCCTCCTCCTCCCTCGACCTCCTCCTTCCCAGGTTCCTATTGAAGCCTCATTCATCACTCTTTATTCTTTTATTTTAGAGAAATATCTTGGCAAAACATCATGTTAATAGTTGTAAATACAATAAATTAGTAATAAGCATACATTTGTTAAATATCTAATTATTAGCATGTATTTGTGCAAAAAAAGAATAAAGAAGGAAATAAAAAGAAGGAAATATTTAGAATTAATATTGAGTGACCTGAATCTAAGGGAGGGCCAAGAATTGGCCTAATCGCCAAATAAAATAAGTAGAGAGAGATAGGGCCACTCTACCTTGTACATATGTATCACTTATGTATATATATTTAATTTTTTTCCATAAAAATAGAAATAAAAATATATTTTTATCCCCTTGTATATACTTCTAAAATAACACAAAAATTAGAAAAATAAAAATAAAACAAAAACAAAACTCTCTCTCACCTTGTATATAATACATGTATATATGTATCACTACCTATTTATTTTATACTTGTAAATAACCAATAAAAATAAAATAAAAATTAATTTATACTCCAAATATTATGTTATAAATAAATAAAATATAAATTTGTGGTATTTATATAAAAATAACAAATTAAAAATAATTGTACAGAATACATAGGTATTTTATACCTGTTTATAATATACTATATTGTGTATATCATAATTTTTTTCATAAAAATAAATAAAATCACAGAAAAATAGTTTGAAAAATAATAAATATTTTTCATTTTGAACACTTTTAAATTTAAAATCATTTTCTATTTATTTTACAATTATTTTTGACTTTCTATTTTTTGATTGGTCCAAGAGGGATGTTGACCCCGGTCAACTACCCCTCCCAAACCGTCCCTTGTGCGGATCCGGGTTTTTGCTCTCATTTCTCCAAATTATATAGACCGGATCTTGCACCCTCTTGCCCCGATTTTGGCGCCAGCATCTCCCCAGTGGATCGGTGATCCTCGCAGATCCCTAGGGAGTCGCAGATCGACCTCGGTTCGCGCGCATGCTCCGATTCTTCCAAGCTTCCTGGGACTTGCTATAATGCTTCTCATTTGCTCTCCCAGCCTCCCAGCTCTCACCGCACACCCTTCTGATACCCTAGATACCTTCATCGTAGTGACAGCCGCCGGAGGCCACCTTTGGTGCTCGGAGAGGTGCTGTGTAGTCGACGCTCACCCATCGTGGCCAGAAAACCGCCACGAGGAGTCTCCTTCACCAACCGCAGCGTGGTTGAGGCCACAACCCCACCGTTCACCTACCCTGGAGCTTAGGATCTCATTCGAACCTTCAGGTAACCATTCGATTGTTCCTAGCTCCTTCATTTGCTCAATCTTTCACTTGCATTCCGTTATCTCTCTGCCAGCTCCGACCGATCGGAGCTTCGTTACCATCACCCCTCCGCTCAGATCGACGCATCCACTCTCCCTCTATCTTCTTCCACAGTCTGATCACCCAAACCTTGGCTCGGATTGCCAAGATTAGGAGATAGGTCTCGTCCCTCGCTTCACTGGAGACCCCCCTTCCATCCACAGGTCGCTTCCCTTTATTTCCAGCCCAATAACCCTGATCGGAGCTTTGCTCCGAGTCCGAGCATTCCTTTGCAGGCTTAACATGCATGTAGACCACTCAAACCATCTTCGACCATCCTCGTCAGAGCTCGCCCAGGTCCCAGCCATCGTCCCGAAGATCTGACCGTCAACGACTCCATCCGAGCTGGCCATTCGACGCGGAGGGACATCATGCTTCTATTGGCATTGGTCAATCGCTCATCGGAGTCTCTGATCTCCCTTGGGGCTCCAGCGAAACTCTCCTAGGCGCTGTTCTTCCAGAGCCCTTCTCTGCCATCGGATTGGCCCCCTCCGCTAGATGTCATCCTCGCCATTCATCTCCAGCAGCTGTCAAGCTGTTAGAAGTCAGATCTAACGGCCCTCGTACCTCCCACGTCCCCGACATCTGACGACTGTTGGATCTGAAAGCTGATAGCGCCAGAGCCGCACGTTCGCATCCACTCGGAAACCACCACCTTCCACCCCACGCGCAACTCACGTGCTGCATGGGTAATTTTCTCAGTCCACCTTGCTTTTATTTTAGTTTATCGTTTAGTCTATATAGTAGGACATTTTGCACTCTTGCCCCTGTAGTTTTTCATATTTACTTTTCAGTCCTGTGTGTGAACTCACGTGCATCGTCACGTGTGGTTCTGGGTTATTTGCATTGCTTGTCATGAACTTATCTGATGTTATGAATTGAATGTTTAGTTTTATTATTTGCAAAGATACCCCTGTGAATGATGGTTTCCAGCATACGTGGAATTTGATGTGAAAATTGCAGAACAGACCCTAGACTATCTGTGCGTGTTAATAATTGGTCCAAGAACTTGTTTTATTTGCATTTTAGTCCATGTATGTTGTGTGTTTTAGTTTTAATTTAATAAATAGCAAAAGTAGTCAAAAAAATCATGAAATTATGAAACATGGCTCCTGTCATGGTGTAGGAATTTTGATGTATTTTGGTTATGTTTTGATTGTGTTTGTTATTTCTAAAAATTAGAAAACCTTAAAAAAGGTTACAGTTTGTTATAGAAAATCCATTAAAAATAATAAAAAGCGTTGAAAAATTCCGAAAACATTCTTGATTGCTTCTTGTGTGTTTCTTGAGGGACTATCCAATTTTTGTTTTATTCCCATTTATAAAGCCCAAAAAATTGAAAAAAGATAAAAAAACCTTAGAAAAATAAGTAAATATTCAAAAAAATTCAAAAAATATGCTTTCTTCTTCTGTAGTTATATTTTTGCTTGTAGCTTCACATAAAATTGTTGCTCGAATTTTATAGTATTTTAAGTAATTTTAATTTGCCTTTAGATTCCTGCTATGCACTTGTTGTTATTTCCGACCTTGTTTGATTTTTAGAAAATTAACTAAAAATCAGAAAAATCTAGGAAAATTCACAAAAACATCTGAATATTTCAAAAACACAAAAAAATATTTTTATTCTGAATTTTTGAGTATTTTTGGGCTATTAAATAATTGTGTGAGTATTAATTTTTGCCTTTTTCTTGTATTAAAAAATCATAAAAAAATTTGAAAAATTAAAAACCATCGTTCCTTTGCTTTCCTTGGATTCTCCACTACTTCGTAGCTTTCACATTACGTGCTCCTTGTGTTCGACCCCAGTAGCTATACCAGGTAAAAATAAATAGCAAAGACTGCTTGCCACATTTTGATTGTTTGATTTCTATTTTGGTGGTCTAATTTTCTTGTTGACGTCGCCTTGTTGCTCGGGTCGCAAGAACCTTATTTATTACTTAACCCGAGTAGCGAGAGGTGTGTCTTCATAATGGCACTGTTGCCGGGGAGCATGACTTAGTAGTCAGTTTTCTTTGATTGATTTTCTGCCATATTTTTAATAATTGTTATCTGACATTTCTTCTGTTTCTCTCTTTCTTTCGAGGGCCTGACAAGCAAGGGCGACGTTCCTAGGAGTACCGACGCACCCAAGCGAAGCGGATGCGGCTTATTTCTCCATCAAGCCACATGAGAGCGTAGGAGAGAGGGAGCAGAAGAATGAGTAGATCTGAGAGTTTAGACTTATTTCACTATTATCATTGTTGTAATAATACAGGGACTTGAACTGTGGACACTTGGCTGATCGGGGTCTGTTTCGCTGAGCACCGGTGTGCTCGGGGTACCTCACCGCGGTTTTTCGTCGGTTTTGTTTTCTACGGCATTTACTTCTTGTCTGATTTTCGAAGATTTTGACCCCTAGACTTAGGATTTTCCTTGATTGTGATTTAATTAATTAAGGCCCAACCCTAATTATCTGTCTGCACCTATAAATCGATTAATTGGATATTATTAATTAAATCACAAGAAAAAGTTAGTTTAATTAGGCTCGAGTCCACGTACTGTGAGGAACCACATACAGTGCTGGCAGGACCCGTTGTGGCAGGCACCGAGTAGTTCCCAAGATCGGACTCCAGACTTAGTCTGATTGGCTAGCTACTAATCTTCTCGTGTAGAATGTGCTTCGTCTAAGGCTGATTTCTTCTTGCATTATATATGTAGTTTTAATTCTGTCTTTAAATTTATGCGCATATCACCCTGCATGTAGAGAGCTGGAGTCAAGTGCGATCGCGCATCAGCTTTTTCGACTTCTCCCTCCGTTTTTGACTTAAAATAATCAGGAGAAGCGAAAAATTCGTTAGGCGTTGGTTGCTTTGAAAAATACCTAAAAAGAAAAACTATAAATTAGGACTGCTAAAGCTCACTTGATCTTAAAAGACACCTGACTTAAAAATCTATCCTGAAAGAGTAGTCCCCTCATTGTATGGTTTGGATGAGCAAGAGAGTGACCTGCACACTAGGATAGATCCATACCCGAACTCTTGGCAGACTACCGGCCTTTTGTACGGGACAATCTATTAGGAGCATTGGGCTCCTACCAGCTTGCTTAATCACTCTGAAAGATTGTTTGATCACCTAATAAAATTGACAAGATAAAAGACCGAGCCTTTACGGTCATCAGCTTTGCGTGAGTAGGTTGGGGGTTTGCTTGACCAATCTTGTGTGTTTCCCCGGATCTCATCCGCCTTCACTCGCTACATCAAGATGATGGGCCGGAGATCCCTTAGGCAGCCTCTAGCTGCATCGCTTTCGAGCACTCTGGTCCATTCATCTAGGTTGGTTCGCAAGAGCGGAGACCTGCTCTCCGAACCTGAATTTGACTCCGTTCTGTTCCCCCTCGACCACCCTTCTACCAGTCCTGAGGTACCTGAGCAGAGACCGCAGCAGACAGTTGATGATTTATCGGCACCTGAGTTTGGGTCTTTTGCTTTTACAGAGACCATGGCCAACAGTGAGGAGCGCACCGATGGATCCAGTGGAACCCAGACTTACTTGATCAGTGTGCCATCAACAACACCCTATTAGCCTCTATGGAGACCATGCAACGTCAGATCCAAGATCAGGGGGCTTTCATGGTGGACATGCACCGAGAGATGGAGCAGATCAGAGCCGATAGAGAGAAACGCATAGCCGGTGGATGAGGAGGACCATAGATTCCTGAGGGAGGAGAGCCTGAGGAGCCCGCATAGCCAGCAACACCTGCACGGCCGATGAGAGAGTTGCACAACCCTAGTGCATCTCTGACCCATAGATGGATACAATTTCCAGCCATTTCGGGAGATTTCAAGCTCCTACCTCAGACTATCAAGCTTCTACCCCGATTCCACGAACTCTCCACAAAGGAGCCACACCTCCACCTCCACGAATTTGAGATGATCTGCAGTATTGTCCACGATCGCCTCGTAGACGAGGATACCATCAAGATGATGACTTTTTCATTCTCCCTCATAAACAAAGCAGCCAAATGGCTGAAGCACCTAGGGAGATTCGTTACCTCTTGGGAACAACTCCGGAACACGTACTTGAATAAGTACTATCCACTCGGCCGGACGAATGCAGCCAGAGCCCTGATCAGCAACTTTTCCATGCTCCCAACGAGCAATTTCGTGAGGTACAGGATAGATTCAGGGAGCTGGTAGACCGTTTCCCTCATTATGATATATCCAAGACCAACCTTGTTCAGAGTTTCTTCTGCGGGCTTACACCGGAGTTGCAAGGGCTAGTCAACGCATCCTGTGGAGGCTCTATTTTGCCAAGGATGAGGATCAGGTCTGGGTCATCTACGATGAGATGGTAGAGAACTATACGGTGATGTCCCATACCCGATTATATGCATAGGGGAAGCCCACACTGCAGGCTGTGTCCTATCAGAGGATAGCACGAATCGATTCCGGTCCATCTACATCATCAGAATCCGCAACAAAGGTAGAGTCGACGACCGCTGATATGGGGATTATCAACGGGAAGTTGGACCGCATCGAGCTTATTGAGAAAAAGCAGTGCCAGGGCATGTCTCAATAAGATCAGATGGCACAAACACTGAGTGACCTGAAGATCCTGATCATATGTCTCCAGGAGGCACATACGGCTTCTCAGCCCCGTCTCAGGTCACGAGCTGATACCAACAACAGTAGCTCGACCTAGCCTCTAGTCCAGGGTGTCCAGTTCAACCGGCAACAGCAACCCCAGTTCCCACAACCACATCCACCTTACCAGCAGCATGGTCCTCGTCCCTATCAGCAGGGACAATTGTGGACGCAGCAGCAACAACCTCATCAGTTTCATCACCAGTATCCATCCCATCCTTCCCAACAATAGAAACCTCACTTCCAGAGAGGCCACCTGTCTGTTCTCATGGGCTAGCCTATTAGAACCCAACTCTTGATGATTTAGCCTGCCTTGTCTCCGAGCAGCATGCCACTTTCAGATGGGAGATGGATGAGTTCCAACAGGAGATGAGGGAGATAGTGAAGGGCAAGGCCACCATACCCGCTCAGATCGAGCCGAACCCAAACAACCGGAAGAAGAAGTCTGAGCATGTAGAGTTTACAGAGGTTCCCCTCCTAATGATTCACTTGGTGATATTTCCGCATACACTTTTTATGCTGACTTTGTTACACTTAGGAGCGATAGGATGCCAGCCGGCGGTGCCTCATCTGAGAGACGACCACATGAGGATTCAGGAGTGCCAGATGAGGAGGAGAGCGGTGTTGATGCTGCTTGTGATGATATTGATGAAGACGATGCTGATGCCACCAGAGATGATGATGCTAAGCCAGAGTACGGTGCTGATGCCACAAGTCTAGAGGCCGAGGGTGGTACTGAGGCCACCATTTCTATTCCTGTTGCATTTTCTTCTATCGTTGTATCTCAGGACTATTTTGGTAATAAAGGAAAGGGTTCTTCATTTATGAGTCCATCTGTGATTAATGGAGATGCTTGTATGGATTCTTCTTTGCCACAGCAGCAACGACCCGATCCTAGCCCTCCATCTGAGGAGGGCCCATCCATCCCCTTCCTCCAAGCACTCCACTTGGATAAGGGGACCAAAAAAGAAAATAAAAACATCCTAGCAGCTAGAGTTCATCCAGCAGATGATTGACAGATTTCAGATACAGCTGACTCTAAAGGAGGCCTTGGAGCACATCCCTCTCTTCCAAAGGAACCTTAGAGAGAAGACCACTATTCGTAAGAAGAGGAGGAACCATCACTCAGAGATCCATGTGCTTACTCATGCCACCTGCTTCGCCATCCAGAACTGTCTGCCAGCCAAGAGGCCAGATGCAGGATCTCCCTATGTCAGATGTCACATACATGAGCAGAGGTTCGATCAGACTCTATTAGATAGCGACGCTTCCATCAACCTACTTCCGGCAGCCTTACTCGACCGATTCGGGTTTGTCCCTCTTCGACAGAGCAGGATGGTCCTTCAGTTTGCTGATCGATCTGTTAAGATGTTGAAGGGGTTGCTGAAGGATGTGGTAGTCACAATTCAGGGCCTGAAATTCTCCATGGACTTCGTTGTGTTGGACATGGAGATCCCTGGGTTTGTGACTGATACCCCCATCATCTTAGGATGTCCGTTCTTGGTCACATCCAAGGCAGTGTCCGATCATGATAGCGGGAAGGTATACTTTCGCATCAAGGGTGAGAGTATACAAATAGAGACGATCGATGAGACCAAAGCATGAGATTCATCTTGCTCAGAGCCGCTTACAGATTCAGAGCACATGACAGAGGAAGAGTGAGACATCCACCAGGAGTGCGATTTTGTGATCATAGATGACGAAGCCGCTTGGTCAGACCTAGTTTCACGAGACATAATCTCACCTTCAGATCTTGCTGATGCACAATTTCCAGTAGAGGAGAGCTTGGAGAGCGCATTCTTGGAAGAGGACACATTTCAGGTAGCAGATCACGTTCAGGAGAGCGAGGCAGTAGATACTTTATTTGATTTAGATTCAGATCCCTCGGAGTTAGATATTGATTGGGCAGAATTTGATGAGTTTATTCCATGTCTGATTCCTACAGAGCCAGCATCTAGGGTGGAGATTGATCCTATTCAGAGTACAGAGACACCAACAGAGCAGTCTTCACTAGATTTCCACGTTCAGCAAGAGTTCTCCCATGCAGATTTGGTCTCCTTCACTCAGACCTTTCAGAGGCCAGATCCGCCGGCTCCCAGTTGTCCAGAGATGAAGCCCTTGTTGCAGTCGTTGAAGTATAGGTTCCTTGCGGGTGAGCATGAGATGTACCCAGTCATTATCTCAGTAGATTTGATTGGAGAGCAAGAATCTTGTTTGATGGAGGTTCTTGAAAAGAACTGCAAAGTGATAGGATGGAGCGTAGATGATCTCCAGGGGATAAGTCCGGCCCTGTGCTCCCACCATATCTATCTCGAAGAAGATGCCAAGCCGTCGCATGAGGTCCAGCGGCGGCTGAACCTGAACCTTCGAGAGGTTGTCATGAAGGAAATCTCGAAATGGTGGAGCGCTAATTTTATCTACCCCATCTCCAACTCCAAGTGGGTTAGTCCATTACATGCGGTGCCCAAGAAGACGGGTATCACTACAATTGTGAGTGAGTCTGGAGAGGAGATCGTTACTCGGGTACCCACTTCTTGGAGGGTCTGTGTGGACTACAAACGATTGAATCAGGCCATCAAGAAGGATCATTTCCCGCTGCCTTTTATTAATCAGATTATAGAGAGGCTAGCTGGGAAGAGTCACTACTTCTTTCTTGACGGGTACTCCGGTTACAATCAGTTGGCCATTGCGCCAGAAGACCAGGACAAGACCACATTCACCTATCCCTTTGGGACATATGCTTTCAAACGGATGCCCTTTGGTCTATGTAATGCCCCGACAACATTCCAAAGGTGCATGTTGTCCATCTTTTAGGACATGGTAGGTGATTTCTTAGAGGTATTCATGGATGACTTTTCGGTCTATGGCGATGGATTTGACGCTTGTCTTGACTGCCTAGACTGCATCCTTCAGCGATGCATCGAGGTCCATCTTGTGCTATCTTGGGAGAAGAGTCACTTCATGGTGACTCAAGGGACTGTTCTTGTTAATATCATTTCCAATAGGGGCATGGAGGTTGATCCGGCCAAGGTGGATATCATCAGGAAACTCAATCTGTCGTCAACTTACGACAATTACGGTCTTTTCTGGGGCACGTCGGTTTCTTACGACGATTCATTCATGATTTCAGTAGGATCACCCGACCGTTGACTGATTTCCTGACCAAAGACACCGAGTTCATTGTAGATGATAAGTGTCTTGCATCATTTGAGACTGTCAAGAGTCTAGTTGTTGAGGCTCTTGTTCTTCATCCACCCGATTGGTCTCTCCCATTCGAGATCATGACGGATGCCTCCAATTTTGCCGTAAGGGCCGTGCTGGGATAGAGGAGGGATGGAGTGCCATTTACCATTCACTATGCTAGCCGTACATTGGATGCCGCGTAGCGGTACTACATTGTCACTGAGAAGGAGATGCTAGCCGTAGTCTTTGCCCTAGATAAGTTCAGATCGCATATCATTGGATATAGAGTGACTATCTTTACTGACCATACTGCCATCAGGTACGTCATGGCAACGAAGGATGCCAAAGCGAAACTGATTAGATGGATTATTCTAGTCCAGGAGTTTGATATTGAGATTAAGGATAATCCTGGAGTCAAGAATGTGGTGGCGGATCATCTCTCCCGATTAGAGCATCTTGAGGATTCTGAGCAGATTGATCCCATTTCTGAGACCTTTCCAGATGAGGCGATCCTTGCTATCTCCTTGCTCCCGTGGTACACCGACATTGTGAGCTATCTTGTTGCCAAGAAAGTTCCACAAGTTTGGCCCAGGCAGCGACTTGAGACCTTCCTAGCGAAGGCCAAGTCTTACCATTGGGAGGATCCCATCCTTTATCATGAAGGAGGGGATAGTGTCTGACGACAATGCATTCCTCAAGAGGAGACCGTAGCATCCTCACCTACTGCCACAAGCTGGAGATAAGAGGACATCACTCTATGAGGAGAACAACACAGAAAATGCTCCAATCAGGCCTATGGTGGCCTACTCTCTTCAAGGATTCTTTTGAATTCATGAAGTGATGTACTGACTGTCAGAGGATGGGCACTTGTGGACAGCGTGACATGATGTCGATGCATCCCATTCACTTCTGTGAGGTTTTTGATGCACAGGCATTGATTTTATGGGTCCATTCCCAAAGAGCCAAGGATTCGATTACATTCTGTTGGTCGTTGATTATGTAAGTCGTTGGGTTGAGGCCATCCCCGCCCGAACCACAGATCTATATGCAGATTTTTGAGGAAGAATATCATTTCACGATTTGGGGTACCTCAAGTGTTGATATCTGACGGGGGGTCTCATTTCATCAACGACAAGGTAAAGGCCCTTGCTAGCGAGTTCAACATTGACCATCGAGCAGCCACTCCATATCATCATTAGACCAATGGTCTTGCTGAAGTGTCGAATAGGGAGATCAAAACTATATTGCAGAAGGTCGTCCGCCCTGACCGAAAGGATTGGTCACAACTTTTGGACTCGGTCTTGTGGGCGTACCAGACATCCTTCAACACTCCTTTAGGTACATCTCCCTTTCGCCTCGTTTATGGAAAGTCCTTCCATTTACTTGTTGAGATTAGGCACAAGTCACTTTGGGCTGTCACAAATATATTATTGGATCTAGTGAGTATAGGAGATCAGAGGAGGGCAAAATTGGCAGCCCTGGAGGAGCTTAGAGATGTAGCCTTTTCGAGCAGCCTTCATTGCAAGGAGCGAGTGAAGGAGGCATGATTCTCATATCAACCACAAGCAGTTTGAGCCAGATCAGAGAGTATGGTTGTTTGATGCCGGTCTTAGATTATTTCCAAGGAAGTTGCAGAGCAAGTGGAAGGGACCATACCTGGTCTGAAAGGTACATGACAAGGAGAGTATTGACATATCTGATGTCATCTGAGTCTACCTTTCGTGTTAACGGGCAACGACTCAAACCATATCTAGATCATGAACCACTGGTAGTTGACGTCGCCCCTATTCATTTTGCGTGAGATGTGGTGTTTGATTCACATATAGTGCATCTCATGCCTGATTATTACTGTCCTCCGCCATGTATAGATCCAGATGTCCATATCATCTAATTCTTTAATCCCACATCCCATCTGCATCCTATGATTATGCTATACTTAGAGTGTACTTTACCCTAAGTATAGGGGGGTGTTGGACTCTTGAGTATTCTTTTGATCCTTTTTACCTCTTCTTTGCTGCCTATACTTAGGGACCTTTCGCCCTAAGTATAGGGGAGGTAAACCCTGTACATCATTTCACTCGGATTTCCCTTTATGTACAGTCTGCTATACTTAGGATTACTTGATCCTAAGTATAGGGTGAAACATCGAGCTGCCTTCATTGTATTCTTTGATTCGTCGTTGTAGTATACCATTCCTTTTCACTTCTCTATACTAAGCACGAGTTATGTCTTCTTCATCGCTCTCGATCCACTCTGAGGACATCGTTCGAGCGAAGTACGGAGAGTGTCGTATATATTTCATATATACTTTAGTCATAACTCGTACTTTGTGTGAGCGTGTTAATAAATAAAATGACTAAAATTCTTTTATCAAAAAACTTAAAAATTTAAAATTTTTCTTGTACATAAAAATTCTTTCTTGCACATACATAGCTATTCATAAAAATAATTTTTGTACAAATGTTTGTAAAAATGTTTTGTGTAAAGGGTTTGTAAATATTTTGATATCAAACTTATGTATATAGTACAAATTTTTTGTAAAATATCTGAAAAACAAAAGTTTGCAAAAATCCTTTTGTAAATGTGGGTAAATATTTTGCAAAATTTCTGCATTCATTCATTCAAACATTTTTCAAAAATTTTGCACATTTCCAAAAACATGCATACAAAGATTTTTGTATATATTTGTATAGTTTTTCTGAATCATAGTTGATACTTAAACTAGTCTGGAATTAAATTGAAAAATAGAGCTTGGTTAAGACCTTAATCCACCTAACTCTAAGAGGACCCTTATAGGGCTTAGGATTAAGACTCTTCAAGTCCATTTGGGGACTTAATTCTTTGAGTCTACTAGGCTATGATCATATGTCATCTTGATGAGCCTAAGTAGAACACTTAACAACGCACACATGACTCTCATAGATAATGGCTTTACTTGCACCAACACCTTACACATAGCTCTCCATGGATGAGGTGGTGAGGAGGCAATCTTCTTTGGCTTGGGGTAGCATATGAGGGTAGTACTTCTAGGCGGAACCTCTCTTCTTCATTTAGTGAAGGAAGTGCATCTCAACTTGGTTTAGTGGTGTTGAGGTCTAAAGACAGGAGTTGTGCGTTGCAATAAATCTTCAGAAGAGGGATAGTCTACTGGCTCAAGATGAAAAAAATCCTTATGTATATATGCTGCACCATGTAGATATGTTGTACATATGCACATAAAAAAAGAAAAGAAAAAAAAAGAAAAAAATGTGCAAAGAAAGAAAAACTCAAAAAAAGTGGTGGGTGTGATTGAAAATAAAATACCCACTGGAGTGTATATAGTCAAATAAAGCAAAGCTTATGTAACCCATTCTCATCTCATGAAGCTTGCAGAGGGAGACTTAGCTAAACTAGTTGGGCTCCCAAGGATACATGACTACACTGTCATCGTCCATTCTCTTCTTCCTCCTCTTCTTGAGCTGGTTGAAGTTGAACTTAGAAGGGAATACCCCGCTCCTCTGGGAAAGAGCTGCTAGACTAGGGCATTGGAGTTACCTTGTTGAGGGGGGTTGTCACTTTACCATTTCTTAGGTGGGGAGCTACATATCACTTACACAGTACAAGGAAAGATTCATGGTCATTAGAGTTTGTGTATGTAGACTTGTTCTGATCTGGATTGTTGAGGAGTCTTGACCATAGATTGGTGGAACTTAGAGGCTGTTGAGTTTTAAACCTAAGTCCAAATAAAGTTCCGACACACTAATAATCCAAAGGTCTGAATAAGCTCCATACTTCAATCTAATGAAGACAAGTTTAATAATCAACCTTGATTTACATTCTTTTTCTTTTTCTTTTTCTTTTTATTTTCACTTCTTTTTCAAATAAGTATTTGCTAAGGGACTAGCAAAAGTAAAGTATAGGGGGGTGATGAAGCCTCATTAATCACTCTTTATTATTTTATTTTAGTGAAATATCTTGGCAAAACATCATGTAAATAGTTGTAAATACAATAAATTAGTAATAAGCATGCATTTGTTAATATCTAATAATTAGCATGTATTTGTGCAAAAAAAAGAATAAAGAATAAAATAAAAAGAAGAAAATATTTAGAATTAATATTGAGTGGCCTGAATCTAAGGGAGGGCCAAGAATTGGCCTGATCGCCAAATAAAATAAGTAGAGAGAGATAGTGCCACTCTACCTTATACGTATGTATCACTTATATATATATTTAATTTATTTCCACAAAAATAAAAATAAAAAGATATTTTTATCCCCTTGTTTATACTTCTAAAAATAACACAAAAATTAGAAAAATAAAAATAAAACAAAAACAAAACTCTCTCTCTCACCTTGTATATAATACATGTATATATGTATCACTACCTATTTATTTTATACTTGTAAATAACCAATAAAAATAAAATAAAATTTTTTATACTCCAAATATTATGTTATAAATAAATAAAATATAAATTTGTTGTATTTCTATAAAAATAACAAATTTAAAATAATTATAAATAATACATAGGTATTTTATACCTGTATATAATATACTATACAGTATATATCATAAATTATTTTTCATAAAAATAAATAAAAATCATAGAAAAATAGTTTAAAAATAATAAATATTTTTGATTTTGAACATTTTTAATTTAAAATCATTTTCTATTTTTAATTGATTTTACAAATATTTTTGACTTTCTATTTTCTGATTGGTCCAGGAGGGATGTTGACCTCAGTCAACTACCCCTCCTGGATCTTCCCTTGCGTGGATCCAGGTTTTTGATCTCATTTCTCCAAATTATATACACCGGATCTTGCACCCTCTTGCCCCAATTTTGGCGCCAGCATCTCCCCAGTGGATCGGTGATCCTCGCGGATTCCTAGGGAGTCGCGGACCGACCTCGGTTCGCACACATGCTCCGATTCTTCCAAGCTTCCTGGGACTTTCTATAAAGCTTCTCATTTGCTCTCCTAGCCTCCCAGCTCGTGCCGCACACCCTTCTGATACCCTATATACCTTCATCGTAGTGACAACCGCCAGAGGCCACCTTTGGTGCTCGGAGAGGTACTGTGTAGTCGTCGCTCACCCTTCGTGGCCGGAGAACCGCCACGAGGAGCCTCCTTCGCCAGCCGCAGCGTGGTTGAGGCCACAACCCTGCCGTTCACCTCCCCTGGAGCTTAGGATCTCATTCGGACCTTCAGGTAACCATTCGATCATTCCTAGCTCCTTCATTTGCTCAATCTTTCACTTGCAGTCGCTCCGTTAGCTTCGACCAGCCGGTCAGAGTTTCGTTACCATCACCCATCCGCTCAGATCGTCGCATCCGCTCGCCCTCCATCTTCTTCCGTAGTCTGATCACCCTAACCTTGGTTCGGATCGCCAATATTAGGAGATAGGTTTCGTCCCTCGCTTCGTCGGAGATCTCCCTTCCATCCACAGGTCGCTTCCCTTTATTTCCAGCCCAATAACCCCGATCGGAGCTTTGCTCTGAGTCCGAGCATTCCCTTGCAGGATTTAGCATGTGTGGAGACCACTCAGACCATCTTCGACAATCCTCGCCGGAGCTCGCCCAGGTCCCAGCCATCGTCCTGAAGATCTGACCGTCAGCGACTCCATCCGAGCTGGCCATTCGACGTGGAGGGACTTCACGCTTCTGTTGGCGCTGACCGATCGAAAATCGGAGTCTCTGATCTCCCTTGGGGCTCCAGCGAAACTCATCCAGGTGCTGTTCTTCTAGAGCCCTTCTTTGCTGTTGGATTGGCCCCTCCGCTAGATGCCATCCTTGCCGTTCATCTCCAGTAGCTGTCAGGCCGTTAGATGTCAGGTCTAATGGCCCTCGTACCTCCCACGTCCCTGACATCGGACGACCATTGTATCTGACAGATGACAACGCCAGAGCTGCACGTTCACATCCACTCAACAGCCGCCACCTGTCCACTCCATGCGCAGCTCACGTGCTACATGGGTAATTTGCTCTGCCCATCTTGCTTTTATTTTAGTTTATCGTTTCGTCTGTAAAATAAAGTTTACAATAGGATATTTTGCACTCTTTCCCCTACAGTTTTTCATATTTGCTTTCCAGTCCTATTTGTGTGGACTTATGTGCATTGTCACGTGGGGTTGGGTTATTTGCATTGCTTGTCATGGACTTATCTGATGTTATGAATTGAATGTTTAGTTTTATTATTTGCAAATATACCCCTATGAATGATGTTTTCCAGCATGCGCAGAATTTGATGTGAAAATTGCAGAACGGACACTAGACTATCTGTGTGTTTTAATAATTGATCCAAGAACTTATTTTATTTGCATTTTAGTCCATATTTGCTGTGTATTTTAGTTTTGATTTAATAAATAGCAAAGTGTGTTTTAATAATCACAAAATTTGACACATGGCTCCTGCCATGGTGTAGGAATTTTTGTGAATTTTTGGTTTTGTTTTGATTATGTTTGTTATATTAAAAATTCAAAAACCTTAAAAATTATCACTGTTTGTTTTAGAAAATCCATTAAAAATATTTAAAAGCCTTGAAAAATTTCGAAAAAATTCTTGATTGCTTCTTGTGTGTTGCTTGAGTGTTCGTCCAATTTTCGTTTTATTCCTATAAAAACCGAAAAATGAAAAAGACCAAAAAAGTTAGAAAAATCAGTAAAAATTCAAAAAAATTCAAAAAAAGTGCTTTCTTCTTCTGTAGTTATATTTTTGCTTGTAGTTTCACATAAAATTGCTGCTCAAATTTTATAGGCATTTTAAGTAATTTTAATTTGCCTTTAGATTCCAGCAGTACACTTATCATTATTTCTGACCTTGTTTGATTTTTAGAAAATTAATAAAAAATCAGGAAAATCTAAGAAAATTCACAAAAACATTTGAGTTTTTCAAAAAACACAAAAATATTTTTATTCTGAATTTTTGAGTATTTAGTCTATTAAATAATTGTGTGAGTGTTGATTTTTGCCTTTTTTGTATTAAAACAATCATAAAAAATTTGAAAAAGTAACCACCATTCCTTTGCTTTCCTTGTATTCTCGGCTACTTCGTAGCTTTCGCATTAGTGCTCCTTGTGTTCGACCCTGGTAGCTATACCATATAAAAATAAATAGCAAAGACTGCTTGCCACATTTTGATTGTTTGATTTCTATTTTGGTGGTCTGATTTTCTTGTTGACTTTGCCTTGTTATTTGGGTCGCAACGACCTTATTTATTACTTAACACGAGTAGCGAGAGGCGTGTCTTCAGTCCCCCGTCATCACCCACCTCCTTCCTTGACCTCCTCTCCCTCCCAGGTCTCCCACCGTCACCCACCTCCTCCTCGATGGTGAGGGATTTTTATGGAAAAGAAGAAATGAGAAGAGAAGGAAGGGGAGGGGTAGGATTTGTAATTATCTTGAACATAAAGGGTGAAAATGGATGGATTCCATCAAAGTTAGCAGAAAAACAGGTAGGTGTTAACGCACAGTCATGTCATGTAAGAATTAAGCATTATTCGTATAATTCACAATTACGCAGGATTATGTATATAATTATAAAGTTACTTAAGGTTATGGGTATAAATATCCATTTATTTAAAGGACCTAAAAACATCATAAATTTCTATACCCATATCTTTTCTTCTTCTTTCTCCCTTCATTTCTTTCATCTATTTCCTTCTTCCGATCTTTCTCCATCCCAACTCTGTTGTTTTCATTTGATGCCTTCTTTAGGATAACTTTGTACATATTTTCGTTATATTATACTCTATAGTAAACTATAATAGGTCGAATAATAACAGGCACACGTGACTTAAGATGGAGCACTTTTACAGGAATTGTGGCGAGGTTATGAGCTTGTCAGTAGATGGCCGAAAAATATATACATAAAAATGATATCGTATTAGTGGAGATGTGTTAAACATTACACAGAACATCTCTTAATTTTATAAAGATTGAAGCCTCTTTTTCACTGAGTCTCAACCTTTAAAACCAAAGTTTTGAAATTGGATCGGTCGGTTCAACCA